>OU015755.1:69872787-69889148 GCA_907169655.1 Acomys percivali | reverse complement strand
CACACACACACACACACACACACACACACACACACACACACACACACGCACACACACACACACACATACCTGCCTTCAAAGCTTACTGTAAAGATGTACTTAATATACTTTCAAGGTACTGGCATCAAAACTCACATAGAACAAAGGAGCAGAATGGAGAACTGCTCAGGAAATATGCGTATGGAGGAAGGAGAGCTGATAAAGGGGGTTTTCTGTAACCCAAGTTCTTCACCCACGCCCTTGTTTCCAGAAATAATTACTCAGATGCCTAAATATATTTTAAAAAGCCTAGGCCAATATAGCTATGCATATTCCCTTTCTAGCTCACAACTAATATCCTGTTTATTCAATTCCAAGTTCTACCACGTAGCTGGTGACCTCTGCTCAGGTTTCATGCATCTGTCCTCCTCAGTGTACTAAGGAGAATTTCCACACACTTCCTTTATCCCAGTATTCACTGTCTCTACCAGAACTCCTCCCTCCAATTTCCTGCCTCAGCTATAGGCCAATAAGCTGTTTATTATTGGGTGATGCATCCATACAGTACACAAGAGGTTAAACCTATAAAGAGCCTAGAAGTAAATGTACTTATCTATAGTCAATTATGTTTACAACAAGAATGCTAAGATCTCATTATATAAAGGATAGTCTTTATTGGATATCTGCATACAGGGTAATAAATATAGACACTTGCTTCTCACCAACTAACTCAAAAATTGTTTTTTAATTTTAATTAGTTTTAATTCATTTACTTTACATCCTGATTATAGTTTCCTCTTCCTCCTCTCCTCCCAGTCCCTCAGTCTAAACTCCTCTTCCCCCAACAATCCTCCTGTCCTCCTTTTCTCCTCAGAAAATGGGAAGCCTTCTATTGACCTGCCTTGACATATCAAGTTGAATAGAACTAGGCATATCTTCCTGTATTGTGGCTCGAGAAGGCATCTCAGTTAGGGAAAAGGGATCCAGAGTCAGGCAACAGAGTCAGAGACAGGCCATGATCCTGCTGTTAGAATTCACACATGAAGACCAAGCTACACAACTATTATGTACATATAGAGGGCCTAGGTCTGCCCCATGTATGCTCTCTATTTGGTGGCTCAGTATGCATGGGCTCCTATGGGCCCAGGTTAGTTGGTCCTATAGGTTTTCTTGTGGTGGCCTTGACTTCTCTGGCTCCTTCAATCCCTTTTTCCCTTCTTCCACAGGATTCCCCAAGCTCCACCTATTGTTTGGCTCTGAATATCTGCATCTGGTTCCATCAGTTACTGGGTGAAACCTCTCAGATGACACTTATGCTAGGCTCCTACATGCAAGTATAGCCGAATATCTTTCTAGTGTCAGGGATGGGCTCTCTCTCATGACAGAACTCAAGCTGGGCCAGTCATTAGTTAGCTCTTCTTCAATTTCTGCTCCCTCTTTACCATTGGGCCATCCATAGGCAGAACAAAATGTGGTTTGAAGGCTTTGTGGCTAGGTTAGCATCCCAGTCCCTCCATTGGAAGTGTTTTATGATTACTGGAGAAGCCCATTTGAGCTTCCATATCCCCCATTGCTAGGAGTCTTATCTAGGGTCACCCTTATTGATTCTGGGAAGCTGCCATTGTCCTAGCTCATCGCAGAAATGTCCCCCATGCTGATTCCAGTTCCTTCTCCCAGCACTCTCTTCCTACATTCTATCCAACTAAATCACTCCTGCTCTCCCCACCCACTCCCCACCCGGTTCCCTCTCTCCGTTTCCCCCCAATGTCTATTCTATTTCCCCTACTCAGTGATATTCAGGAGTCCCCGCTTCGGCCCTCCTTCTTAATTAGCTTCTTTAGGTCTGTGGATTGTGGCATGGTTATCCTGTACTTTATAGCTAATAACCACTTATGAGTGAATACACACCATTTATGTTTTTCTGGGTCTGAGTTACCTGAATCAGGATGATCTTTTCTAGTTCCATCTATTTTCCACCAAATTTTATGGTGTCATTGTTTTTAATAGCTGAGTATTTTTCTATTGTATTAATGTACCACTTTTTCTTGATCCATTTTCTTTATTCAATTGGTGAATATATAGGTTGTTTTCAGTTTCTGGCTATTATGAATAAGGCTGCTGTGAACATAGTTGAGCAAGTATCCTTGTGGTATGGTGGAGCATCTTTTGGGTATATGCCCAGAAGTGGTATAGTTAGGTCTTGAGGTAAACTACCAAACATATTTCCAAAGTGGCTGTACAAGTTTTCATTCCCACCAAAAACAGAGGAATGTTCCCACATGTTCCACATCTTGCCAGCATGTGCTGTCACTTGAGGTTTTGATCTTAGCTATTCTGAGAGGTGTAAGACAGAGTCTCAGATTCCTTTTGATTTCCATTTCTCTGATGGCTAAGGATGATAAACATTTTAAAAATGATTTCAGTTATTAGAGATTCCTCTGTAGAGAAGTCTGTTTACCCTGTACCTATTTTTAATTAGGTTATTTGATTTGTTGATGTTTAATTTCTTGAGTTCTTTATATATTTTGAATACCAGCCCTCTGACAGATGCAGGGATGGTAAAGATCTTTTTCCATTCTGTAGGCTGCTGTTTTGTCCTTTTGGCAGTGTCCTTTGCCTTTCAGAAGCTTTTCATAAGGTCCCATCTATTAATTGATCTTAGAGACTGAGCTATTGGTGTTCTGTTCAGGAAGTGGACTACTGTGCCAATACATGCAAGGCTATTCCCTCTTTCTCTTCTATCAAATTTAGTGTATCTGGTTTTATGTTGAGGTCATTGATCCACTTGAACTTGAATTTGTGCAGAATTCAGCTAGGCCAGTACCATTTGTTAAAGATACTTTCCTCTTTCCATTGTATAGTTTTGGCTTTGCCACTTGGTAGGTGTGCAGTTTTACTTCTGGATTTTTTTTTTCCAATGATCAACCTGTTTTCATACTAATACCATGTGGGTTTTTTAAATTACTATTGCACTCTAAATCAGCTTGAGATCAGGGATGGTGATACCTCCAGAAATTCTTTTATTCTACAGGATTGTTTTAGCTATCCTGATGTTTTGTTTTGTTTTCCCATATGATGTTGAGAATTGCTTTTTCAAGGTCTGTGAAGAATTGAATTAGAATTTTGATGGGAATTGCATTGAAAATCTGTAGATTGCTTTTGGTAAGATGACCATTTTACTATCTTGATCCTCCTGAGCCAGCAGAACGGTAGATCTTTCCACCTTCTGATATTTTCTTCCAAGACTTGAAATTCATGTCATTCTGGTCTTTCCCTTCCGTGGTTAGAGTTATACCAAGATATTTTATGGTTATTTGTGGCTATGGTAAATGGTGTTGTTTCCCTAATTTCTTTCTCAGCCCATTTATCATTTGTGTAAAGGAGGGCTACTAATTTTTTTAACATATACATTCATATTTTTACACATATATAAAATAAACTACCTACAACAGGAAGAACCATGAAACACTCAGGAATTATATGGATGTTACATTCATAGTGTTTTGACTATTTGTATTTGACAGGCTTGAAAAAACACATTTCTTGTTTTGGTGCATCTAAAATTCTGAATGTAAATCAATATCTATCATATCTTGTCATTATCAACTTTTTTGAGTTAACCTTGTATCGAGCCACTTTTCTGAAGGTGTTTAACAGTTTCTCTCCATTTAATTTGATGTTGGCTATTAGCTTGCTGTATATTGCCTTCATTGTGTTCAGGTATGTGCCTTACATTGTATCCCTGATCTCGCTAAGACTTTAATCATGAAGGAGTGTTGGAGTATTTTTAAAAAAACCTTTTTCAGCATCTAATGAGGTGATCGTGTGTTTTTTTTTCATATTGTTTATATGGTGGATTACATTGATGGATTTTAGTATGTTGAATCATCCCCACACCCCTGGGATGAAGCCTATTTGATCATGATGGATGTTATTTTTTATATATTCTTGGATTAAGTTTTGAGTATTTTATTGAGTATTTTTATATCAATATTCATAAGGAAAATTGGTTTAAAATTCTCTTTGTTCAATCTTTGTGTGGTTTAGGTATCAGGGTGACTGTGGCCTCATAAAATGAATTTGGCAATGTTTATTCTGTTTCTACTTTGTTTCTACTTTTAGGAGTATTGTTATTAGTTCTTTGAAAGTCTGGTAGAATTCTGTGCTAAAACCATCTGGCCCTGGGGTGTTTTTGTTTTTGTTTTTGTGGTTGAGAGAGTTTTAATGAATGATTCTATTTCCTTATGATGTATAGGTGTATTTTAATTGTTTACCTTTAACTTTGGTAAGTGTTATCTATCAAGAAAATAGTCCATTTCATTTAGATTATCCAATTTTGTGGAGTACACATTTTGAAGTAAGACCTAGTGATTCTTTGGATTTCCTTGGTGTCAAGTGTTATATCTTCTTTTTCATTTCTGATTTTGTTAATTTCGATATTCTCTCTGTATGTTTTAGTTTGGCTCAGGATTTGTCTATCTTGTTGATTTTCTCAAAGAACCCACTCTTGGTTTTCTTGGTTCTTTGTATTTTTCTACTTGTTTCTAATTCATTGATTGCAAGTCCTGAGTTTGATTATTTCCTGACATCTACTCCTCTTGGGTATTTTTTTTTTTTTTTTTTTGGTTGTTGTTGTTTTTTTCTTCTTGCTCTAGATCTTTCAGATGTGTTGGTAAGTTGCTATCATGGGCTCACTCCAAATTTTTTATGAAGGGAGTTCCTGCAATGAACTTTCCTTTTAGCATGATTTTCATTATGATCCATAAATTTGGATATACTGTGCATTCATTTTCATTGAATTTTAGAAAATTTAAAAAAAATTTTTTTAAAAAGTTTTTCTTTGACTCAGTAGTCCTTGAGTAGGGAGTTTTACTTAGTTTCCATGAGTTTGTAAGCTTTCTGCTGTTTCTGTTTCCATGTGTGATTTAAACTTTAGTAATGTTTCATGGACGAATGTGTGTATCCTTGCATTTGGGGCCATAGATATTCTGAAAAATGACATCATCTTGGTGGAATTGAAAGTCTATTTTATTAGATCTTAGAATGGCTACTCTAGCTTTCTTCTTGAGTTTGTTTTCTTGGAAAAAATTTTCCAACTCTTTACTCTGAGGTAATATCTATCTTTGATGCTCAGATATGTTTGTTTTATGCAGCAGAATGATGGATTCTGTATTTACTTCCATCCTGTTAGCTTGTGTCTTTTTATTGGTACATTGAATCCATTGATATAGAGAGACATTAAAGACCACTGATTGCTATTTCTTGTTATTTTAATGTTGTTCTTTAGGGTGTGTATGTGTGTGTGTGTGTGTGTGTGTGTGTGTGTGTGTGTGTGTGTGTGTATGTGTGTGTGTGTGTGTCCCTACTTTTGGTTTTGCTGGTATGGAATTATTTCCTGTGTTTTCTTAGGTGTAGGTAACTTCCTTGTATAAGAATTTTCCTTCTAATATCTTTTGTAAGGCTGGATTTGTGGATAACTATTCATTAAATTTGGTTTTGTCATGGAACATACTGTTTTCTCCATCTATTGTTATTGAAATTTTGCTGGGTGTAGTAGTATGGGCTAGCATCTCTGGTCTCTTTGCTACTGTCAGAAATCTGCCCAGGCCCTTCTGGCTTTTAAATTCTCTGTAAAAAAAAAAAGAGGATGTAATTCTTATAGGTCTGCCTATACGTTACTTGGCCTTTTTCCCTTGCAGCGTTTTATAATATTTTTTTGTTCTGTATATTTAGTGGTTTGGTTATTATATGTTGGGATGAATTTCTTTTCTGGTCCAATCTATTTCATGTTCTCTAATCTTTTTTTATGTTTATATTCATCTCTTTCTGTAGGTTAGGGAAATTTTCTTCTATGATTTTGTTGAAAATATTTTCTGAACTTTTGACCTGGGACTCTTCTACTTTTTCTGTTCCTATTATGCATAGATATGGACTTTTCATATTGTCCCAGATTTCCTGGGTGTTTTATGTCAGGGACTTTTTAGATTTATCATTTTCTTTGACTGATGTATTGGTGTCTTCGATTGTATCTTCTACACCCAGGATTCTCTCTTCTGTCTCTTGTATTTTGTTGGTGGTGATTGCATCTGTAATGGCTGTCACTTGCCTAGGTTTTTCATATCCATGATTCCCTCAGTTTGTGTTTTCTTTACTGCTTCTATTTCCATATTGATCAGTTTTATTAATTTTCTTCACCTCTTTGATTATATTTTCCTGTATTTCTTTAAGGGATGTATTACTTTCCTCTTTAAAGGCATCTACCATCTACCATCTTGGATTTAAGTTAACTTTCTTGTGCTTCAGCTATGTTAGGATAGCCACAGTTTGTTGTAGTGGGATAGTTGGGCTCTGGTGTTGCCATATTGTCCTGGATTTTGTTGATTGTTTTCTTTTTTTAATTTTAATTGTATTAATTTATTTTATTATATTAATTTACTTAATATATTTAATTTATTAATTAATTAAATAATTTAATTAATTTAATTTAATTAATAATTTAATGTATTAATTAATTAAATAATTAATTGAGATTATAACTCAATTGTTATCCCTTCACTTGTATCCTCCTGTTCCTCTCTCCTTTCCACTTTTACCCTTTTTCCCTTCCCTAGGTCTAAGACTGAGCGGGACCTCCTCCCCACTATATGGTCATAGGCTATCAAGTCTCATCTTTGTAGCCTGCTTATTCTTTCGTTGAGTGCCATCAGGCCTCCTCACCAAGGGGAGGTGGTCAAATATGGTTCACCAGAGTTCATTGTTGATTGTTTTCTTATGTTGGCCTTTAGCCATGTGGGTTTTGTGGTTATTACAGGTTTAGATGCTGGTTTTTTCGTTTTTCTTTGTTGGATGGGTTTTGTTTTGTTTTATTTTTAAATTTCCCCTTGATTTCTGTTTCCTCTCTGTCTTTTAGCTTGACTAGCCTGAGGTTCTGGTGACTAGCAATCTTTAGGTCTAATAGGGTATCTCCCTTTGAAGTATGTGTGTGTGTGTGTGTGGTGTGTGTGTGTGTGTGTGTGTGGTGTGTGTGTGTGTGTGTGTGTGTGTGTGTGTGTGTGTGTCTTGTATGGCCTCTGGGGTTTTGTGTGACAACTTTGTCCCTGGGGTCCCTAGTACAAGCATGGCCTGGCATCTGTGTTGATAGTGGATCTTCACAGAAACGAGCAGAGTTACGGAGCAGGAAATGTAGCACTGGGTATGGGGTACAGTTTACTGCTGTTGGGAGTGCTTTCAAGGGAGTTGGCAGGCAGGGGCTTGGGAGAGGGAGGGGCTTACCTGGGATCCCTGCTGTACACAGGCCTCCAGGAAAGGAGGCAAAATTTTCGGGTGAGAAATGGAGTGCAGGGTAACACAAACTTCTTTAAAGGCTTACAATTACCATTTCAAATTATGAAACTATAAGAATAAATATGGAGAGTGCTGCAGTACATTGGAATGGGCAATGTTTCTTCAAGCTATCAGAAGCACAAGAAATAAAGAAAACTCTAGAAACCTAAAGAGGTTTTCAATTGCAAAGGAAATGGTGCAGAAAGACTCTATAGAATGAGATACAATGTTTACAATGTATACATCTGAAATTATGCTGATATTGAAAACATATGAGGTTCTAAAAAAATCTCAATAGCTATTAAAATCTCAAATGCTATTAAAAATGGACAAAAGATGTAATTACACATTTCTAAAAGAACTTATATAAGTGGTCAAGAACGTACAGGTGAATGAAAAAATTCTCATCAGCACTAATCCACGGAGAAATGTCCATTTAAAACAGAAAAATATGTCACTGAGCATTGCACAATAGTGATATTTATGAAAAAGTTTCCATCACAAGGGTTAACAATAATGTGGAGTGAGTGAAGGACTTGCACACTGTCAGTGGAAGTGTAATTTACAAAGCCATCATAGAAAGTTATGTGAGTGTTTCACAAAATTTACTGCACAGTATCTCACCGTTGCCACCACTAGATGTATAACTAGAATAAATGGGCCAGCACTCCAAAGCATTTGTTTTTCCTATTTTCTTCGCTTCTGAGTTGTTGCCTTCATGCACACTTCCTTTTCATTTTATTTTTCTTTGTAGTTTTACATGGTATTTTTTCTCTTTTCTTTCTTATATTTTAAAGTATATTTTATTTAATATATATTTTATATAATTACTTTAACAGGGTAATTGAAATATATTATCTCATGAATTAATCATGCTCTGTATATGGAACAGTCAGGTCTTCTCTATTAGTTATTTGGGAATTTTCAAAGAATTGTTCTCAACCATGGTAATTTTCTGGTGCTATGGAATATTAGGATTTGGGGCTGTAGAGAAGGCTCGGCGGTTAAGAGCATTGGCTGCTCTTCCAAAGGACTCAGATTTGGTTCTTGGCACCAACTTGGCAGCTAACAGCAATCTGTAACTGCAGTTCTACGGGTCCCTATGCCTCTCCTGGCCTCTGCACACACATGGTTCTCAGACATTTATACTGGCAAACAACCGTTCACAAAAAATAAAAGTAAATCTGTTTTTGTTTGTTTATTTGGTTCGTTGGTAAGAAAGTTAGAAGTTATTCCTTTTGTGCCCCCAACAGCACCCATGTGAACACTGGCTGGGTGTGCAAGGCCTAGTCTTTGCCTCTGTCCCTCAGTCCTCTTACTGTATTCTCCAGTCAACACGTAGATGTTAACAGTCACTCTTTCTGCCTTGTCTTCCTTTTCATTACCCAATTACATCCTCTAATTCACTCCGAGGCTTTCAGAAGCATATGGCATGACAAATAGTTTTTCCTTCCTATCCTGTTATCTTACTGTCAGGCCTATACTCACACCCCTAGCCCCACATGAGCTTTTGTTGAGAACATCAGGGGTCATATAATGGGATTCCAGAGAACCTGGCTACTTCTACATGTGGCCTACACTCTCACGTCATCCTGGACACGTGCCGTACCTCCTTGAAGATATCTCTCTCGTACCTTAATCGCAGTTTCCTTTCTCTTTGTTCCTTTTTAGTCACTGCTTCAAAAGTTGCTGCCTCTGCCACACCTCAATAGTAAAGTTCTCTGTGGCTCCACAGTCTTTTCCTAAATGCTCTTCCACTGCAACGACTTACAGGCAGCCAAAACCACCTCGGATCTCTTGTCCAGTCCACTCTTTTGAAAGCTGTGTGTCCTAGATCCTAGATTTGGCTATTTTTCACTTGTCCTGCATTTCATCCTCCCCAACCTGACTTTTGAGTTCCTATCTTATCACTCTATTACTCGGCATTGTCTCTGTTTTATTTGCAATCTCTAACTCCAAATTCATGCCTCGTATTTTGAAATCGCCCCTTAATCTGCAGCCTGACTATTCATTCCTTGCTTGAATGATTATAAAAGTCCTTTTGACTGATCTCAGACTCCCTCCTTCTTACATATGGAGCAACTTCTATCTCAAACATGGCCAGCTTTCTTTTATGTTTATAAGGTAATCAATATATTTCTTTTCATCTGTTTTAATAGCTTTCCATTAAACCTGCAAGAAAATCTGAGAAATAAAAACCCTCTAACATCTGTAATATGAGTATGAAACCTATTTGGCCTGTCCCATGTGACCATATTACCATTGTAATTCTGTAGTATTCCTTATCTCGTTTCTTTTTTCTCAGTTCTTTCCCAGGCCAGGTATTTCCCACTCCTGTGGTTATTTGTATGCTGAACTCTCTCTTCTCTCTTTCTCCAGAGGAGGCTTACTCTCCTGCAGCTCTCATTTTGAATATTCTTTCCTTAAGGAGAACTTTCCAACATCCTGATCTAAATTAAATCCTGGCGGTCTACTCTCACAGCATCTATTTATTTCCTGGTGTCACCTGCCATGATTGGTAATCCTACATTTACATGATGTTTATTTTATGTTGTCTCCTTAATATACTATAAGCCTTATGATTGACGCAGCTCTAATTATTGTTTCTTTTCCTAATCAATGTATCTCTAAGATAGAGCTGAGTGCCTCCAAGGTGTTAAGTCCTTGGTAAATACCCATTGAATAAAAGATCTCTCTTACAGTTCCCATTTTATCAGCTTCTCCTTACCTTGGCTCCATTTTCTGCTGCTCTTATCTTTTTTCCTCCCTTCCCTTTCTTCATCTTTCTGCCCTTCTTAAAGAAAAATGTTCTTACCTAAGTCTCTACACAACCCTATTAAAATATAACAGCTAACTTAATGAATGCTCAATAGCAACAATATGTGCTCAGTGACTGATTCATACTTTCCGTTTACTTACTTATCTTTAAAAATTACTTCGATCTATACAACAAGCCAGAGGAGTGATATCTTCTAAATAACGAAGAGATATAATTCTGTTTGAAAAAGAGGCCCAGGGCTGAGTTTCTATTGAATCATTTCATTCCTGATTTACCCATTCATTTATCTAATTGTCTGAAACCGCTGTCTGCATTATATACATATGTATCTTAAAACCTAAATTCCCCACCCTCAATTGATGCCTGTCTTGACAAATTAATAATTCATTCTCAATTACTTTAAATTCTGAAATAAATAAATGGCTACTAGCTTACAAGGACAGTGTGAAAATACATGACTTATTCTATACAAATGTTTTCAGCACATAATAAGGGCCACAAAAGTAATAACTGGCATCATTTGCAACATCAATTATCTATCATTAATCATAAATTATGTTTTCAATCATTGGATCATAGAATGTTGTGCAAATAAATTTTATGTCTTATATAGCTTATATTCAGCACTACAAATCAAACTGTTGCTTTTTGATCAAGTTTTGCTTTGTACCCAGATTTCTCAGCAAAGTTTTACTAGAACATTGTTAGCTTGTCACCCTACATTCATCCCCAGGTGTTTTGAGGTGCAGAGGTAAAATGGGGTAGCTGCTACAGAGGCTGCATGCCCTAAAGAAGCACTAACTATTCACCACCTTTCCCTTTGTATAAATATTTGTTGACCCTCAATTTGAGTGCAGCTAAATTCACCTTCTTTTGGAGAAGAGTCCGGGTATATGAATATTCTTTGAAGTCACAGCAATCTGGGTTAATGCGCTAACTTTTCTCTCAGACTACCATCCGTATCTGGATCTTATCATTTAACTTGCCTTCCCTAAACCAGCTTCCCTTCATTTTGTAACTGACTCAACACCTCTCCCCAAGTGGTGTAGGGTTACATAACAAAGTACACACAAAACATCTGGAAATCTTGCTGCTATTTTTCACCCTCATTATGTTTGGTGAAAAAAAAAAGATGTAATTTATATAGATTTTGTGAGGATAAATATCTATTATAACTGTACAGCTACACAAAGCCACTTTGAATCAGAATTCAGGGTAATTGTAGTCTGTAATAACACAAGAGTCACTAAAAGAACATTTGACGGTGGTTGTGAGGAATACAAAGAAAAGATGTCTGTTAAACTTCCTCACTCTCAGTTCTGCTGTTTATATTTTACAGCCTTTGTCTTCTTTTAAACTTGTCATAGCTCAACTATAGGTTTAAACCTTTTGTATGCTAATGATTTTCCACTTCTAATTAGGTTTGCAAGGTGCTTCTCATGCAAAAATCAACTGAAAATATTGTGCAAATTAAATTACACAGAAAGGAGAACAATCTTGCTCTATGAGAGAAATAATTTGTTCTGTTCTCTTTAAAGGTGCATACTTAATAATAGCTTAAAACAATAAATCTCTGAAGATTTGTTTTTTCCCAGTAGTTAACCAGTCAGTAATGTTGCCTACAAAATTCCAATTTAAAAAATGACCTTTTAAAGATGCCTTATAAAATTAAATTTTAATGAGTGATAATAAATGGTGATACTTTTCACAGGAGGGAACACAAAGCTTGCCTGGAGCTCTTGCTCCATCACATCCTCTCTAACATTCTGTGATTATATCTCTCCTTTCATTATTTTCTAGGGAAGGTGATGTAACTATAGGAAGTTTGAGGATCTCTAAGCAGATTGAAAGGAGTGGTTACTCGAACTCTGGTGTCCCATATTTGACCATGTCCCCTGTATGGGGAGGCCTGGCAGCACTCAGAGGAAGGACAGCAGGTCACCAAGAAGAGACTTGATACCCTATGAGCATATACAGAGAGAGGAGGAGGTCCCCCTCAGTCACAGTCATAGGGGAAGAGAGTAAGGGGAAAAATGGGAGGGAGGGAGAAATGGGACAGAAAGGATGGGATAACCATTGAGATGTAATATGAATAAATTAATAAAATATATTTTTTTAAAAAAAGGAGTGGTTACTAAAGACCATCTCCTGGCTCTGTAGTTAGGCAGGTGGAGCTTCAGAGCATCTGCGGTGATTCTTTTGTAGAATGCAGCTCCATGGCTCCACAAGGACAGCTTAAGATATTGAGCGTTCTTTCTGCTATATGGCTGGTGAAAAGAAATAAAGAAATGATCATGAGGAACTAAAAGAAAGTGTTGGTACCTGATGAGAACACTGCCTGCAGTTCTGCCACAGTATAGCAGTCTTCCTAGTGCTCAGTTCTTAGCTGGAAAACAACAACTAGAGAGACAAATGGAGGCCGGGGATATAATACGGAAAAACATAATCACACTCTACTATTGCATCTGGTTTTCTAGGCAAAATAAGAATGCCTGTCAGAGATACTCAGAACACTATTATTTGTCCATCATTAACCTTGAGGACTCTCAGATGTATTGTTTCATTTACTAACTGTGAACAATTTATCATAAATGGGCTATTTATTGGTTTTGTTTTAAATTATAAAAACTTGTACAGCTTCCTGTATTCTCTTTTGTTTGTTTTGTTTTTGTTTTTCATAATGATTCTTGTTTACCCATTTTGCCCTTAGCATCCTATTAACAGAAAGCTGTAAATGTTTCTTTTGAAATAAATTATGTCTGTGTTTTTAAAGCACTGTTATTGAAACATGGCAAAGAATGAAAAAGTTTCATCTGAACTTGTATCTTCATGTTTCTGTCCTTGATGTATAGAGATTACATTAAAGAAAAGATAACAAACAAACAACTTCTCCCCCCCTCCAAACACACACACATCTTTATTAAAGCTTAGAGAGAGGTCATCTTAAAGTAACACTAAGAAGACAATAAGGGACAGACAGAACAAAGCACCTCACCAGAGGACAGGGGCTGCTCATTCCTAGGAAGCTATTTTCCAAACAGACTACTGTGTCACACAGGGTAGGGAGGGACACATCATCCATTTCAAAATAGTCAGAAAACCTCAACTCCCAAGAAATGGGAGATGAATTCTCACTTTCCCTACCCACTATATGGGGAGGAAATGACTTCTTTAATTACAAACAATTGTTGGTACCGCAGTAGTAAAAAGCTGTTATAAATGGAAAAACTCTACTTGTCTCCGAATAAAATATCCTATAGAAATGCAGAATCATCAGTAGGTCACTTGTAGCTTTCATTACTTTTCCTTGCCATTATTACAAGGGAAGGAAGTGATTGTGTAAAATTTTTTTCAATTTTTGTTTTTCTACATATACATTTATATTATTATACATATATAAAATAAACTACCTACAGCAAGAAGAACCATGAAACAATCAGGAATTATATTGATGTTACATTCAGAGTGTTTTGGTATTTGTATTTGGCAACCTGTTTATTTAACTCCTGTGTCTTTATCAGCATTAGCTTACTCTTGTAATAGTAGTGATACCCTGGGAACTTGCTCAACTTAGACTTAAAATCAATCGAGAAAAGTGCTGATTCTCCACTGGTTCACAAAATAACTTATTTCTCAAATTTCTATGAAGTTGTACTAGGCAATAGTTTTGTGTTGATTTATAACTGTTTAAAAGTATTTATAACATATAGAATTTATTTCTCAGAAACGCACACTGAGTTTCTTTTTCCTTAATATAAACTTTTATGTGTATTGCTTTTACCTGAAGGTAGGTCTGTGTAGTGTGTGTGTGTGTGTGTGTGTGTGTGTGTATGTGTGTGTGTGTGTGTGTGTGTGATGCTTGCAGTGTTGGGAAGAGGGAGTAAAACTCCTTGAAACTGGCCTTAGAGACAGTTGTGGGCCATCATGCAGAAGCTGAGAATTGATCAGGTCCTCTCTAGAGGGCCTTAACTGATGAGCCATCTCCTAGACTACATACCGGCCTCCTCCTTAAAACTCACTCTGATTTGAGACTGAACCCAGTTGTTTGTCCTTTACATCCATCCTCCCTCGCCATCATTTTGCACCATGAGAACACATATTCAAGGGTAAATCCTAGCATCTGCTCTATTATACCCAGATCTGGCTACTTCTCTAAGTGGAGGTAGACAAATTTAGAAGTAAAAGAATTAAAGACATGAAAAAATGAATATAGTGGGAGAATAGATCTGGATAAATAACAGGAATAGACAAAACTCGTTTATGTATATTCCCTTTCCAAGTATAGTTAAAGATTTTTTTTTAACTCTAAAATGAAATATACATCCAAATACTACATTTAACTCAAAATCTGAAGACAGATGGATTCTGAAGGAAAAGGGAGCAGTCTAGGTTTCCTGAACAGATGTGTCTCAATCTACTTTGGTTGACAACTGGTAAAGTAGGTGGTTAATGATAGCAAACATTAGAACAATTTGACCAACTCGTCAAAGTTGTTTTTTTAACAAAAAGCATAGCTGCCAGTCAGTAGCTAATTTGAATTACATTCTGGATTAAACTATAGAACAAACAGGTAGACTAACAGTAAGTACTCTTGTTTTATTTCTTCCTTAGGAATGAGTGAATGAAGACAGGAGTTGCTGAGACGGAGGAGGTCAGGGTGAGTCACATCATATTTGTTTCTTATGTTTGAAGTGCGCGGAATACATTGTGCGAATCTTGTTTTCAGAAACTCTCAGGGGCCTTTGTCTCCAATAAATTAGACAAATCAAGCCTTTCAGGAGGAAATGAAATTCTAGCTTTAGCTGCACTGCACAGGAATACATCACTTAGCCCTGACTCTCTGAGACCCTTGTTTTCTGTGTGCCAACCACCATACGCTTTGCTATTGTTTAAGTAGCTCAGGGCTGAAGTGACAAGACATTCTCTGGGTGAATTCCCATTTGATAATTATGAGTCTTTCTGTATTGTTATTTTTTTAATCTATTGTTGAAAAGATATTACTTATAATTGCAGGGTAACTGCACACTACGCATCTGAATGTGACCCATATTTAAGTTGGGGTGCCAATGATGATAGACTAGAGTTGCTTATCATTTAATAGTAGCTTGAGATTTTAACAGTGTTTATTTGAGAACATTTCTGAAATTTAAATGTATTAGTTTTAGAAAGGACAAAACATTTGCTACATTGCAAGCAATGGTAAACTAGAGAATAGTGGTAAGACTGATGGCTTTGAACTTGTAGACTATACTTCACTTCTAAGTGCAGCTGGTAAACAGACATCCAGACTCGCCTGAAAGACAGTTAGGACAAAGAGAGCTTTCTGGGATTTTTAAAAGTTACTCTACAAATAAATGAACATCAAACAAACAAACAACCAAACAACAACAACAACAAAAACAGGGTATAAAAATCTATAGCATAAATGAACAACAAAGAACTCCCTTAAAGGAAAAGAACAAAAAGTAAAGAAGAGAAGGAAAAAGGAGAGAGAATTGTGGTTATACTGTAGACTCTCTTGTACTGAATTTAAATGTGCATGTATCTAAGTCTGTTCACACAGTACTAACAAAATACCAGATGCTGCATGACTGAGAAACAACAGAAATGCCTTGTCTCCGTTCAAGAATTAGCATGCCCAAATCCAAGTGCCGGTAGTGGATTCGGTTTCCAGGAAGGGCTTTCTTCATAGAGAGCTTCACAGAGAGCTGCCCCTGCAGGAGCTGGGAGCCCTGTTGTGAGGGCATTCTGAGTGTCCCTCTTCCAATTGCCCCTTGAAAGTCTGGCACCCATACCGTCACACCAACGATTAAGTCTTCAGAAAGCAATCTCAGAAAAACACAAGCGCATAATCTGCAGTGAATTTAAGAATAGTTTTTGGTTTTCCTTAATTGCAAATTACCTTAGTGTGTCCTACCATCTCACCGTTGAATGGAACATGGGGCATTAGGAGGATTGGACTTGTGTAAAGCCTAATGTTAAGCCTTTATTTGTACCCTATGTAGCTTGCTATTGACTTTTGTATTTTGAACTCTGTCTGAAATCTTTAATAAGAATGAACAAATATAGCAATCAGTTAATATTACTTAAAATATACTGGTGTGTACATAGATATCTATAATCCCAATTACTCTGTTTTCTGTGGTTTTACAATCTTCTTCTTCTTTTTCTTCTTCTTCTTCCCTCTCTCTCTCGCTCTCTCTCTTTCTCTCTGTCTCTGTCTCTGTCTCTGTCTCTGTCTCTGTCTCTGTCTCTCTCTCTCTCTCTCTCTCTCTCTCTC
>OU015755.1:69834639-69871058 GCA_907169655.1 Acomys percivali | reverse complement strand
TTCTTTCTTTCTTTCTTTCTTTCTTTCTTTCTTTCTTTCTTTCTTTCTTTCTTTCCTTCTTTCCTTCCTTCCTTCTCTTCTCCTCCTAACCCCTACTTCCTCCCTCTCTCGTGTTCTCTCTCTCTCTCTGTTATGTGTGTATATGTGTGTGTGTGTGTGCATATGTGTGTGCATGTGTGTGTGTGCACATGTTTGGTATGTTCTTGAACATAGATAATACGTTCAATCCCCTACCTAGATCTTGAGTGAAATTTTAACTAATCTATAAGTCAGAGTATCCTTGTTTTTTCCTATTGCTGTAAAAAAAATTAGCTTGACAAAAGTGATTTTAAAATGAAAGAGTTTATTTTGCCTTATAGTACAAAAGTACAGACTACCATGACATGAAAACGAAGGCAGCAGGTGCTTGAAACAGCTGGTGACGTCCAATCAGAATTAATCAGACTAGGATGAATGCGTGATACGGCACAGTTCTGTGTATTCATTTATTCAGTCTGGGATCTTCTGCCTAGACAAAAATACTGACCACAAATAAGATTGTTCCTCACACATCAATTGATATAACAATATCCCCCTTCCCCAACACGCAAGGCCAGAGGACCATCTTGCCACATTATAAACTCTATCCAGTAGACAAGTAACTCAGAGTTTTCAAGTTGGTATTCCCCTCATCAATTTGGCCCACAAACATTTTTATGGAAAGAGTTTGTATGTAAATATTTGGGTTTTTAGATTTCCTTAAAAAACTAGTGGTTCTGTCAACACTGAACACACATTCTCAGGTAGTTCAGAGAATGAACCACGCCATGAAGGAGCATTATACACATCTGGAAAAGGCAGATGCTTTTAGGATTCTACCATGCTCGGGATCTTCACTGTGTCCTGTTTGTCTCAATTCACTTACTCCTTACTCAGTTCACTTAAGGAAACCACAGGGGTAAAATTCTGCCCACAGTACAGGCTCCTGCTGGGCTTCTTTCAGAAACAAGCTATTCCCACTGCATTCTAGTAAACAGTAAGGCCTTGTAATGCAACTGAAGTCTCACATTTTCTGTGAACTACAGTTTTCAGTGATAGTGTTGGAAATCCATAATGGGAATCTAGGCTTTCTTGGGTTATTTTATGCAGGGTCTCTTTTTTTGCTCAAAGATCTATAACTCATCCTTTTAATGAATTTGCAGACAGGCATTCAACACAAGCACACTCAGTGCAAACCTAACAACCCTCACAGTCCTGCTGGAGATAAGAGGCAATGGAATAGCAGGTGTTTCATTAAATTTTTAATGTTTTTGTGTATTAGGGACTTTATTACAACAGTTAGGAGCAGATCTTTAACTGCCTCTGCCAGAAAAGTTACCTATCCTTCTATGGATTCTTTCTTTCTCTAAGTTTTGTCACCTACCATTTTGATCTTGTCTACCTCCTCCCTCGTCAAAATAAATAACAAAGGTGGATGCATACTTCTCTTTCTGAGTCCTATGACCACTTGGAATTGCCCTTCCCTCTGCTCATTGCTCTAAGTATCTCAGAGCCTCTTTTTTTTAAAAAATTTTTATTAATTTATTCTTGTTACATCTCAATGGTTATCCCATCCCTTGTATCCTCCCATTCTTCCCTCCTTCCCATTTTCCCCTTATTCCCCTTCCCTATGACTGTTCCTGAGTGGAATTTCCTCCCCCTGTATATGCTCAAAGCCTCTTTTTACAAGGATTGTTTATATTAGGGTTGTGTATTTTTTTTGCTCACGATTATGAGCCTGTTCTCTGGTGTCTAGTGGAATGAGTCCTTAAGGTTGTACATGTACATCTACCTCTCTAAATATGTTTGTATATAAATCTTCTGTGTTTTCTTCATATGTTATAAAACATAATGGCAAGAGCTTGCCTGTTCTGAGCTACTACTTGCATTGTGAAATCTATATATCTATCTATATGATATATATACATATACATATAGGTATATACATATATATGTGTGTATATATATATATATATATATATATATATAATCAGTAGCTGCTATTGGTTCTTATGAAATTTAAGGAGAGCTTTGATTTTCTGATAGCATGTCCCATTGAGGAAGAGCAGAGAGAGGATCTAATTTTAGATTTTACAAAGTTCAAAGAGAACACTAAAAGGGCCATGAACATACTCAGAAAGTCACAAGACACTCTGTTATGCCTGTGGCTTTTTTAAAAAGAAAAATCCCAGAATATGCGTACATCCTCATAGAATGTTTTGCAAGAGATGAGAGTCTTGGGGAACACAGACCAGAACACTGGGCCCAAATATCTCAGCCTAGAGATTTTGAAAAAGTGTTTTGCAATCTATCACTGTAGTGGTGATTGAATTTTTCAACTTATCTCTTAAAAACTGTCCCGTATTTGCCCTTTGCAGAGGCAGGCTTTACATATAACGAACCTATATGTAGCCAAGGAATTTCATATTGGCAAATTTTGGCAAGATCATTTGTCTGAATTAGCTGAAAGCACCTGGAGTCTGTCTTTTTGGAGCCTTGCTTGATGTGAGGCATGCCAGCTTAAACCCATTTCAATCTCCATAGTGTTCTTCTAGGACCTAAGATAATGAAATATGTTCCATATGCGTCTCCCAATACAACAAAACAATTTAGCCAGATTGTAAATTAAGTAGTATATTATAAATTATGCAGCATGGACTGCCAAAATGAAACATGGCCACCACAAGTAATTAACCTGAAGTAAAGGCTGAGAGTGCCTACTGTCTTAATTCAGAAACTTGATGGGTCTAAGGAAGAGCTAAAAATTTATAAGCATTTTTATATTGGAAGCGAACATGATAAAGCTAGTGTGTGTGTGTGTGTGTGATTATTTAAAGGCATTTAGACTGTACTTACATAGAATGTCCACTTTAAGAACTTTTGACACAAATGCCAAAACAAGGCTTCTCAAAATTTTATATAATCACAGAATTTTAGCTTCCCTCATGCATTATCATGTGAATATTTATTCTCTAAGTCTGTAAAGATAGAAAACTGATGACTGATAGCCTGTGCTTGGGATATGGGGATATTCATTACAACTCAGGCTGTTTTCTTTAGTTTGTATTAGGTTTGTTTTCACATTTCCTTCTGTCTTTTCAAAATTAAATGATTCGTGATCATGGTGGCCTCAGACAATTGAGACTAAGAAACCCAGCTAATCTTTACTGGTGCTGTCTTTATTCCCGTGACATAACTTTTTGTCTCCCTAATTAATCGGTCAAAGTAGCTTTTATTTAGAATGGTGATACAAGTAGCATTCTATTGTTTTACATATAGTTAGAATAAATGTATTGCAGGCTTCATAATACCTTGTAAGTACTTTTAAATATTATACTGTCTGGTAATGTTGCTACCATGAAAACAGCCGCAACATATATCACTCCGAATATGCTGCCTTACGACAATGGCGTTTCCAAATCTAGCATCTAAGAGGATTTCCAGTAATTGGTGCTGTGTCCTAACTAACTAACTAATTAATTAATTAATTAATTAATTTTTCTACCTTTTACATCATGTAATCACAGGTAAAGATCAAACACATTTTCACATTGACCTCAACTTTTAATATCTCTATGCCTCTGTGGTCTGATCCATTTATATTTATTATCATTATTCTAGAAGCAATTGAGTAAAATGGCCTTGCTGTTGAATTTCATGTTCTTAAATCCACTGTGTATGCACTGAATAATTATTAGCCACAGTAAAAACTTCTAATTTATAGGAAAATGGTTTTTCAACTTCTACATCTGATACTGACTTTTAAGATGAAAGAAATATTTAATTTTGAATTAATGTTTAACTTTGTTAAATGTATTTCTTTGTCCCAGAATTTTTTTTTCAAATTTTGGTTCTATAAATATAATGTGAGTAATTTCACTATAACCCATCTCAAAACTGAAAGCCACAGGGAAGCATATTATTTTACAGTTAAGGGATATGAGGGAAAGATATTGAAATTCTACCTTACAATTATTTTGCTAATACACTATCAAGAGGCATATATAATTCATATGCCAGAATTGCTAATTCACCCTGCACAAGATTCTCCTCACTAGAACAAAGCATATTCGTAGTGAGTTCCTCCTAGGGTCTTGGAGTGTGGGCCCTGTGGACATTACTCCATAGAGACTCTGGTTCTGCTGAGTGTTCTATTCAAATGATTTTTCCCTATTCAAGCTCCAATGTAGCATGAACATATTTTTCCTGTTAATACAGTAATTCTCATTTTTTTAAAAAAGAAAGCTATTAGTTATTGTCAACTTCAGCTATTGCCATTGTTATATAAAACACATTTTGAGATGCTCTACCCAATTGTGACTTATTAATTAGCATATAATCTTACTCCAAATTGACTAATCTCAACTTCTTAACAATATCTCTGAAGCACACTGAAGATATTATCTATTCTCTGATATAGAACATAGTTCATAATGACAGATGTAAAGTAATGGACATCTTGTCTTTCTTCCTAAGGCTTCCATAGTACCTTTCTGAATTAGTTATTTTGATATTGGAGGTGACTTAAAGTTTTCAAGAATAAATAGAATCTATTTAAAATTAACAAATAGAGTCTATTAACTAGAATAAATAGGATCTATTACAAATGGAAGGTTGAACTCTTTTTCAGAAAAAAAAAAGTTATATTATTAAATAGGTTGATGAAGCGTTCCTTCCATGGAGTTAAGGATTTCACTAATAACAATGAACATATTCTGAAAAAGATTACAGAGAACCCTTCAATGCAATTATAAATCACAATAATAGCTGCATTAAAAAATTAAGAGAACATTGTCTGGAAATGGCACACTCTACAGGAATGCTTTCCCCACTCAACTTCCGAGAAGTGAAATCTCCATCGGTTACGGTAGAGTTACAGGGCATTAAAGACTAGCAAAAAAGATGCCTCCCTGCACTGGAACAACAGGAATATCAGTGGCTGCCGGTGGTAAATAATGTGCAACATCATTGAATTAACTGCAAAGTTGGGCAATGGGATTTTTGTCATCTTACCTAAGAGTTTCATGGTGTTCAAGGGCTGTCAGGTTCGCAAAAACAAAACAGAGTAGATTAATAAATAAAAGCCTACCCAGAAATATTACCAAAAAAAAAAAAAAAAGAGACTGGAAACTTGTAATAGAGTAAATTCAACAATCAATCTTCACTAAGTTTAATTAAGGATGGAAAATCATGAACACTGATCAGTAAAGGTATGTTGTTCATGGGGCTTTATCTCCTCTCTTGCAAAGAAACACACAAGGGCAATGAAGCATAGAAAACACTAATCCTAGTTCAGACTGAGACTCAGATCTAGTGTGTTTGCAGAGTGGTCACCAGCACAGTGGCAGCCTGATGCTTTCTTTTATGACATACACAGTTTTGAGCTAATATTTCAACTGACTATGAAGCAGCAGTGTACCTCCCAGCACTGTGAGAGGCTGAGCAGAGACTGCCAGCAAACCAGTGTCAGAACTGTTGGGATCAAAGTGTGGCACTGTTGAAATGAAATCAAAATGTGCTAAGTAGCTTGTGTGTGTGTGAGTGTGTGTGTGTATGTGTGAAGAATAGAGGATCATGAAAGACTTCTTTGTCTACCAGTCTTCACCTTCTTGGTCTTGGCAGGGTCCATCACTGAACCTGGAACCGTTTTGGCTAGACAGGCTGCCTCAGGACTACTGAGATCTTACTGTCTCTACTTGACTCTAGTTGCTTAGACTAGAATATGCTTTTTATATTTAAAAAAAAAAATTAAGGTTACAATGTTATTACACCACTTTTGCCTTTTCTCTCTCTAAACCTTCTCATGTCCCTCTTCCTCATTCTTTTGAATTTGTGTCTTCTTTTTCTTTAAATTGCTGTTACATTCCCAAATAAATAAATACCACATGTTCAGTCCATGTAATATTACTTGTATGTATATGTTTTCAGGGATGAACATTTGACATTGAATGACCAATAAAACCAATTTAAAAAATTAAAATAAAAAATAAATGTGATTTTCCCTGAGGAAGACTATTTCCCCTTCTCTCTGATTCCTCAGATTCCTTAATTGCCTGTAGTTCCTTGTCTAGATTTAAGAAACCTTGAGCTTTTCCTTCTATATTAGTATTGGTGTCATCCTCGTTCAGGTCCTGTGTAGGCAGCTGTTCATTTAAACTACATATATATTCACTGGCATGTGTGTGTCATAGGTATACAGTTAACAGTATGACACTTGTTTTACCATCCTCCCTCTTACTTTTGTAATTTGTTTTCCTATGCCTTATAGACAGAATGGATTTTTTAAAGTATTGGTAAAAATGATGGTCTGAGTTAAATTCTCCTTTCTGATTTCCATTTTAAAAGCAATTAGAAATCTTGAGTGTGGCTCAGGGATAGAATCCTTGCCTAGCATCCCTTAGACCCAGAGTTCTGTCTAAAGTGTTGCAATAATAGTAATAGTAATAGTAATAGTAATGGTAATAGTAATACATACTGGGAGAGATATCATGACGCTTATCATCATAGTGCATGGACGCTCAATAACAACAAAGACATGACTTTCAGTAAAAACAACTGCATGAAAATGAAACAACATTCTTAGGGAAGTAGAACACAGGGGCATTCTTTTAAATATTATGACAACTTAAAAAATAAAGGTATATATATCAACATCTTCATGAGAATTTATTATAATTTCTTTTATCAGTCAACGGGTATATACAGCTGCGCTATTTTAGGTGAGCAAGGTCCTTGCTTTGAAAGAAGTAAACAAGGAAAAGTAGTCATTGTTCCAAATAGAATGGAACACGGAATGTGTCCTTGTCTCTCACTTACTATGATCCCATTTAAGCAGGAAAGGAAGCTAAGCACTGATGGGCTAGAATATGAATGCCTGCGGGGAGTCAAGTGGAAGAAAGAGAGATGCTCATAAATTAACCAGAAGTCAAGATGACTAGAGAACTCTAACGTGGCTGTGGGGAACGTAATGTGGAATGACTTTAGGATGAAAAGAAAAGTCTTGGGGGAGAGTGAGGGAGAGGAGGGAGGGAGACAGACAGACAGAAAGACAGACAGACAGACAGACTTACAGTCAAACAGAGAGAGAGAGAGAAAGATAGAGAGCCTGCCTAGAGTAGATGGTACGCTATCCAGTCATCTAGTGAAAATATTAGACCCGATTTCCCATCTGGGGACTGGTTTATTCTGACATAATATTTAATTTAAGACTCCATTGGCATCTCAGTATTTTGCTCAGTTGTTACGCATAAGCAGATGGACCATATTGGTCTTTAAAACTATGCTATATTGGTGCTGATAAATTTTAAAATTTAAAGGACATTTTTGGTGATAAGGAAAAGGTTTCAGTTAGCTGTCCAAAGTCAAGCTACCAGATTTAAATTAGACATGGCAAGCCTAATATATGAAACATGTACTTTCCCTTGAACCTGAATACATATTCTAGCCATCTGTGCAGACAATGGGAACAGTATTTATTCTAAGAAGGAAAACGGCAGAGCTGAAATATGTTGAAATAATCAATGGTTGTACAATAATATAAAGGAATTGAATAGATTTGTCAGCATGTCAGTCAGAAGTGAATTGTAGCTGTGGCAAGAAATAAAGGTAAAAGAAATTTCTCTGGGGAGAAACACCATGCAAAATAAAAAGCATTAGTGTGACACACAGTTTACAGAAACTCTCTGTGCAAAGATTAAAGTTTATGTTTGTTGACAGTACTCCAGGAACATGTCACACAATACAGAAATGATCATGCCATAACCACTTCTTTGCTGAGGGCTTCATCTTGCATGCAGTGATCTCCATTAGATGGAATTCAATATACATCTCTCTTTACCAGTATCAGCCAGGGGAGGTGTCTGCATGCATGGATGCAATTGTTTGAAATGAAAACACTCTCTGCCATGAGATATTTTACGCCATAATATGACAAGGACGAGTCACATTGCCTGTGTATTAGAATGATTTGGTGAGGAAATGAATAGCAGTTGCATTACTTATATTTGCTTTTTATTTATGTCATTTACTCTACCTAAGGAAAATAACATTGACTTCCTAAATTCTCAGAATATTGAGGCCTACAAGAAATAGTAGTAGTAATATTCATGGGAATACTGCATGAGTTTACCACAGAGTTACTATTCAGGGAGTACCTTCTCCTAGGTTTCCTTTATTTAATCCTTTAAAAGTTATACCTTTATGTTTTTATTTTACAGAAGTTACATAGGAATTTAAACTAAATATACAAGTAAATCAATACCCCAAGAGGAGTAAAGAAATAGAACTCATCTTCACAGATGCTTATCCTACTGACAGTAGTAAGACAGGTACAAAAAGAGATGTACAGGTCATCGTGGACAAAATACATTAGAAATTCAGGTATGACTTAGGTGGTCCTTGCAACTTTAAGTGAGTTCTATTGAATAGATCCTGTTGTGAATTCATCTACTGAAACTGAACACACAGTGATCCGACCAAACTCTAAAGCTTAACCATTGACCTGGTGCAGGTTTTTTTGTGCTTCCCATCTCTGACACCTTTTTTTTTTTTCTTTTTTAGTCTTTCACCTTAATTCTGGTAGAATGCCTCTGAGGCATACAGTGCTAGCCAACCTTAGGAAGCAGTGAAATGTTTTGCTCCTTTTCTCTCTCTTTTATATTTCTGACTTCCATCCATCACCCCATCAAAGCTTATATTTCCAATAGGTGTAGTGCTATTTATTGGGGTATTTACAGGGTTTAGGTGCTGGAGCAGCAGCAATATTATGGCAAAGATTTACAACCCAGCCCTCCCGTAAAACAGGTATGTACGTATGTGTTAGCTTTCTATCACTGTGACAAAATACTGGAGAAAAACAACTTAAATAGGAAAGCATTGGTTTCTTCTCTGCCTTGGAGCTTTAAAGTCACAGTCCTCTTTCTGTGGGCTCACGTTGAGGCAGAAAATGCTGACGGACAGCTTATATAAGGTGAAGCAAAGCTGCTTAACTCATAGTGGTCAGAAGACAAGACTTAACCTTCAGAAGCATACAGGCAGTAGACCTACTACTTCCTGTAACTTGTCCCTAGATGCTACGATTTCTATCATTTTCCAACAGTCACTCAGATAGAACTCCTGAGTATATTAATCTATTATAGAAGTTGGAGTTAGAGACTGCATGGTCTAGTCACTTCTGATCACTGCCGCTCAGGGCACAAAGCCTTCAACAGATGAGTCTGTTTAAAGACATTCTATATCTAAATTAAAACACACATGTGACAATCATGATACAATTTACAAATAGTAATAAAATATGCAATTTATCTTTTTGAAAATTATGTGTAGCAATTCTTGAAAAATATTCCTCCATATTGGTCAAACAATTATCTGCAGCCAAGATGCTGGTTGCAACTGACCAATTATTATAGTTGTTCTAATATGAGTATTGGGGTTTTTAAGTAACATTAATGGGGAAAAACTATTTTTGGCAAGATATATTTATCTTTTACAAGTCTAAAAAATTGATATGGGTACTATGTCCATTCAAAAGGATCATTCTTTACAAATGGTGCTGGCAAAACTAGACATAATATTCAAAAGAATGATGCTGTATCCTACCTAACAGCATACTCAAAAAATTAAGTAAAAAAGGATCTATAGCCAAAGTACAAAGCTTAAAACTAAAAACCTTAAAATAATACAGAGTAAAATCTTCATTTAATTTTCATTCTTTTTAAAAAATATGTGACACTAGTCAGAGGGGGGAAAATAATAAATAATTAGAATTCTTTAAATGTTTTAAAAAATATTCATCAAAAGATATCATCAGCATCAAATACCAGTCTACAGAATTAAAAATATACAAAGCATTGATCTGTTAGGGGAATCAATGGTGAAAAAGTTATAAGATATCTGATGCTAGCTACTAGGAGAGCAACAGAGTCAACTGAATTGAAAAATCATCAGGGGGGGCTGGAGAGATGGCTCAGCGGTTAAGAGCACTGACTACTCTTCCAAAGGACCCGGGTTCAATTCCCAGCACCCACATGGCAGCTCACAACTGTCTGTAACTCCAAGATTTGATGCCCTCACACAGACATACATGCAGGCAAAACACCAATGCACATACAATAAAAGCAAATAAATTATGAAAAAAAAAAAAAGAAAGAAAAATCATCAGGGGACTCAAATAGCCACCCTCCTAAGAAAGTAACCAAATGTCTAAGAAACACATGAAAAGAGATGATGCGTCAGTCATCTTTACTGAGCTGCAAGAGACAAGTGCAGTGAAGTGCCATGCCACACCCACAGAGACTTCTCCTATTTGAAAAAGATAGAAAAATCACAACTTGTGTGGAGTATGTGAGAAATGTGCCACCTTACTCCCTGTTAGCCTAATGGTATGGTCTATGGGAACACTATCAGTTCCTTAAAAACATTAAATGAGACTCTCCGTGTGTTCTAGTTACATTTTCCTTCTCTGTATGTGATAATAAGAACTGTAAGCAGAATTTGAGGTGTTTGTAGACCCATATCCCACAGTGTTACTCACCATAAAGGAACCAGGAAAAAAAAACACATGTCTACTGACAAATGAAAAAAGAAGAAGTTGTGTATTTACAGCAAGGTGCTGCTCATTCTTCACAAGGGAAGTCCTGGCAGTTGCTATATTAGTGAGCATTGACGACACTGGGCTAAGGAGTGTCTGGGTCTACATGTGTGAGGTCCTCTGAAGAGTAAAAATTCTACAAACTGAAGGATGCCGCTTCTGCCTCTGGGGACACAAGGACCCATTACTGTCGTATAGGTATAGAGTGTCTGTTTCGGTATCTAGAGAATTCAGTCACTGGGTAATGTGACTGTTACTGAATTGCACACTTAAGAATTATCAAAATAACACATTTTGACTCCTATGTGTTTCTCCACAATATAAATAGCAATATAGACGAGACTTATGTATATTAGCACTTCTTTATATGAAAAGTAAGTCGTTGAGAAAGCAAGGGGCTTGCTTATTTCAGGCAGCAGGGCAGCGCAAATTATCGTCGACAGATCTCTGCCTCTGCCTTCAATCTAGACTGAGTCTGTTAACATGAATCTAGCCAGCTACACGCAAAAGAGAGGAACTTACACCGCTCCTTCCGTTTGCCTCACATCACACCTCTTCCTAGTTAAAACCGTTAGAACAGATGAAGCAGTGTCAAAAGGTTAATTTATATTCTGCTCAAAGTGTGTATATTAATTTAATGACTGAAAAGGTTTTGTTAAATAAAAGTATGCAAAAATCCCTGAGCTAAGCCACTGAATGATTCTAGCAACAAAGTTCAGTGGATTAGAGGTGACTGCCAATTTACTTTTTTTGCCTTTTGGGTAGAATATCATTGTTTTTGATTACTTGAATCAAAATCCCAAATATATGCATTTTTTATCTGCTCATTTGCTTTGAGTTATAATTTTCTCTTTAAAGTCTAAATGGAGTTTTCCTCCCGCTAAGTTAAAATGTAACCTCTTGGAATATGTATACAGGATCTGTCCATGGAATCTATCCTCAAAGAAAATCCTTAAATATATATTCTAATACATAATATTAAATAATCATGATTATTTGTTCTTTTTAGTATAAAAATTATAAAACACTGCACATGGATGCATATATCAGTGTAGTATTTTATTTATATGAGATATTAATTTCTATGATGCCAATTAAAAATGTTAACTTTAGAAATCATGATAGATAAAAAATATGTCATGCATTAAGTATGCATTTTTTTGTGTATTCTCATTTAAGCTCTGGCTTAAAGTGCTACCTCACCATTAAGATACTTTGAGCTTAATTGTTTAAATGATTGTTTTGGTTTACTATGCAGTTTTCTGTACTTTAAGGCAGATATCTTAGTGTTCTTTGTGTGATAGGCGTTCTGCTAACTTATATTCACATGTTAGATCATTTTATTGATATTGATATTGATAATTATCTAACAAGTTTAGATAACATCATTTTTTGGTACCTGATTTAAGATATTAAAGTTTTGTTTAACAGTGAGGAGCTGAGGGATCAGGCTCTATACCTAAGTAATCAGCCTGCAGCACCTTTATCCTGAAGTCCTATTATATACCATCCATGGCCTGAACTCTCATCCATAAACAGTGAAGTAGGAGGCATTCCCTGGGACAGGCTCCTCCTGTCACTCCCTTTTTAAATGGAGTGCAAGTCACCAGAGATATTTCACCACATCTCTTCAAACGCACAAAGAAGCTGCTATTTTTCCAGTCAGGAGATGTTTTAGCACTCGTCTATAAAAAGAGAGAGGAACTCCAATGCTGAGAGGACTCGCAGACAGTGCGCATGTGGGAAGAGACAGCGCTGAGGGATGGGGAGGGACTGCCTTGTTTCCTGTGAACTCTAGGACTGTCAACAACAACTGATTAAGAGGTTGACTGATGAAGTGAAGGGGCTGATGGAATGGTCCAGAGGCAGTGTGTGGACTTGAAGTGTTTTGTTCCACTAAAACTCTCTGTCTTTCTGAAATTCCCTTGCTCTTTCTACTTGCTACAGGGTTTTATTGTCAAGCTTGAAGCAGACATAGCAGTTGCAAGCCTTGAAATCATGACTAATCCTACTCAGGAAAAAGGGACAGTTTAGGGAACACCTCAAATATCCCCTACTACCTCCTTACCCTAATTCTGGTCATATATCTTTGAAAGCACATATTTATGGCAAGAACATAAATTCAGAACTGTAGCAGTCACTTTTCCTGAATTCATAAAGGATGTGGAGTAGCAATCTAAGGAGTGGACATAATTCTCTGAGGGACAGCTGAGGAAGGGCAGGATGTAGGTCATGATCTTGTGGGCACTGCTCAGCTGTGACCCTTTTTGTTCTTAGAGAATCGAAAATCAGACCTTCTGGTCTTTACCCAGATTCACAGTAACTACTTCTGTGCCCACACATAATTGTACATCTATTGGAAATATAGTATCAGATCAAATGTAGCCTCAAGACCAATATGACCTCTGTCCTAGGATGGGTATAGAATAGGCAGAATACAGCCAGAATTATTTGGGACCAGAAAGCTTGACACCTTATGTAGTACTTGATCCATGAAAGTACCATGGCGTGGATTTCAAATAAGTCCAGAAGGTGGCTGAGATGAGTTCTTCCGGAAACAAGCAGGAAGATAAGAGGCAATAGTACAAAATGGAAGTAAACTATCATTATCACTCAACCATCAAATACGGCTTGTATTAAAGAATCCATGCTTGAACGGGTTTCATGTGTATGATGCTTTTATTGGCATGCATGTATGTGCACTAAAAACACGTCTGTTGTCCACAGAGGGGGGAAAAGACACTTCGCATTCTGGAACAGGAATTGCAAACGGTTGGGAGCTACTGTGGGTGTGAAACCTGACCCCAGGTGCTGTTACCAACTAAGCCATCATTCCAGCCCTAGGAGAGTCCTTGGCCTGTTTTTCCCTCTCTAAAACAGTCAAACTGAACTTTCTATGCAAGTCACAAAAGATCTGTAGAAACTGAAATCAAATCCCATGCCTCCATCACTGTACTGTCAGTTTTATGGCCCACTATGTCAAGGCACCTCATGCCATCCACTCCTCCTACCACCTTCCTTCCAGCATTTATTGTGCTCTCATTATCTGCCAAGACTGTCTCAAAGATAACTATATCAATCACAGGAGATGACTGTTTCATTTTACAGATGATGACACACAAAGCCAGAACAATCAAGAGACTTGCCCAAGGTCAGCGTTCTTGCATGTGATAGGACCCAAGCTGCTGGGCTTCCAAACATGGGTATCTTATTCCAGAGCTATTTTCCTCTCAATCCCTATCTTTTCAAGCCAGCATGCAAGAAAGAAGCATTCCCTCATTTGAATGACCTAATGTTAGTACAACCACGGCATTCACCTTCTTGAAAGAAAAACTTTACTAGACAGATAGATAGGAGAGAGATAGATAATAGATATATGATAGACAAATAGATTGATAGATGATAGATAGATGATAGATAGATGGATAGAGAGATGATAGATACATAGACAGACAGACAAATAGATAGATAGATAGATAGATAGATAGAGAGATAGAGAGATAGATAGATATAGATAGATAGATGGATAGATGATAGTATGTGGGAATTACATTCTTTTATTTCATCGTGCTTTTGTGTCTATTCAACTTTATTTTCTGTTTATTTTAAATCCCTCTGCACTTTGTTGCTCTGTTTCCTTTGTCTGGGTTACCCTAGTAAAACTAAGTATTTGAACAGGTATTTACTGAGGACTCTGTGCTCCCTAAATCTTAGTCATGATTTCCCAGGGTTTCCTGCCTTTTGTGTCCCAGATATCTCAGACATTTTTCTTACTTATTATTTTATATTAAGCCGTGACTTGAAAAATATGTATCATGAAGTTAGAACATGGGTTTTGTTTCAGAGGATTTCCAGCTAATGATGTAAAGTAAGGAAAGCAGCTGTGCCCTATGTCTTCTGTGTGGATTCCCAGGGCGGGTCTGCTTGCTCTCTGGGTTGCAGTGTGAGCCTGCCTTCCTAGCTATTACCATGTGTTCTGGGTATATGTGAGCCAGGATCCACGGTGGAGAGCTTTCCTTTGAGGGCGAAGCTCATTACACACATCCTAGCACTTTCCAGTACCCAGTAGACTATTGTGCCCGTCAGATTCTATTCTCTTCCGCTGTACTTCTAAATGTGTGATCTGGTGATTTAAACACTTAACTGGCGATGGAGTGATATTCTTAACCAGGTGTTGTTTTCTAAGGTGTACTCAAGTATAAACAAATTCTTTGTTGCCTCCAGAGGGTTGCAGAGTGGAGGAGTACAGTAGAAACTGAGTTGTTCTTGAGGTGACAAGCAAGGCTCGCCCTGCAAGAAGCTATTTAAGGCCTGTGATGAAAGAAGAGTGAAGGCCCTCGCACTGGAGTGTCCACATCATGGCTCTTGATGACGCAGGGCTCCTTTACACTCCAGTATAGACTATCTGTCTTTGAATAAAGTCCTTTATTCGACACAGTTTATGGTTTACTAAAAACTACATTATGATGTTTAATAAGTCATGCCGCAAATACTCAGGGGCAAGAAGATAGAGTTGCCTAAAATAAAATACGCTAGAATACAAGAAATTCATTAATTCTTTGTATGGTTTACAGAATATTTGTGAAATAATAAAAGCGTATATTGCTTATCAAGTTCAAAGAAGTAGAGGGACAAAGATGAATTGTTTGGCCTGAGAAAATGCACAAAGGCTACCTTCCAAGAGATTTTGTATAATTCTCAGTACTTGGTCAATTTTAGTGTCTCTTATAGTTTGTAGTATCTCTCATAGTTTAGTAGAAAATTAATTTATATCTCCAGGACAGCAGCTAATTTATTTTTCTTGTGATAAACAATATGTCTGGTTATTTTGATATTTTGAAATCTGCAGAGAGGACCCCCATATTGCTGCTTCTTTGACAGGTGACCAGATGCCCACCTCACACCACTTTGGTTGTGCCATTGCTGGCAACATGAATTGAACTTCCAGAGGATGGCTCTCAGCATACTTCAGAAATGGAGCTTCGACTGTGAAGTAATAAGGGAATCCATGCCCATGCCCTAATGGCTCTAAATGATTTATTGATCTGGTCATATGTATAGTTTCTACAGAACTGGAAAGCTGTCAATCATATGACCCTTTGCCCCTTACTTGGTCTAGATGAATCCAAGCATGTTTAACAATTGCTCCTCCAGTCGCCAGCAAAGAGAAGATGAAGTCAGCAGTAAGGTGGACTTCGGTCAGCAGGGAAAGAAAAGTTTGGTAGTGGCTGCTTCATTTAGAACAATATTGGATTCACAAAGAGGGCAGGAAGGGCAAGGACTTCAGAGTACTGGGGACTAGGGAAAGGCAGTAGAACCATATATTCTTGTTCTTATCTTTTGAAGAGATTGTGCCTTTAGTTTCTCTTGGCACTGAAAAACAGAGCCACTTCTTTGAGAAGATACTTGTAATGTTATTGCCAAAAGTGTCCGAGTGTGTCTCTGTCTCTCTGTCTCTGTCTCTCTCTGTCTCTCTCTGTCTCTCTCTGTCTCTCTCTGTCTCTCTCTCTGTCTCTATCTCTGTGCGTGCATGTGTGTGTGTGTGTGTGTGTGTGTGTGTGTGCATGAGAGAGAGAGAGAGAGAGAGAGAGAGAGAGAGAGAGAGAGAGAGAGAGAAACAGCTTGTATGTACCACTCAAGGAACGCACATAGGGTGCCAGAAATGTGTAATGAAAAAAGATGGTCTCAGCTATCTACTGCTTAGCTCTGAGATTTAAGGCAAATTACCAAAAAGAATATTATTTCCCCAGCTGTGTAAAATGAGAATAATAATGCCCAAATTTCAGTATTGTCATCAGTTGTCACAGTTGCTGGCACAGAAATAAATGTTCAACATATCGCCGCCGTTCTTTTTCTCCTCTGGAGAAATTCCATCTCCCACAGTGTCCTGTGATGTGTGTGAGTGTCATGTCTGAGTCAGGTCTCTGCAGGTTCTGGGACCTGTTTCTGGGCACCTATAAGGAGCCATTCACAAAACTTTACTATCGTGTTACCACACCCTTAGGGCTGCCTGGCTCTATTGGGACTTTTATTTATTTATTTATTTATTTATTTTGGCTCTTTTAAAAAAATTTTTATTGTTTCTTTTTTAGTGTATATATATTTATATGATTACACATGAGTAAAATAAACTGCATAAAGCAGAAAGAACCATGAGACAATCAGGAATTATATAAATGTTGCATTCATAATGATTTGGCTATTTGTATTTGGTAAACTTGAAGTAAACATCTTTCCTATCTTGTTAGGTCTAAATTTCTGAATGAAGATCAATATCTATCTTATCTCATCTCTTTTAACTTAAAACATCTATCTTGATATAAAAACATCTTAACCCCTAACCTACTAAGCTTAATGGAAAGATGAAACTCTCTGGTCTTCAACCCCATCAGAGATTTGTGAAGGAATAAAACTTTTAAAGCAATGGCTGGGGTTTATCTTCCTCCTTGTGACCACGTGTATTGTTTCTCATTGCTGTCTTTGAGTGGATTCTGTAGACAAGGCTTATATTTTAAAACATATGTCCTTCCACACACTTTGAACACAGTGTCTTTTCAGACCTTAGTGTCCAGAAACAAGTTCCCTAATTCCTTATGCGTATTTTCCCTTGTACCTCACGCTTGGTACATAGCACCTGGCACTTTGCCCTTTGTTGGTTGCTTACTACTGGGGACCAGCAGCTGTTTTATAATCTAATCTCTTTGTCATCTAGCTTTGGGTCCTGCTGATCTGCAGTCTGTCCCACCCAGAATTTAAATAGGGAACTTTTTTTTTTGAGTGCAGACTATTTGGAGAAAGTGTTCCTCCACACATTATGCACGGTGCAACACAGCAGACAATCATGGCAAGAACACAGGCCATTTTAAAATAGTCTAACTCTGCCTCAGCCCATGTGTGTCCCTTTCTACACTGAATCTGAGTCATGCTGTTTCTGCAAAGAGTTCTTTTAAATTCTCTGTCCTCTTTTTTCACTTATTGCTTCATTCCTAGCTCTTTTCTCCCTCACACCTGGACTACCACAAAACCTGCTCCCTAGGTTATCTGCTGACAGCTAGTCCTCTTGATTTCTACTGGATTTAGTCTTCAAAAAGCAGGGATGAGGTCATGTCATCCCCTGGTCATCTTGTATAGAACCAACAGGTTTCATGCATGGAATTGAAGGCTCCTTAAATTTACCCTAAGGAACTTTTTCACTTTGTTTTAATACTGACTTTCTTGCATTATGTTATCAGATTTTTTTTTTTTTTTTTGCTGAAGTGGATAACAGGGCACTGTCCTGGTTCTGTCTGGAATGGCTTTCTCTATCATGGTGCTTAGGAAAACCCTGTTCATTCTGTGCATCTGTGTGACATTTTCAAATTAGACTTCTGGTGGTTTTATCCCAGTTCCTAGGGTCTCACGCCACATGGGCTAAAAGGTTATCACTGTTTCAAGGCTTTTTGGATTTTTACCTTTCTGATTACCCCCAAGAAATTTTCCCTAATTCTATTCCAACTTCAACTGCAGCTTACACATATATGCAATAATACTTCAAACCTTTGCATTTGTCCACATGCTGAGCCACAGATGAACTTCACTCTGGCCCTCTGTCAATCCACCTTATTCCTCATGTCTCTGTAGGACTTGTTTCTTCTTTGTGAAGACATTTCTCATCTTGTCAAGCCATTTCTCATCCCTTCTAAGTAGAAGCCCTCCACCCATTGTCCCCATTTCAAATTCCTCTAGTAGTGCCATTAAATCCATGTCAAACATGACTTGTTTCTCATAAGGTCTTCTCTCCTAGTCTGTGATCCCTTCAGGGAAACATTTTGCCTTACTTATATGTATGCTTATATCATCTAGCATAACATCTTGTCTATAATATGTACTTAGTAGGTAGGACAAAGTGAAGAAAGTAATCTACAAAGGCTGGGAAAATGGATCAATTCGATAAAGTGCTTGTTGCATAAATATGAGGACCTAACTTTGGCTCCCCAGCATATACATAGATGCCAGTACAGTGGCATGTTTCTGCAACACCCTATTAGATTAGGATGTAGAGAAAGGGAGAACCCTGGCACATAAAAGACCCTGCCTTAGAAATAAGGAGGAGAGCAGTGGTTGAAGAAACCAATATTAACTTCTGGACACTTGTGCACCTATGAGGACACAGACACAGACACACACAACACACACACACACACACACAGAGACAGAGACAAAGAGAGGCAGAAAGACAGAGAGACAGAGGCAGAGACAGAGACAGACAGACAGACACCGTATACTAACACACAAAATATATTACAGAAAACCATCCTAATGATCTCAGATATAATTAATTGGTCCATTACAAAAATGTAGAGTCTGGGCTGTAAAGTTCTGATATCATATTTACTAAACTGATATTATAAGCTAATTACCCTCAATTTCATCATTTCTAAATAACTGCATCTATGAAAGAAAAAAGATTGAATTGGTGTTATCAGTTAGTAAAAGTTAAATCTTGACATTTCTGTTACTGGTAAACAGGTTTCTTGTCTTACTAACTTACAACTGTCTTTGTCCTAGCAGCTACATGTAGTTCTTTTGACAATGCATACTTGCACTCAAATATCTAGAATATTACCTGCCTACATTATATACTTATGTCTACATATGACATTGTTCTATTTATGTATTTATTTTGTGAACAAATCTATAATGGCCAGGCAAAATCATGCTCATGAGTGTTTTTGTCACATGTACTTATATATAGGTGCTCCTTTTGTTAATTTGACACAAAACATATCTTCTTATGCCATAACTTAATTTCTAAATGAAAACAATAACAAAGTCATAGATTTTCACCCAACATGAAACAACTGTCCCTCATACAACTGCAAATCTATCAAAAATTTTATATGAGGTGGCTATGTCCCTCCCTTGAAGGACATTATTTTTGTATCTCAAACTTAAATATAATAACTACTAATATTGTACCTATTGATGTTAAATTGAATGATAAAGAAACCAAAAGGAATAATACCCAATATATCTATATAAGCCCATTCTTATCAAAATATGACATAAACACTTGTGTTAATTACAATCTTTATTGCTGCAAATAGTCATGTGTCCTTAGGTAGTATTTATAACTACTTTCCTATACTACTAATTCTGTATTGCTTGAACCCTCAGAGATCACCTTAGCAGATATTGGCTCTTTCTTTGGAGGAGTGACCCATACCTTCATTCTTGTAAGGTGTGTGCCCTCTGTCATTCTGTCTGGATTAGCATGCTGTAGTTTTACATTGACTTTAGTCAGGAACACTACCCACTCTGAACCCAAAACTTAAGGTGGGAGGAACATGAAGCAACAATTTTCAGTGGTCACCAGAGTGATAAGTGATTGGAGCTATTCCATTTTACACCACTAGATCCTGGACCTATGGATCCTGGCTGCAGAAGAAAACATACCATATATTGGACACTGATTCAAAACATATACTGCCTTATGTCAAACCTTTCCCCAGCATACCAGGCTGTGGCCACTATGTGGGGTCTATAACTTTGTCTTTAAAAGGCAATTCCATCTTTTTTATCAAGAAAGCTGATTCAGGTTGCTGGGGATATTGTAAGAGCAGTGGATTCTATCATCATGGCCTGATTGTCATACTATTCTGGCTGTGAAGTGATACTGTGTGAAATATCCTGATGGTGGATAAACCATTCTGTATACCCACAGACTGTGGTTTTGGTAAAAAGCATTACATGCAGGAAAGGCAAGTCCATAACCAAAATAAGTATATACTCCTGTAAGAGCAAAGTGTTTTCCTTCCCACAGAGGAAGTTGTCCAGTGTAGTTGAGCTGCCACCAGGTTACTGGCTGTTCATTCCAGAGAATGGTGTCCTATCTGTAGTTCAGTGGTTGTCTTGGCTGTTGGCACATGTAACACTCAGCAGTAGCTGTAACAAGGTCTAGGTTGTCAAGCCCATGCATACTCTCCATCTTTGCTACCATGGCCTCTTTGTTCATGCGCATATATATGGTGGTTGTCAAAAGATAAATTGTGGAAGTCCTTTCTCTCTTTTCATTATGTGTTGAACATTAGTTCCCTGATGTTGAACTCAGACCATCAGACTTAGTTACAGGTGCCGTATAGCCCACCTTCTGAAGCATTGTTTTGAATATGGAATACAATTAATTTGAAATGTATTTGAATCAGAAAAGGTATTGCCTGCATACTGAAAACCATTTGATGATGTATAGCAACCTAACAGGCAAAACGTTTGAAATTTACAAAAGCAATGACTCTATGAAGATGCATAAGAGAGAGGCCTTGTGATGGTCTATGAGAAGAATACAAAGAAAAGGCAAGCTCTTTGAGTTTTAGGTCTGTGCAGGCTCGACAGAGGATTTTACCATGTCAATTATGATAAAGTAAACAATCATAAAAAATGTAACTTGATGTGAATTTTGAGAAACATCATTTATTGAAACTTAGCTGTAGGATTGAGATGCAAGATTTATTGGCGTACTGTTTTGTTTAACGGGAGATCAAAAACTGGCTGCATTTCTCTACCACCTTGCTCACAAGCAGGTCTTCTCAACCTTTGGGAATGAGTTTCTGAGTTACTCAGGAGACTTATGTAGTTGGCCAAATCATTTCCTAGATTTATTTCTAAATATAGCTTTAGTTTGGGGTAATTTGGTATAATCAATTTTGAAGAACATTTAAACTCAATTTAATGTTTATTTTCTTGCCAGTTCTTAGAGCCTGCATATATGATGACTCTCATTCAAAGTAGAAGATTATACACCTATTAAATATGTACATGCAAGTAAAATCACTGTACATCATATAAGCACAATTTTAACTCTGGAAGATGTATTGCTTTCACTGATGCATTTACTCATTTGAGGAGGATGTTTTTGCAGAGAGTATGCATGTATTAAATATAACATTTAGAGAGATTCACTTTGAAAATTCCTTAATTTCCTAACAAAATAGTGCAATTATGAAAATTTCACTAATCTTATATTTACCATCGCTAGTACATTTTATACCCAGCTTTGAGATTTGCAGTAACTTTACCAGGACCATATTTATTTATGAAATTGTGCACCAGTCGTGTGTTTGCTGATAGAGGACTGTAATTACTTAATGTTTGCCAATAGTCTTCTTATAGTTAGTAAATTTGACAAAGGTAGCTTTCTGTAAGAAAAAAGAAATGTCATTTGTGAAAGACTTCTTTCTAGTGGCTTGTCTCTGGCAATGAGACGTTAGGGATAGGAGGAGCACAGAGGAGGCTGAAGATGCTTCATTTTTAATGGTCATACTCGCTGTAAGCAAAGCTCTAGAAGTACAAGCTCAAAGTAGAACTAAGAGATGAGATAAGCCAGTCTCCAGTGATGAATATTAATGGTTTTAATGGATAAATTCATTCTTATAAGTCTCAGTCTGTACATAAGTAAAGGCATTGAAAGTAGGGGGTAAGTTATGTACAAACATATTCTAGAAGAAATAACAAGGTGTAACATTAGCACCGAAGTTTTCTCACTATAAAAAAGGTAGGATCTGGCTGACATATATGAGTTTGTGTATGTTTTTCGGTTTTATTAAGAACTGAGTTAATTCATCAGCAAGCATTTTAGAATTCAAGTTATACTACAGAACAAATATTTCTGGCATCACTCTAAAAACCGGGAGTCCTTGAAGATCCTGTGTGAGTAGTGGCTATCCCTTTTAAAATTATTTTACTGAGGGCATTCCAAATTTGAAAAAAAAATCTAGCTTTCCTTCAAAATTTGTACAGTCTGACAGTTGTGGACCACTGTAGTCAGAATGGCAACTGAATACCAGCTTGTGGAGCCCGTCATCTTTTAAATGGGTATATACTGTCCACAATGCCACAGTATAGCTGGAATAAGTCATGTCTTTCTATTTCCATCTGATTTCTCACTATCTGAAATAAAAAAAGTTTGTACCACCTGCAGGTTGAACTGAAAGTTTTAAAATACAATTGAGTCACTGAAGAGGACACTATCTTACTAGACGTGTCTCCTAACGGAGGGAAGGGAACACCAACCCACACACAAAAACTTTGACCCAAAATTTACCCTAACTACAAGATGTGCAGGGATAAAGATAGAGCAGATAGAGCAGAGATTGAGGGAATGTTCAACCATTGCTTGACACAACCCAAGACCTATCCTATGGTATACAGCCAATCACTGACACTATAAAATGGTAGCTTGCAGGTAGGAGCCTAGCAGAGTTGTCCTCTGAGAGGTTTCACCAAGCAGAGGTTTGAAACATATAGAGTCTTGTGGAAAAGTGGGGGGGCAGGGAGATAAAAGGACTTGGAGGTGACAGGAGCTACAGAAGAAGACCAAAAATCCAACTAATCAGGGTCCAGAGGGCCTTGCCGAGACTTAAGCACCAATCAAGCACCATCCATGGACTGGAGCTATGCATCCTACAAAGATATAGCCAATGGACAGCTCAGGCTTCATGTGGGTCCTCTAGTAAGGGGAATGGGGCCTGTCTCTGACATGAATTCTGTTGCCAGCTATTTTTTATCACTTCCCCCTGGCAGGACTCCCTTGCCAGGACACAGTGGAAGAGCTGGGGTAGATGCAAAGGGAAGCTCCCTTTTCTGAGGAATATGGGAGGAGGGATAGGGAGGAAGGGTAAGATTGGGAGGTGAGGAGTGATGGGTCATGCCTTTTGGACTAGTGCCTAATTATAAGTGAGTATATACCATGTGAGTCTGCTTCTGGGTTAACTTACTCAGTATGGTCATTTCTAGTTCCATCCATTTTTCCACAAATTTTGGGATTTCCTTGTTTTTAATAGCAGAGTAGTATTCCATAGTGTAAATGCACTACAGCTTTATTATCCATTCTTCAGCTAGAGACATAGTTGAGGGTTCTGGCTATTATAAATAAGGCTGCTATGAACATGATTGAGTATATGTTCTTGTTGTGTGGTGGAGCATTTTCTGGGTATATGTTGAGGTATGTGCCTTGTATCCCTGATCTCTCCAAGAGTTTAAACAAGAATAGGTGTTGATTTTGTCAAACGCTTTTTCGGCATCTAAGGGAATGATGATGTGTTTTTTTTTTCTTTTAGTTTGTTTGTATGGTGGATTACATTGATGGATTTCTGTACATTAAACCATCCTTGCATGCCTAAAATGAAGCCTGCTTGGTCACAGTGAATGATATCTTTGATATGTTCTTGTATTTGTTTTGTGAGTATTTTATTGAGTATTTTTGCATCCAGGTTCATAAGAGAAATTGTTCTGAAATTCTCTTTTATGTTCAGTCTTTGTGGGGTTTAGGTATCAATGTGACTGTGGCCTCATAGAGTGAATTTGGTAATAATCCATCCATTTCTACCTTTTGGAGTAGCTTGAAGACTATTGACATTAGCTCTTCTTTGAAGGTCTGGTAGAATTCTGGGCTGAAACCATCTGGCCCCGGGCTTTTTTTTTTTTTTGGTTGGGAGACTATCAATGATTGCTTCTATTTCTATAGGACTACTTAATTTGTTTATCTGATCTTGATTCAATTTTGACATGTGGAATTGATCAAGAAAACTGTCCATTTCCCTTAGATTTTTAAATTTGGTGGCATATATACCTTTACAGTAGGATCTTATTAGTCTTTGTATATCTTCAGTGTCTGCTGTTATGTCGCCCTTTTCATTTCTGATTTTGTTGATTTGAATAGTGTTTCTCTGCCTTTTAGTTAGTTTGGCTAATGATTTCTCTTTCTTGTGGATTTTCTCAAAGAACCAGATCATGGTTTTGTTGATTCTTTAAATTGTTCTTTTTGTTTCTAATTTATTGGTTTCAGCCCTAAGTTTGATTTTTTTCCAGACATCTACTCCTCTTGGGTGTTTCTGCTTCTTTTTTTCTAGGGCTTCCATATCTGCTTATGTGATATATTTCCAATTTCTTTTTAAAGGCACTTAGTGCTATGAATTTTCCTCTTAGCACCACTTTCAATGTGTCCCACAAATTTGGGTATGTTGTTCCTTCATTTTCATTCAATTTCAGGAAGTCCTTAATTTCTTTCTTTATTTCTTCCTTGATCAAGGTGTCATTAACTAAAGAGTTGTTTAGTTTCCATGTGTGTGTAGGCTTTTCGTTATTTCTGTCATTGTTATTGTTGTTGTTGTTGTTGTTGAAGTCCAGGCTTAGACCATGGTGATCTGATAGGATAGAAGGTATTATTTCAATCTTTTTTTTTATCTGTTGAGGCTTGCTTTGTGACCTACTATGTAATCAGTTTTGGAGAAAGTTCCATGGGGATCTGAGAAGGTATAATCCTTTGTATTTGGGTGAAAAGTTCTGTAAATATCTGTTAGATCCATTTGATTCATGATGTTGGTTAATGATGTTATTTCTTGGCTTAGTTTCTGTTTCAATGACCTATCCTTCAGTGCAAGTAGGGCGTTGAGTCTTCCACCATTAATGTGTGAGGATTGATGAGTGGTTTAAGCTTTGTTAATAGTTCTTTTACAAATGTGGGTGCCCTTGTATTTGGAGCATAGATGTTCAGAATTGTGATGTCATCTTGGTTGATTTTTACCTTTGATGAGTATGAAGTGTCCTTCCTCATCCCTATTGACTAATTTTGGGTGAAAGTTCATTTTATTAGATATTAAAATGGCTAGCCAGCTTGCTTCTTGTGACTGTTTGCTTGGAATATTTTTCCAGCCTTTTACCCTGAGGTAATGTCTGTCCTTGTGGCTGAGATGTGGTTCTTGAATGGAGAAGAATATTGGATCTTGTTTATGTATACATTCAGTTAGTCTGTATCTTTTTGTTTGAGACCATTGATGTTGAGAGATATTAATGACCAGTAACTGTTAAGTCCCTTAATTTTTGATGTTGGTTACAGTAGAGCGTTTGTGTGGTTGTGTTTTTGTGATTGTGTAGTTATCTATTTCCTGTGCAGTTTTGATTGTGGCTTGTCTCTCTGTGGTAGAGTTTTCTGTCTAGTAACTTCCGTAAAGCTACTTTTGTGGAAAGGATCTGTTTGAATTTATTTTTGTCATGGAACATTTTGTTGTTTCCGTCATTGGTTATTGATGGTTTGGCTGGGTATAGTATTCTGGCCTGGAATCTGTAGTCCCTTAGGGATTGCAAGATCTCTGTCCAGGCCCTTCTGGCTTTTATGATCTTTGCTGAGAAGTCGGGTGTAATTCTTGTAGGCTGACATTGTATGTTACTTGGCCTTTTTCTCCTGACACTTTTAATATTTTTAATATTGTATATTTTATATTTTTATTATGTGGTGGGAAGATTTTCTTTTCTGGTCTGTTCTACTTGGTGTTCTGTAGGCCTCTTATATGTTTATATGCATCTCCTTCTTTAAATTGGGGAAATTTTCTTCTTTGATTTTATTGAAGATATTTTCTGGGCCTTGGGTTTGGGTGTCTTCTCTTTCCTCGATGTCTATTATTCTCAGGTTTCATCTTTTTATGGTGTCCTTGATTTCTTTGTGTCAGGAATTTTTCAGATTTAGCATTTTGTTTGATGGTTGCTTCAAGTTCTACGATTGTATCTTCTAGTCCCGAGATTCATTCTTCCATTTCTTGAATTCTGTTAGAGAAGCTTACCTCTATGTTGCTTACTTTCTTCTCTATGGTCTATCGTTCCCATTTTTCTTCTTTCTGTGCCTTTATCACTGTTTCCATTTTCATCTTCAGATCCTGAACTGTTTTGTTGATTTTTTTTATTTGGTTGTTTGTATTTTCCTGAAAATTTTCCAGTGCCTCTCTATAGGCCTCCTTTATATCTTCCACCTCTTTGTCTGCATCTTCCTGCATTTGATTAAGGATTTTACTAGTTTCCTCCATTATCATCTTCATTACTAAGGATTTGAGGTCATTTTCTTGTATTTCAATTGTGTTTGAGTTCTTGGGGTTGCTTTCTTTGAAATAACTGGCATCTGGAGATGTTGAGTTGTTTTGATTTTTGTTGTTTGTATTCTTATGCTGTCTTTTAGTCATCTTGCTATCTTTGATGTTGGGTGGGTAGCTTCTGGTGTCCTTCAGTGGTCATTGAGAGTGGATAGTTGGTGAGTGATTATAGGTCATGTGCCCTTGCCTGTGGGGATCAGGAGTTCTTCCTCGGAGTCAGCAGGTGACCTGGTTTCTGCTACAGGAGACTTTGCTCTACTGCTTAATTGCCTAACTGGGTCAGCAGAGGTAGGCTTTTGCCTGATCCCATTCATGCTAATGAGGGGATTCAGACCAGCTGTATTGGGGGCTCCTGTTCAATTTTCTGTCCTATCCCCTCGGGGCAGTCCAGCCTCTCCCAAGCATGTCGGAGACCCCACCCAGCTGTGGGACTGGCCAAGCTAGGTTTTAACTGCCCAACTGTGCAGGCACAGACTGCTGTAGTGGGTAAATAGGTTCCTGCCTGGACCTGTTCAGACAGCAAGACTGTGGTGGTTCTGTCACACTGATTTGTGGCCGCAGTTCAGACCCCCTTCCACACCCCTCAGGGTTATTCAGCTTCTCCCAGGAGTGTGAGAGTCCCTGCTGGGCTGTGGGGACTGTCCAGGCCGGGTTTTATCTGCCCAATTATCCAGGCCGGGACCAGTCTGGCCCAGGAGTCGGTTTCCTGTCTGGACCAGTCTAGATAGCAGATTAGTCTAGATTGCACACTTTTGGCGGATCAGTCCCACTGAGTTGTGGCCAAAATTCCGACCTCCTTCCAGACTCCTCAGGGCAGTCCAGATTCTCTCACAAGTGTGGGTGTCCCTGCCGGGCCAAACAGACTGTCTGGGCCAGCTTTATCTGCCCAATTGTCCAGGCCCAAACCTCTGTGACCTGCAGCCAGTTTCCTGCCTGGACCAGTCTAAATAGCGGACCCGTCTAGATCACGCACCTTTGGCCGTTCAGCCCCACTGAGCTGTGGCTGCAATTCAGATCCACTTCCAGACCCCTCAGGGCAGTCCAGCTTCTCCCACAAGCGTGGGAGTCCCTGTCAGGCCATGGGGACTGTCCAGACCTGGTTCTATCAGCCCAATTTTTCAGGCTTGGTCCGCTGAGGCCGGCTGCCTGGGTCCAGTGTGGACCTGTTCATACTGCGCTCAATGTTGCTGGGCACCATAAGCTTCCATGCGGTCTCCGGGGCTGTCTGTGGACTGGCATGGAGCAGGTGAGGGTGTCTAAGGACAGATTCACCTGTTTCCCTGAGACTTCCCCAGGCCAGGAGCTCCAGTGTCCCACCATCACACACACTGTGCCTGGGCTATAGAGACCAGCTGCAGACTGCAGGTGGGTTCCGTTCCAAAGTCTTGAGAGTGCGTTCAGGTCTTCTGTGGGCTGTTGGTTGACCGGGGGTCAGACCTGGCTGTGGTCTGCACTGTGCGGGACCCCACTCACCTAGTGTTCTCCTATTCTTTCAGTCTGTGACTCCCAGTCTGGTGCCTGGTCTCTGTGCGGTACATCAGATACAGTGCCTGTAACAGTATCTTTACCTCTATTAATTCATGCATGTATCAAGGAACATTCTCAGAAGATACTGCTGCTGTTTCCATTTCCAAGGCCCAAAGAAAGAACATACAAAATCAGATTTAGAATTACATCGAGCCAGGGATATCATTGTTAGAATGCTGGTTTGAACAGGATGACCTAGAAAACTTGCTAAAAACTCAGATGCTCAGGCTTTGGCCTCAGTCAGCCTCATCTAAACATCTGGAGAGAGACTGTGACATCTGCCTTTTTCAGAGTGATTTTGAGATTTCAGCAAATTTAGCCATGCTCTTCTGAGCTAACTGTACCATACCCAGGGCTTACCTAGTGTTCAACTGTAGTTCGTTAGAATGGGATTCTTTTTATTTATTTTTTCCTTTCATATTTTATTTATTTACTGAGCTATTAGAGTTATTTATGAAAGTCATTTTCTTTTTCTTTATTTATTACAATTTATTTACATTACTTCCCGATTGCTATCCCCTCACTCTTATCTTCCCGTTCCCACCCTTTTTCCCTTGTCCACTCTATTCCTGTCCCTTAGACTTCTGAAGGGGCAGGCTTTGCCCTCACCATCTGACCTACACCTATCAGGTCTCATCAAGATAGCCTGCATCCCCCTCCTCTATGTGCCCCCAAGTCTGTCCTGCCTAGAGTAAGAGATCAAACTGAGTGCACCCGAGCTCTTGCCAGAGGCAGTCCCTGCTCTACTCCCACTGCGAATGTGGAGAATGAGACTTAACCTGGAGTGGGATTCTTACTGCCCTTCTTGCAACATTACCACAGTTTCGCCACTGGGGAGTAACACAGGTTTTCCCTATTGTGTTCACTGGAAGAGCTAGCAATGTAGCTACTTGATAGATACATGCTAATTAAATTAGCATTTAATCCAAGTGGGGATGTTCTAGCTCTCACACAGTTACTCAGATTTAAAAAATGGTTACAAAATATTGATAGTATTGCAAAATATCTAGTTTTGACATTTTATTTTCATTTCTTAAATGCAAACTCGGATTAGTTATGGCCTTTTGGTAAAAAGAAGGAAGCTGAGAGATAAAAATATTTCATGCAAATGATCAATATTTAGCTCATATTTAAAGTGACTTTCCCTCACTCCTTCATGCTGTACATACTAAACACAGTGAGTTTCCTTGCCTCCTGCTGGCGCATCTCCATACTTATTCCCCATTGTTACATTCTTATTGAGTTCAAATCAGTGCAGAGTACAGGATTGCAAGAAGAAATGAAGCCTAGTGATGGCTCTCCATAAGCTAGAAACCCAGCTCAGTGTGGCACCTCTCATCTTTGACCCCAGTAGTTTGAAGGCTGAGGCAAGAGGGTTGCCATGTCACTTAATGAATTCCAAGCCAGCCTAGATCATAATGTTAGTGTCAATCTAAAATAACTCATCGCAAATATTATAGTATATTTTCATACAAAAATACATTTTGAATAATCTATTAAAATTAGATATCATAGCATATTTTTAACTTTCTTATAGTCTTATATATATCACAAGATGATACTTGCATATATTTGTGTGTGAGACTATACATGCACGTTTGCATGTATGTATATAAACACATGTATGCATGGTTTATATAAGGCACATGAGTTGAAAATAGTATCTAAAGATGGGCTCAAAGCTGTTTCAGGTACTAGCACAAAACTAGGACTCTTTCATCCTCTTAGAGAAATTTTACAAGCATTTCTAAAAGATTCCTTTGTGAACACCCTCAATGACAAATCAGTGACAACAAATGAGATTTGAATATTTTTGCCTGTGACACACAAAAGAAGGTGGAATTTGCCCCTCATTAGTAAAGAGCTAAAGATGGCTTTGCATCAGCCCACTCAAGCACTTGATGAGGAGACTGTTTAGTTTCTCAAGGAAAGTAATCAAGTTATTATTCTGTCTTTTGCCACCGTACTGAGGAGGAAAACAAATTTCTATTTCCATACTGAATTATTGCAAGAGTAAAACTACTCCCCAAACATATAAAGAATGTCCATGATGTTTCAATTGCATTTTCCACACACGTTCACTTTCCAGCAGTATTTTGAAAGTAAATGGATATAGACAATTGTGGGGGAGCTTACATTGTGACTCATGGCATGCTTCAAATTTGAGGGACCGAAGACTCAAAGACGTTTGCCTTGCATTTATGGTGATCTTGAATTACCACTGAGTTGAAATTGTGTTTTTCTAGGCATCTTGTAATATATATTCTAAGGGGGAAAGATGGAATAGGTCATTATTCAGAACAATTTACTCCTAGATGACGGATCAGAAGAATTGCCGCTGAGCAATCACTCATTCTCAGCCAAGATGGGCAGCGTTTGGAATACAGGTTGACAAGAAAGTCTGAAGTGACATTTGTGCCCCGCCAGTACCACCATCATCATGCAGTATTCTTTCTCATTTTTTTAGAGCAGCCATGGAGACTGAGCACAAAAAATAAATGACTTGAAAGAAATGAAAAAATATGTTGTCCCAGTATCAAAGCTGGTATAAGATGCATAAGACCAATATGAGTGTATTCATCTTGTTGGTGCAAGACAGGAGGGCAGACTCTAAAGGTTGCGGATACCGCTACAATACTAGGAGCTTACATCAGGACAAAGCCAAAATTACTGGGAAACATTCCATTTACAAAGCAGATAATTTTAAGAAAACAAAGAATCCATCAAAACTGCCCTTCAGGCCTTATTCTACATGAAGAACAATGTTTGGATGCATTCAGCTAGAAACATGTGTTCAATGCCCAGCTGGGTAGATGTGGCGCCTGCTTTCTGCCAAGTTAGATAAAGTGAGTTTGGCAAAGTATATGGGCCTTTTGGGAAAGACCTTAGAGCCCCATCTGTTTTTTGTTTGTTTGTTTGTTTGTTTTTTGTAAAGCAAGTCACATTTTAATGCAGTTTCAAAAACACGTCCCAACATAACTACAAACTTAATCAGAAAAAAAAAAACCCATGTTAACCATTAATACACTGCTTTAAAAGATTCTTCTTCTGAATCATTGGCTTACTATCTTGAGATGATAAAGGTATGAGAGGGGCCAGACATCTTGGCATTGTGATATAACATTGTCATCTACAGATGTGTTACACTACAGGTTACATATGCCCCGGCAAATAGTCCATTTGAGCATTTTATGTAGAGCCCCATCTGTTCTGTTTAATTTAAAGGTCCCGTCGCAGTGTTTTTTTTTTTTTTTTAAGAGTAGACATTTCTTCTGGAACAAATTTGGGCCACCACAAGAGAGCTCCTGATTATAGCCATGACCTAAGAGATGTTCTTATTACAGCAAGAATTGATATTATTTACCAGCACCGCCTCTACTTCCCCTTCAGCTTCTCCTACTAGCTGATGACCACCACGGCCACCTCTGCCTCCCCATCTACCAGCAACACCTCCACCAATTCTACTTGTACCTCCCCCTTCCACATGTACGACCACCAACTTCACTTCTACTTCACTTCTATCCCTGTATCCACCACTGGAAACATCACCTCCACCACACAACATTGAAACCAGTGTTTCTATACTATCTCCTGTCCCCTTCCCCCTTTCTTTCTACCAACACCGACGCCACCACCTTCGCCTAAACCACTACCTTCAGAACACCTTCACACCCGACGGCCTTCCCTTCTCTCTGTGCTTCTACCACCTTCACCACCACTGCCATTGCCTTCATCAACAACATTAGCACCAACGCTGTCTCTACCCAACCCACTACCCATTGCACCTCCAACCTCATCTCCCTTTCTACCTCAGCTATCGCTACTACCACATTTTGTTCCTCCACTGCTTCTATTTCCTCTTCCTTCATCAACACTTCAGTCACCAGTGCAACCTCAAAGTCTTCCCCGCCCTTCGCTACTCTACCTCCACTGACGGGACTACTGCGTTAGTATACATTTTCCTCCCGCCGAGCTAGTGTGATGATCCAGAAGTGTAAAACGTTCGCTGCAGGAGCCTGATAATCTAAATAAGATCCCCAGAACCCACCGTAGAATGGAACAGGAGGATTAGAAGTTCAATGCCAACTCATATGGTGATTTTCTATGTGATCCCAAAAGAGAAAGAGAAACTAATAATGTCATTAAAAATGAGTAAATGGGGGAAAAAAAAACTCTCAAACCTCTCATATGTTGTAAGATCTGACAAGAGATCAAATCAAAGTTAAAGTCAATGATATTGCATTTGTTATACTTATAAAGTGCAACCTATTAACCAATCTCCCATTAAAAAGGGGAAAGCAGCTCTGAATGACTAACCATGGCTTGTGTGCTTCGCATCATTCCCCGGCTCCTGGGGCTAAGGTAGCCAGTGGTAAATGTGCGTTTTAACCCAAATGAAGCTGGAGGTGTGATGGCACTTTATAGGACATGGCTAATAATGGCTATGGCTTTTCATGACATCTCTTCGGTATGCTTCAGCATGACCTTGTCAAAGTTAAAAGCTCATAAAATTCCTATTTACTTTTTATGGCATTACAATTCTGCATAACTGTGCTTAAAACAAAAAACACAATATAATTATATTGTCAATCAAGCAGCTAAGAAAGGCATTTTCCACCAGCCTCATACCTAGCAAACTGTAAATAATTTATAAAACCAGAAGTCATGACTAAGTGGCAGTGTTTGGGGGCTGGTTAAGCACTTGTCACAGCGTCCTGGGTGGAAGAGAGCTGGGCAAGGGGGGAAAAAAAAAGCTACTTGTTTACTTTTATCAGGTGAGTGTAAAAGTTGTCATTTGTGCTTGTGGTGTTTCCATTTGGGCTCTAATAAAAATATCAAATTGTCAATAGAAGTTTGAACAGGTGTGAGTGAGAGGAATAATGATGTTTTATTCATATGCATTTCCAGACCATTTAACTTCATCCAACAAACAACAAAAAATATTTTCTTCATTACCTCCAATTAATGTAAATGTCAAATGTGTTGAATATGTTATCACACTGATAATTTGTTGTGTTGATTGATTTGTAGGATGTTGAGGATTAAAGTAACAATTTTTCTTACTTGACTCACAACTGCGTGCTGTTATCTGTCACCTCTGGATTATGTAAATAGCAAATTTGTTTCCATTAGATCTAACATTAATTCTGGTAAATAAGATTTTCAAAGTGTCAGAGGTATCTGAGATTCCCAGCGTCCCCCTCATCATCAGTTATTCTATTAATTCGTGATGTGAATTTATCAGTTGGGGGGGGAATACAAATTTTTCTCATGCTAATGACCAAAAGTGCTAGTAGGATCGAATCCAGATAATTTAATTCCATGTTCTACAGCTGTTTTGTGCTTTAGAGTATATTTATCCACTACACTCTCCAACATTTGTCTCCCTCATATGAGATAAAAACCAATATATACATAGTAAAACTTTTCTGTAATTGGTCTTTTAATTCTTCTGCCAAGTATTTAATCCCCCTCATTAAGCAAGCTTAGGATGAAAAAAAAAAAACCTGTGGTCAGTTTTCAAAGACAAGGTTGAATAATATGTTTAATAGATTTCTTATTCTGATGATGAAGACTTTTTAAATTTAGATATCAATAATTTTTATATGCACATTTAAAGGTAAGTGGAAATGTAGGCAATTTTCTTCATGATTCAGGAGAATAGTCTAGTGCATAATTTAAAATAATATATTACCATTATCTAGCTATTTCAATTAGCCTGCCTGTGTTACATGGGAAATACATGAGGATCAGAGGGTCTCTCAATCCATGTATCTGTACAAATAAATCTTGACTGCATCACTTTTCATCACACTGAGAAACACCCTGGTCTTCTTGTGCCTTGCCTCTTTGTTCTGTAATGTGGAGACAGTACGATTAAGAACATCAAACACTTGTAAGCCCAGTTGACTCTATTCTGTATGCTTCATAGCCAACTACACTTTCTTCTGGGTGTTTCCTTCTTTGTTTTATTCCCTATGTTACATGTCATCAAGCTCTGGACAACCTATAATTCCAAGGCATGTAGTCTTTTTAAAGACATTCTTAAAATGTTACTAATAAAAATTAAAATCTAACTTCACATATAGGTAGAGATATCGGATTCTTTACTTTTCACAAGTCTTAATTTCTGTGTGCACTCCATTGTGTCCATGTTTTACATTTTCAGGAGCCTGTGTGGAACACTGGGTGGCAGGTAGTAGGGTCACTGGTATGGTGAACAATAATTAATTCTGGTTGGTCTTGACCACACTGGCATAGGATGGCAGTTGAGCTCTCTTGTGGATCTCTTTCAGTCTTTCTATATTGCCTTAATATTCCTGGTACTTCATCATCTTCTTTAGGCCTATGTACCTGAGAGCAAAACCACAAAGTCCCTATAGCTTGAGACTTAACATGCATCTCAGAGATTTTCCTGTCATCTCTCAGATAGAGCTAAATTGCAAGATACAAGGTTCAAGCTGGTAAGGATGCTCTTATGGTAAAGATACCTTCCAACAGGCCTGAGTTCTATGCCCAGGTCCCACATGATAGAAAGTGGAAAACTGATTCTCGGTTGTCCTCTAACTTCCACGTGTGAGCAGCACCATGCATGACCCCCATTCTAACACCCTCAGAATAAACATGATGCACTCTTTCATCCTGTTCTTTGTGTTTAATTTAAGAACTCAGAAAACTAGTATTTGTTAACCTCACTAGGAATTTGCCCTCAGCTTTATTCTAATTCTATCACTTTGTTTCTTAGAGTAATGATAAAAAACGCTAAAATGGGAATGTAGACTCAAGGTTCTTAGGATGTAGAAAGAATGTCAGTGAAAGCTTGTACATACCAAGTGGTAACTTGCTAAAGATAGATTAAAAAAAAATAGTCTACCCACTTCCTAGATATTGAAACAGTGAAGAACAAAGTACTAATGTTCACTCTGTGAACCAGTAATGTTTACACATGCACTCCTGATCTCACTTTATTTTTGCCTGAGAACTATAGCTTCGTAAGAAATGGAAAGGCAGAAGTGAAGAGTCCAAGAAGTGGAAATCTCTAGGGGGAAATGAGGGGTTCATTGAAAGAGAAATTTCTTAGCCACAGTGTAAAGCAGGACTCTCTAAGGAAGCATGTTCAAATTCTCTTAGCCTGGAGACATGACACTGCACATTGGGGACCTGTCATTTACTTTTCTACGTGCCCTGTAAGTTATAAAATTGATTCTACAATAGTAATTAAAACACAAAATGGAGGGTGGGGGAGGGTGGCTCAGTGAGTAAAAGCACAAGCCACACAGACTTGCTATAACTCAAGGACCCATGAGAAAAGCCAAATAAGGCACCCTGCATCTGCAATCCTAGATGTCCTCCTTGGAGTTGGGAGGCCGAGATTGGAAAATCTGCTGAAAGCTCATGCGCTAGCTATGCTAAGGTGCCCAGCACAGCAGGAGAAATAACAAGACAGTCCCTCTCTCAGCAAGATGGAAGGCAAAAACTAACTCTAAAGCCCAACCACCACATACACAAAACATGTCTTCCTTTCCCCTCACAAAATTAATACTACTGTTTTAAAAAGCTTATTTGGAATCTTTAAAATGCCCACTTGTCTTCACATTTCCTGTTCATACACATATCCAGTGATATAGATTATGGCCCCTTTCCTTGAGCACACAGTGTCCATGAGCCCTACATTGAAGAGAAAGACTATAAAAATGGTAGTGCCCACAGTTGAGCTGCAAGGAGGCTCCTACAGAGTGGGCAGCCTCAAAGTTGCTAATATGAGTGGTCACTCCTGTGACCCGGCAACAGCATCAGGATTTCTTTCTTAATGCCTTTTGTCATCGGTACGACTGTAGAAGTCTGCTCAGATTTCATGTGTCACTGACTTAGTCAATCAGGAAAGCATTCCACACACTTGGAACCTTTATGAACAGCATTCTATAAGCAATATTCCTCCGGGGCATTCTAGAATTACAAGCTAAAGTCATAGCCCCTGGGAAGCAGTGTGAAACAAGAGTATCTGATAATGAGGTTCATCTCTGGCCCACGTTCTGAGAGATTTGGGGCGAACTATGAAATTTAATTGCATACTAAAACAAAGAAAACAAAACTATACACATATGTGTTCATGTAGACGCACAGATACCCTTAATTGTAAAAAATAACAAACAAACAAAAACCCAAGCCAAATAAACAAAGAAATACTGCTATTGTATAGGTAATCTTTTGTGCTTCTTAAAATAGTGCTTAGTGATACCTTACATTTCCCCTATGGCGTAAACCTTCATTTTGTTGATGATTAATCTGGCCTGGCATATGGATACATCCAAGAAAATGGATGGGTGGCCATATATCATGTCTGCACTTTCTAATCAAAAATCTTTTCGTGTGTGTGTGTGTGTGTGTGT
>OU015755.1:69823390-69834629 GCA_907169655.1 Acomys percivali | reverse complement strand
ATACTCTCAGAGTATTTATTATGATTTTTCTAGCATTCAGAATTTCTGCTGAAGAAAATCACATTAATTAGGAAAATTTCCAACAGGGCAACTAAGATAGGATATTACATTAAATGATGAGAAAGTGGATATAAGAAGAAATATGATGATAACAGCCAAAACTAGCCCTCTGCAAATTATATTTACTCATGGAGAGATTTGAGAATAATTTCTTCTGGCCAGCGTACCATGGTAAATATTTCAAGAAAAGCAATTGCATGTAAGTCTGGGAAGTGAACCATCCACCAGAGATATTCTATAGTTTTTAATAGCTCAGTATTTTGCTTAATAAAGATGATGGTGCCTAATTGCATATTGATCCTGGATTTTTTTTTTTTTATGTTCCTCAGTTTATACATCAGTGAAAGACATTAGCCATACACTCTGTTCTTAGTATTCTTAGTACATTTACAGGATGGGCAATTTAAATAAATAAGGGGGCATTTCTTTTGAGGTCTTTGCCCTGAAGCTTAGGAACAAGTTAATTTAAGGAAGGAAAAACCTGTAATAGGTAACATATATTAAAACGGTTAGTTAAAAAGTATTTCAAGTGAGAAAACCTTGGATTTACAGATTATATTAGCCTAAATGTGACTCTGTTAACCTCTGGTAATATTTTTGCTGAAGGAGATTCTGATAATCAAATTTCCAAAGATGTATGTAGGAATAGTTTAAAAATAAGACCACAGAGACCAAAACACTTGTTCAAAAATTATCCTTTATGGTAAATATGAAAAGACCATCAGTGCAAGGCATGCTGTCTATATACTTTTTAGTAATGTATTGTCATTCATTGAGAAGAGACTAACCTAAAGATGCGGACATGTGTAATTCCACATGCTTCCCCGGATTAAAGAAAAGAATGAAGTGAAAGTTAGGTGTATTCTGATAAGGTCGCCAAAAATATTTGGCATTGCTTTATCTTAAAGGGATAAAGGAAAAGGGCAGGAGATTATAGGCTTCCAAGTCTGGAGAAGCAGGCTGAAGAATGTCTCTTGGCTAGAATAGTGAGCAAGCTATGTTAGACACAGTTTACTATGGGAACATCGTCAACCAATTGATGCAGGCAGAACTGGACGCTAGAAGAAACCTTTCCAAGTAACAAAGAATGATATTAAACATAAAACTATCACTTCTAACACATGCTGCAAAAATGCAGAGGTCATACCGAGTCAGGGATTAGTCTTTTTAACTCTGAACCTGACATTTTTTTTTAATGGGCAGAAATTTTTTCTTTTTTTCTCTTTTTATTATTATTTAATTAATTTATTTAGATTACAACTTAATTGTTATCCTATCACTTGTATCCTCCAATTCCTCCCTCCTTCCCGCTTTCACTCTTTCCCCTCCACTAAGTCTAAGACCAAGGGGGACGTCCTCCCCCACTATATGGTCATAGGCTATCAAGTCTCATCTTGGTAGCCTGCTTATTTTTTCTTTGGGTGCCATCAGGCCTCCCCACCAAGGGGTGGTGGTCAAATATGGGGCACCAGAGTTCATGTCAGAGTCAGTCCCTGCTCTTGAAAAAATGTGGAAATGTCCTGTCCATTGGGTAGATCAGAGTAGGGGTTCGATGTTTACTACTTGTGTTGTCCTTGGTTAGTGCAATAGAACCCCACATTTTTTGGACAGTATCTCACGGGGATTTATACAGGAGAGATAATGACAATAGGTATTCTGGTTAAACCTAGGTGGCTGTTAGCAGTGATTGTCAATCTGACAGAATCCAGCCTCTCCTAAATTATGGTGTTCTGGGCCTGCCTCTGAGAGCAGTAGCTTAATTATTTTAACAGAGGTGGAAGACTTGCCTACTGTTATGGAACTATTTTCTGAATGGGATCCTGAGAAGAAAGTAAGCTGAGAAGCAATCATTCACTTATTGCTTTCCTCTTCAGATTGTGAATGCCATTTGACCAAGTGTTTCAAGCTCCCATTTTGACTTTCTGCTATGATAAATTACACCTCACATAGCAATCTAAAATAAACCCTCCTCCTTGAAGTTACTTTTAATGGACTGTTTTACTACAGAAACCTGGAAAGAAACCAGTGTGAACTTGATATTAGTTTTAGAAGACTTTACATCTACTACAGTTAAATGTGTACAATCTAACTTGTGTTTAGTGAGATCCAAGGGAGGGATAGGGAGTTCATGATATATGATTTATTTCTGTCTGTCTCTCGATGTGTCAATTTGACAGAATAACATGAAGTATGCTCCCTAGGCTAACTACAAATCATGTTTTAAGAAAAGTTTTAGATAAAAACAGAAAGAACTGTTTATACATTACTGATGAAGATATGGAGCAAAAGGAATTCCACTGAACTCCTGTTAAGATATTTCCTCATGTTTTCAAAGAATTGTAAGAAGTTCTAGAAGTTCTCTCATGTCTGCCAGATTCACAAGCTCTCCACCTCCTTGCCAGAAGTAGAACACACCCCATTGTGCCTTCAGTCATGAACCACACAGTTCTGGGGAAGGGAAGGCCAGACTGCAATGGATGAGATGCTTGGTAGGAGCAGTATCCTTTTTTGAGCATATGGGAACAGACTTTCTCTATGCACATTATGAATGTATCCTTTGGGCTCTCAGACACGGCCATATAGAGGCAAAGGGGAAAACCTTGAAAACACATAGCTTTTCTGTTACTCAGGTAAGAGCAAAGAGCAAGGGAAAATTTCAGCCAATTATATATTTAGCCATTAATTATTTAATATATGCAGTGTTTCTGACAATGTTCTAGGGAGTAAACCTAACACAGTAAAACATTGTTAATTAAAAATCAATTAATAAATGCTGTAGCTAGGTTTCAGAGCTCATCAACACAATCCCAAAACTTAGGAGAGAGAGGAGAGGGCATAAATTAAGGCTAGTCTGTCTGACCTCAGCTACATGATGAAATGCTGCCAAAACAAAACAGAGGGGTGGAGAAGGAAAAGGGACATGGAGAGACAGAGGGAGGAGTGGGAGAGAGAGAGGTAGTGGGAGATGGGCGGCTGAGGGAAGGAGGAAGTGAGCTAAAGAGGGGAGGCTGACCATCCTGAAATAGCCAAAAATCTCACAGAAGGATTCACTGCTGTGGATTCCTGAGTGAAATCTCATCTAAATGGAGACTTGCTATATAGATAGGAGGAAAGAGGGACATTCATATGAGAAGAGCAACTTACATACAGTCTTGAGCCTACATCTGAGCCCCTAAACAATCAAGAGTTAATGGGTTATGTAGCTGTAATGTATGGTACCAGACTAGTGAGGAGGGTTAGGGTACTCACTGTGGAGAACCCTGAGTTCTGCCTTGCCTTTAAAGCATCAGACAGCTGCTGAAGACCTTCTCCTTTTTTTTAGAGTTACCTTTACATTATGTGAAAGATGGATTTTAGATTATAGAAATGTTAAGGATGTGGACATTGGTGAGACTTGGAGACTTGACTCCCCAGGGACTAATTGTAAAATGACAGGAGAGTCAAGAAAGGTAGTTCAGTACTTAGGAGAAATATGAGCGATCACAACACGGACAAGTTGATGTATCAATATGGATAATTAAAAGTGCTCAGGAACAGAACCCATTCTATAGATATTGGCTACAAAGGGATAGGTGGTCCTGCTCTGTGGCTCAGATTCATCAAATAGAGGGGAGGTTTGAAGACTGTTGATGAAACCTGCAGATCTGGCTGACTCCTTCCAGATTCCCGTGTACCACAGTGGCTCAGCTTTTCTTAAATTCTTTGTTTCTTGTCAGTTCCTTTGAAGTTGCTTTTTTTATCTTTCCAACCCTGTACATTTTGGAGTGCTTGCAAGATGTCTCAGGCCCTTGATTTCTGTCTATATCTGTTCCCACTATGATCACTGATTCACAAGTCTTCAAATGTAATGCATTACAACTGAGTAATTCACAGCATGATATCTTCATTGGTCCTGTACAGTAGCCTTGCATCTCCACGAAAAGTCCGTGGCATGTGCCAATTATTCCCCTAGGCTATATTTAAAATGAATCATCTATTATATCCTCTCTTACTTTTGAGTACCATCATGCAGCTTCGTATGTGTGCTCTGGGTCCTGGCTTATCACCGTGTGTCTTCCATTGCACTTTCATATCCAAACGTATTTGAGCACTATAGAAACAGAGACCAGCTGGTCTCAGGGTTTACTGTAGTAAAAGAGAGTAACAATGCTGGCCGAACCAGGCTTTGAGCAAGGTAGACGGAAAGCCTGGTTGGTTAGTTATAAGACATGGTTTGCACTTTTTAAAATTGAAAATAGTTTCTTCTTGCCCATAATGCTCCCAATCACAGATTCCCCTCCCTCTGCTCCTCCCAATTCACCCCATTTCCCCTATCCTTGAGATCTGCTCCCCCTACATTCCCTCTTCAGAAAGAGACAGCCTCTAGGAAGAGACAGCCAAACAGAACAAAGCAAGATACAGTATGACAAGGTAAAGCCCTCATATGAAGGCTGGACAAGGCAGCCCAACAGGGAGGAAAAGAGTCTCAAGAGCAGGCAAAAGAGTCAGAGATACACCCACTCCCATGCAGGATTCTCATAGAAACACCCAACTAACAGTTTGGTGTAACATATACACAGAGGACCTGGTGCAAACCCTTATAGGCCTATGCTTGCCATTTCTGCCTATGTGAGTCCATGTGAGCCCTGAGAGATGGCTCACCTGTTAAAGGCTGTACTCAGAACCACAAAGATGCCTTGAACTTTTAAATCACATTTCGGCTTAAGAGCCTTCACAAGGACTTTGTGATCCAGTGATTTACTTCTCCGTCCTACCATTTCAATATGGTATATTCATTCATGCTTTTTTTCTTAAGTTTTTCCCCCTCTGTTTTTTGAGAGGTAGGAAGGAGGGAAGACTTTTGAAACAGAGTCTCATGTACCCAAGGACTGACTCAAATTTACTGTGTAGTTCAGGATGAACTTGGATGTTTGATCATCCTGCCTCTGCCTCCTAAATGCTAAGATTATAGGCATTCATCACCATCACTGGATTATATAGCAGAGGGATGTAAGCCAGGGCTCTGGGTATGCTAGGAAAACCTTCTATCAATTCAGCTATGTCCCTAACCTTCCCTTAGCATTTTATGTGGTCTTTCCCCCATATCTGCCTTTCTGTTATTATTAGCTAGTCTTTGGTGTTCTGTATACTCAGCTACAATATTCTGTTTGTGCTTACACTGGAATGTGGTTTTGATGAGGCAGAGATTTACTTCCTCTAGTCCTTATTCAGTGCTTCAGTGTATCACAGTACCTGCTACATAATGTAGTATTTTTTCATTACCTATATGAAGAATGCCTGTATGAGGTCCTTAATTCCAAAGGAATTGAATGAACGGAAATAGTGAAGAAATGATGTACACAAGGTCACTGTCATTTCCTGGGTATTGCTAGATAATTTTGATAAATCACTAATACATTTCTCCTACCAAGAAATTCTAGACTGTTTCATTGAAAGCTACAGCATTTTACTCATTGGGGTTGGAGAAATTTGTCAATGGGTGAGAGCATTGAATGCTCTTGCAAAAAAAATTGGGGTTTGGTTCCCAGGCCCTAAATTGTATATGATGAATTTTTATAATCCAAGTTCCAGGAGATCTGATATCTTCTCTTGATGTTCATAGGCACCAGACATGTACATGGAGCTCATACATATATGCAAGGATAATATTCATACTTATAAAAATCTTTAAAGGAAAGCAACATATACTATTATTGGTTATGCATGGAAGAAGGGCTCTGAAATCAAAACAGAGTCAAAGTTAAGAAGAGATTTTGTTGAATATAGAATTATTTCCCTAAAAATATCACATAGTTTATGTATCTTTAGAAATATGAACTCTTGATTCCCAAGCAAAGCAGTATAAAAAAAGAAATAAAGTACATTCAAACACCCATGAAATGATGCTATTATCTTGCATCCTTGAGACTCCATTTCTCTCTCCAGCCATTCAGTAGAGAACGTTATGACAAAACTCCTGCCCCTGACCTACAGTATAGAGATTTGTTGTATTCCTAGGACTTTGTTTAATGAAGCAAAGGTTTTACTACTTACAAATGTTAAGAACTTAGGCATAGTTCAGAGAAAATAAAACCATCGAAGTGAAACTTCATTGGAAATAATGTCAGAGAAGTATCAAGAATTTGTTGTGGACTTTTCCCCAAGGCTTTCTTCGCTGTTAAAGAAAGAAAGAAAGAAAGAAAAGGATGTGTGGAAAGAACATAATTTGTAGAAAATATCGTATCTGCTCACTTAAAATTCATAAAATAGAGGATGGCTACCAAAGCTAATTATAAATTAGGTACATTGGGCATACAATGAATATGTTTCAATGGTGCTTAGAATGTATCTATTTTCCAAAGAATGCATGGTTAATAAGGCTCAGTGATTTTTTTGTTATATTCTATTATTTTCCACTGGTTCATAAATTATACAATACTCTGCTTAATCCTCTACTCCTTCTCTTGTTTTTCTCTTCTTTGTTTACACAATCTGAATTTGTGTCAACCAATATCAGCATTTTTATTATAAACAGAATAAAAGATCTCCCAAAGCCTGTTAGCACATACAGCAGCATATTTTGTAATATTTCCTTGTGGCTTTGTTTCTCTTTACAAATTCACCACTGGAATCACATTTCTTTTTGCCATCACATGAACTTGGCATTTTTAACTAGCTTGAGATTAGCGTTCTGTGTGTTCATGAGGCATTAAAGCTTTGCTGAGAAAAACAGGTCCTACTACCGCTGCTAGAATAATAGAATATATTTTAAGCATGTTCTTTTAATTAAGATTCTTTCTTTGTAATTCTTTCCCCAAATCTTGTTCCTGTGGTTCAGTGTTGACCTTACATGTATGAGCATCTAAAAAAAAAATCAGCATTTGTGTACTGAAAAATTTAGTGAAAATTGGGGTCGCATTTAAATTGTAGTATCTTTGATTAATTAGTAACTGGCTAGTTTAGGTAGATGATAGGTTATAGAATACAAAGTCATAATTATCCAGGGTTGTCTAACTTAAAGATAATGAAATCCTAATGAGTGCTTCATATTCTGTCCGATAGCAGAGCGATACTAAGCTTGTGACTTCTGATATCTATAGTATATAAAGGGAAGCCAGCAAAATAGTTCTTTAAGTGCTGTGAGGTAAATGAGGAAATTAAGAGAGATGCTTACACTGGTTGATGGCTAAACCACCTATGGTCATGACACAAGAAAAACAAACCACATATTCATGCTATAAACTAGTTGATTCTCAGAAACATTGTGCTGAGAGCCAAGCACAAAACCCATATATGCCTCATGCCAATTCATGTGAAACAGGCAGAAAAGGAAAATTTCTATACCCTGAGATTGGACTAGTGTTTGGCTGGGCTCGTTATGAGAAAAAAAAAAAAGATTAACTGTAATCAAGTTCAAAGTTCTCATTGGGGCACAGAAATAATTTTAAGTCAGGATTGTAGTAATCTTAATTTGCATTAGGCTTACCAAAATTTTTGTACACTTCTATGAGCAGTTTCATGTTTTGTAAACTGTGACTTAATAACATTGTAAAACATAGATATGTGGAACATTTTGTGTATAAATAGGTAGATACATATATATGATAAATATTAAACATTACTGTTAGCTAGATTTACATCGTCAACTTGACACGAGCAAGAGTCATTTGAGAAGAGAGAATATCAATTGAGAAAAGTGTCTCTATAAGGCTGGCTTATAACCAGATCTGTGGGGCATTTTCTTAATTAGTGATTGATATTGACATTGTCATTTGTGGATAGTGACACTCATGGGTTGATAGCCCTGGGTGCAATAAGAAATCATACTGGATAAGCCATGCAGAGCAATTGTACACAGCATTCTTCCATGAACTTCTGCACCAGTTCCTGACACCACGTCCCAGCCTTGAGTTCCTCCTTGACTTGGTCTGATGATACGGTGTAACCTGATTGTTGTAAGCTGGAATAAACTCTTTCCTCCTTTTGAGTTGCTTTGGTCATGGTGTTTTATAACAGCCATAGAAACCCTAAGGAAGGCAATAACATACATTGTTTCTTAAGGTCATCACTCTTTTATGTAGTAATAACAATGTAAGATGAACGAAAACTTCACCAAGGCTAAAGGGTCAGCCAAGCGCAGTACCACATACTTGCAATCCCAGTTCTTAGAAAGTGACGGCAGGAGGAGTGAGGTTTCAAGTCTAGCCTCAGATACAGAGAATGTTCTTAGCCTTGGCTAAACATAAAAATTGAAAAAGGTAAGAATAGGAGGTAAATAAGATGGGAGGGATAAAAGTAAGTGGTAGTTAAACAGTTGATCCACCACAGAAAGCAAAAGAAAAACAAATTAAAAACAAAAAAAGGAAATAGAGAATATACTGACAGTTCTCCATGACCACTTAGGTATAGACATATGTTAGACTGTTGCCCGAAAGCATCAATATTATCTTTATTTATTCTATACCAGCAAGTGCAGGAATAAATTTCAATACTTTATGATTTTGCTACAGCCTGAGTGGAACAGCTCCATATTCCTCTAGTATGTAAAGCAATAATGTATCTCTTCTACAATATCAAGTAAAAAGAATATATAAGATTATTTTGTACTTTCAAATTAATAACAATAGTATTCCTTCCCTTCTGCTTTCAACTCTCTTGGTAGAATTTCTCTCTTTGAGGTAAAGGACTTATGATGTCACTGTGTTCAATTTTTGAAGGACTTTTGTGTCTACTCTGCAAAGTGCTTTGACATTTAGTATATCGAGCAATCTTCCTGTAGCTCGGCCTTTATTGTTATCTATGCACAGTTTTAATTTTCTCTATGCTCCTTTGATCCATGGGTTTTAGCCACGGCCTTATTTTCTGTTAAATTTGTTTGTGTATATGTGGAAATTTGAATATCATATGGGTAACCAACTGACTTGCTCTTAATATTTTCTTTGAAATTGATGATTTTGTAGTGAATAATAGTATAATGAAAATTATCATTTCTGTTTGGATAGGGGAAGCTAAAGTGTATGTAAGGAAGTTGAACTACTGACTTTTTCTTCGTGGACATTAATCAAAAACTTGTAAAGGTCCTCACGTTCAAAGTATAGCCCCGGCTATAAGTGATGGACTTCCCTGACATAGGCAGCATTTAGAAAGCTGGTTCCTTTGGCATATCACTCACCCAACAAGAAACTTAGATTCTCTGAGCTAGCCTGGTGACAGCAGTCAAAGGTTAGGGATGCTAAAAAGCAGAATAGCAACTTTGAGTTTGAAATCACTCTGGGCTACGTAGAAAGACACAAGGAAAGAAAGAAAGAAAGAAAGAAAGAAAGAAAGAAAGAAAGAAAAGAAAGAAAGAAAGAAAGAAAGAAAGAAAGAAAGAAAGAAGGCGAGGCGCTAGTAGGAGGAGGGAAGAGAGTAAGTGAAAGCAAAAGGAGGAAGTGAGGAAAAAGAATAGGAAAATATGATAGAGAGACAGGGCAGCATGGAAACTTGGGGTCTAAAGAACTCAGCACAGCTGAATATTAACAGTAAAAATATTTAGGTACTCAAACTTTCTTAATTACAAGTATCAAAGATCTAGACATGGCAGGTGTATGCCAGGAAGAAGTCTAGTCTGGAAAGCAGATAAGCACTTTAGCAGGGCCATCAGCTTCCTGTTCCCACTGAACTCTGCAGTGTGGTTAGGATTCCCAGAGAGATGTGACCTTCTTCATATTCAAGGGAAGTTAAAATGCTTATTACTCCTCTGAAATGTCCCAACTGCTAAGTGTTAAAAACAAACCGAATACATCGAAACACTGTAAATGACAAACATGACTTACCTGAGTATCCAGTCTCTTGACGTCCACTTGGTTTTCTGGCTTACCAGACATTCCTATCTGTCTGGATGCTTGCAAACCTTTCATGATAGGATATCTGTGCATATGTCTGTCTCTATCATTGTCACAATCTGACATTTATGTTCACATACACTGGCCTTTTTCCTTGAAATATCTTCCTCTTATGAGTTTTCCTAACAAGCATATAATTTTGTATTTTTCTACAACATCTTCCATTTGTATTCATGGCACTTCTTCATTATAGCAGTCTGTCCATTATTAAGTCAATTTTAAGTATAATTACTTAAATGATTCTGTTTAGAAAACAATTCCTAGATGTTCCTTGAAGACAGTATCTTCTGTTCTCACCTGGTAACCATAGCATAGCAACTGGTAGATAGTTGGCACTCACATGTGTGATGAATGAATGAGTGAGCTAATTACTCATGCTTAAAAGATCAGATTTATATCTTTGTTCTGTGACTGACTTGTTTTGTGAGCATAGACATGTCACTTCGACTTCTAAGGCTTCAATATCCTTACCTTTATAACGAATACAATGAGTTTGGGTTCCTCTTTCAATCTTTAATATTCTGTTTTGATGATGATGAGATAGTGATGATTAGTAATATTACAATTAATATTAATATATTAAAAAGCATGCATTCAACCCTTCCGATGTGCAGGTGACTTCATTACAATATCTTTTTTCATTTTCACAAGCTCTTGTATGATTTGTATTCTCTCACTGGATGAATGATACATTTTAAGTCATCAAACGTGAAAGTGTTAGTTGTCCAGTTATCTCTCACTTCTTTCTTCTTGGAGCTTTTAAAATCACAACAGAGCTTTCTTTGTTTTAAAACCTTAATTATATATGTATTAAAGCAAGTAAACTTCTCTTTGGTTGTACAAAATGAAAGGCATTTCTCCTGCACCAAGTCTCATTGGAAAGAGCTACTCAAATTGTGATCCAGCATTACCTGGGAGCTTGTTAGAAATGTAGAAGCATTATACTCAGCCAGACTTGGGAATCAGAATCTGCATTTTAACAGGATCCCTAGGTGACTCCCACACAGTGAAGTTTAAAGACGCATTGACATTAAAGACACAATATTCTCCCCTTATCATAATCACATCAACTCCAACATGAGATAAGAGTGCCTTCAAAAACAGAAGCTAAGGCCAGATATAGGGTGGACACCTATCATTAGAGCACCTGAGAGATGAGGCAGGAGGATAAAAAGTTCAAGTCATTCTGAGTTACACAAGAAAGGGATTTCCCATCTTACCCATTTACATCATGACAGGACTGCAAGGACTACATTCATCATCCATACGTGTGTGTGTGTGTGTGTGTGTGTGTGTGTGTGTGTGTGTGTGTGTGT
>OU015755.1:69805793-69823380 GCA_907169655.1 Acomys percivali | reverse complement strand
TGTGTGTGTGTGTGTGTGTGTGTGTGTGTGTGTGTGTGTGTGTGTGTTGTGTGTTGTGTGGCTATGAATTTGTTTTACCCAAGTTCTTAGGGTGAAATCCTAGCTTTCAAAGTGATAGATTATAATCATCGAGTCTTCATGAATAGGATTAATACCCTTAAGACGTTGGCCCAAGAAAGACAGCCCTTCCCTTATTTTAGTGTTGAGACTAGTAGAGATGATAGCAGTCTCAACCTGGGATGGTCTCTGACTAGGCTGGTGAGAAGACTCAGTGGGTAACAGCTTTTGCAGTACAAATCTTATGAACTGAGTTCTCTCCCTGGGGCCCCAAGGTGAAAGATGAGAACCACACTGTGCAATGTCCTCTGGCCTCCTTATGCTCACTGTGATGCACCGACTGAAATAAATTAACACAAAAAAAAAGAAAGGGCATTGACTACACACTGATCCTGGAATGAATCATAAGTTGAGACCTGCCAGCCCCCATGATAAATTTCTCCTTTCTCATAGGCCACCCACTTTGTGGTGTTTCAGTACAGTAGCCTGAATGGACTAAGACACATACAAGTCCATGCTAGCTTTGCTGACCCACTCCATCTCACATTCTTCCCTTTTCCTTTAAATGATTCCCTGCCTTTCGATATGGTGCTCACTGTAGAAATTAATCATTTAAACTTGGATTCTCTCATTCTCAAGGTTCCTGTGTTTTTGAGTAGGATGTTTGATTCTGCAAATTTCTATATCCATGGCATTTTAGTCTTTCACATTCTGTGCATTGAGCGTCTTTTCCATCTAAATTTAAAGTGAAAAAATTATTCTAAATCTTAAGGAACCTTATACAAAGCCAATGGCTGTTTAAAAGTAGTTGCAGTGAGTCAAGTGAGATGACTTGTCTATACGGTTTTGCCAATAAAAACTTATATTCAGAAATTGACACTCGTAACTGTACTTGAGTTGATATATCTCATTTGAAATAGGAAATATTATAAATTCAGGAGAAATGGAATAATTCTATTCTTGGAGCTTTTTCTTATTACTTCTTCTCAGATAAAACATGCACATCCATGGATGCCTACATGTGACAGGGAAAGTGTGCAGGCTTTATTTTTTTTTTCATCTTTTCTGCTCATCTTTCTTTAAGAAATGAGGCTAACTATTAATCTACCCATTACTGCTTTTGGTCCCTCCAATGAACTAGCCACTGTACTACTGCTGTGAACAAACATCTAGGCATAAAAATAAAATTGTTTTGATCCACTTTATCCACTCCTAGGTAGAGTCTTTTGTTTCCAAACTGTGAACGTGTCCTGAGATGAATACATGAATGAATTCCAGGATTTTTTTTTCCACAAAGATTAAAGGCTCCCAAAGAAAATAATATAGAGACAAGATGCAACAATTGATGCTGGTTCTAGCAAAGTAAATTAAATGAACAAAAACAGAGTCATTCATTCTCAGTAGTTGTGGGAGAAAAGTTAAGAATAGATTGGGTAGGGATTTCACTCAGATGATGAGATTTCAGCTGGGACTCAAAAGTTAGATTGCAGAAGCAGTTTTGGGTGATGTCCTTCCAGATGGGGCAGTTTTTATTAAAGTATCGAGTTATAAGACTTAAGAAAGGCTACGGAAATCATTGCAAAACCCACAGTGGCTGAATGTGAGGTGGTGGAAAGGTGACAGTTATTGGAAGCATTTGAATGGCCATTTTTGACAGTGGATGAAGAGTGCTAAAGAATGCTACAGGTATTGGTAGGAATCAGAGAACATTTCAAGCTGTTTTTTAAAATCTAATTTTGACTTTCTACATAGCTCTAGAAAATAACTGGAAGAAAATGTTAAGAATCTTTGGTGTGAAAGAGACACAGGCTAAATGTTCAGCGTTTATTTTGGTAGATGGCAATAAAGAAATAGTTAAATCTGTGTTCACAGATATATAACCATCTATTATCTTATGAACAATCATACCAGAAATTTAATATTATTTTGGTAATTCATGTATATAATCTACACAGAAAAAATTGGGGAATCAGATGGTATACCAACATACATGCAGGAAAAGTACCCATACAGTAAAACAAAAATAAATAAACCTTAAAAAAAAAACTCAACAGGAACTATGCACAAGTATTAAAAAAAACTAACCTAACTTGTTGGTTTGGCTTTATTTTTAATATTTCTCTAAATTGTAATTGTATTCGATCAACTAATGTTGCATGTGTTTACATTTCTATGAGTGACACATTGTTAAAAAAAAAAAAACTTTGTGATTCACATATGCAGCCTAGATTTCTTTCAGATCCTATGAAATATTTTCTTTTTATTGGTTCCTAGAAGCAAATGGTGCCCCTTTCTCTTCATGGTGGTGTAATGATCATTTTTTATTTTCACTGATAATAGGTAATAGGTAAATAATAATAGGTAGGCAGAGAACATGGTTGTATGATGGGAAAACATTTTCCTCTAATTTACAAGAGGGCACACATAATAATAAAGAAGTTATAATTCCTATGTATTTCAAAAATTTCAGTATTTTTTGTTTATTTTGTTTTGTCCCTCTGTTCATTATTGACCTACAACTTTAGAAATTTGTTCAGTCTCAACTTAATCCAGAGGAAGAGTCTGTCACTTGCCTTTTTTGATAGACAAAGTATTTAATAAATTATTGAAATAACACTGTGCATAGTAGTGGAGCAAGGATAAGAATATGATCATGGGGACTGGTAAGGTAGCTTGGTTGTTTAAGTGATTGCTTATGAAGCCTTGGCATCACATTAACCAGGTGTGATACCAAATGCCTGTAATCCCAGCCATAGTGAGAAGGAGGAAGGAATACCAAAAATTTAAGACCATCTTTATCTTGAGCCACAGAGCAAGTTTTTAGACAATTGCAGAGCCCATCTGAAAAAAGGGCAGCAAGTGTGTCACTCTTTCCTAGGAACATTTCTCAAGGAATTATTGTAAATTTTGATATTTTTCATATATTGCTAAAAAAAATATCTCACTATAGTCCTTTGTGACTGGTTTCTATTATTTGACTCTTACTTCAAATCAACTAAATTATAAAAGCCACACTTTACGTTGGAATTATATAAGAACATTATTACATCAAAGATGGAATAGGAGAAGCAATCATTATAATGTTTTATTTCTAAGCACTTTAGGATGTTAGAAAATTTTCATGTTAACCTCACCAAATCTTGAGACTTATAAATTTCCAATTCACTAGAAATATTTATGTTTGTTTATATACCAAAATTCAGCATCCCATGACTTACATATGCCAGGAGGTCTCTACACAATGGAAGGTTGCTATCTCTGCCTTAAATTATCATCAGGATCATTATTCTTTGATAAGTCTGAGCTGGAAGGCATGTGAAATACTTAGAAAACACTGAAATCACTTCTCTACATTAGTTAATTTCTTGAATCATTCCAGGAAACTTTACTTGACAGTGTCAGCTCTACAAAGGCCCAAGTAGACCCAAGACCATTAAGGAACACATTAGATGCTCAAGTAAAGTTCATAGCATCCGTTTTGCTTGGCCACTTTTCATAGTTAATTTATTGGTATGACCCACATTTACTACCAATTATAGTAATGAAACTGTACTTGTAACCTTAGCAATTCTGGAGTAAATGTATGCTTCATATTGTAAGGTATTGCCAGGTTTCAATTTTATCCAGTTGAGTTTTATATTTATCACTGCCATGTTGAAGACTCCTTTTGGTGTGTACCTAAATATTAAATGCCATGAAAAGCACCATAAAGGAGGCCTACAACAAACTTAAACTTTAATCCAAACAAATAGCGAGTAACTTGGTCACCTAAGAATAACATCAAGCTAGAGAATAAAGAATGGGAGGATTTGGGCAAGACTTCATGTAGAAGTGATTGTAAGGCTGGGACCCACAAGCTGGTGCAGTAGTTACCATTACTGATAGCAACTATTTTAAAACTTACAGCTTCCAACATGGATCAGCCTTGCTGAATGCCTCTGGCTCAAGGGCACTCAGTGCAATGTAGCAGGCTATAAGCCTGCCCTATTTGAAGGCAAACCCCAAACCCCTAAAGTTCCCATCTTACTGGTATCCGTGTCCACTTCTATGCTCTCCCTTAGAGTATAGACTAGACTCGGTGCTTTCTTTCTTTCTTTCTTTCATTTTTTTTTACATATTCATTTATATTATTAAACAAATATACCACAGATTAACTATAGTAAGAAGAACTGTGACACAATCAGGAATTATATAAATGTTACATTCTTAGCATTTTGGCTATTTGTATTTGACAGCCTTGAAGAAGACATCTTTTCTATCTTGGTGTATCTAAATTTCTGAATGTAAATCAATCTTTATTACATATTGTCATTATAAACTTAAAACACCTATATAACACCTATATAGACCTAAAACATCTTTACCTCTAAACAACTAAGCTTCATTGTAAAGCTAAACTACATGGTCTTCAACTCCATCAGAGACTTGAGAAGGAATAAACTTGATTACTGGAGTATACCAGGAGTGAAAGTTAGTAGCTTTCCAAATGAAAAGATGACAGAGACAGTTTTCTACCTGACTAGTCACCCAAAACTCTTTATAACGTTGAAGCATCTTTTTCAGCCTTCTGGCTTAATACATCTGACAGACATATTTGTGAGGCAGAAACTACTGAGGACTTGCTTCCCCATCTTGGCAGAGTTTGGCTGTCAACTCTGCCTGCATCCAAGTTTGACCTTTTTTTTTTTTTTTTCCTTAGGCAGAACTCTGTCTGTGGTAGAAATGAGGACCTTTTGCCCAGTGGCTAGTTTGCAACATTTGAAGCCATCTCTATAAGGAGGTTCTTTGATGCTCATCATCCTCTTTGAAGTAGGCTGGGTGTTGCCAGGAGTTAACCTGTCTCATTGTCAATGAATCTTTAAAGTAATGAAAAACATTTTAAATGACATATTCTGCATGTCCCTGGGGTTTTTGAAGACCTTGTCTACCTATCCTTCCTTATCTTTCTATAGAGTCATATCTGTCGGCTGCACCTAAGATGTATATTCTTGCGCTAAAAGTAGACTAGCAATTGACATGACCATGATTTAATCTACTAACATGAACAGAAGACATTTCTGTGACAAGCAAGCATGAGCAAAAAACCAAGTTAGTGAGGAAAGCTTATTTGGTTTAAATGTTTATTTGTCTTAGATTTTCATGGTGCTCTTCATCATTGAGAAAAGTCAAGGCAGGGACCTGGAGGCAGGAGCTGCCCATGGAGAGGTGTTGTTTATTGGTTTGCTCCCTATGGTTCACTTACTCAATTTCCTCAGAGTTACTCATTTTTATAGAATCCAGGATCACCAGCTTAGGAATGGAACCACCCACATGGGCTAGGACCTCCCCAAACAATCAATAATTAAGAAAATGCCTTATAGCCAGATCTTATGGAGGCATTTTCACAATTGAAGTTTCCTCCTATAACTGTAGTTTGTGCATTAAATTGACATAAGACTAGCCAGCACAGTTACTAAAAGTTGGTTGTTCATTCTTTGCTGTCCAAGATGGAGTAGATATATGCAGAAAATCATGTGGCAAAGCACTAATGGAGTCTCTGGCCAAAATGAACAAAAGACCAAAGAAAAGGCCATTGGATATTTTGGTTTGCATATCAGAGACAGAAATATCAGTGATGACTTAAATGTGTCAGTTCAGAAAGTGTCTGGGAGTATCCTGTATCCTGGGACCTGTCAAGAGGCTACTGTGGTTGAAAACATGAAGAGTTAAAAAGGAAATATAATCAGGTTAGAAGGATATGTACAAGACAATTTACGGTCTTGCAGGTACTAGTAGTAAGTTAGAAATGCTAAATTAAGCACATCTTCCTGAAACAAAACACAACAAACAAACAAACAGACAAAAACCCAACCATTTTAATGAAAATACATGAGGTTTTTTTTTAAAGCACTAGTAAAAGAATTGTTGACTATATCCAAATCATACTTTCAATGAAGTAGTCTAGCAGTGTAACCCTGAATCCTCAAACACACATACATCCAGTGATGAGGGAACTATGAATTATGCATGGAACGTTTCTCAGCTTCTCACAGTTTTTACTGAAGCCTGCATTTCAACACTGATTGCAAACGGTCCATGAATCCATCGAAAGCCAGAAATGCTGAACAAAAGCTGCTGTTGCCTAGGACAACCCTAGCCCTTAAGCATGTTAGGACATAAATTGTCTTTCTAGGAAAATTTTACAGGGTATTAAAAAAGAAACTTGTCCTTGCAATCCAAACGTTTCACATAATTTGAAGTCTTGTGATTTTTTTCCCCCAAGAATGTTACATTTGTAGTACCCTTTAAGGGATGAATTTTAATGTGCCGTGGGAGCACGTGTTCACTGAGATATTTGGTCCTGTAATTTACAATATTGTTTTTGTTGAATCACATCTTTCTGCCATGGACACTGCTTTTGAAGCTATCATTTTACTCCCATAATGGTAGTGCTAAGACAAAAATATTGACCATATCAACGAAGAACCAAGTTGAAAACTTTGTAGATCTAGTGATAAACGAGGAAATATATCACACAAATGGAAAGAATGGCTATTGATGAAGAAACACAGTAAAAAAAAATAACGTTCTCCCATTATGAATATTTGAGAAACATTCTTAGTTTTTTCTTTCAGAATAGTATTTCATATAATCATATGGTTTTATTTTATTGCCAAGTTCAGTTGATGATAAGACTCTTCTTACCAAGCCTTCCCTTACCAGGAAACTGGGACCGAGGGGAGGATATCCTATTGGAACTCTTGATGAGAGAACAATGGGAGAATAGCAATGTAGAAGGATCCAGTGGGTCCTAGAAACCTACAAGTAGAACATTATGATAGGCAGATTTGGGTCATGGGGTCCCGCTCAAACTAAGGCCCTAGCCAAGGACAGTACAGGCGGTAAAATTTAAACCCCTACCCTGATCTAGCCCATGGACAGGACAGTCTCCACACTTGAGTGGAGAGAGGGATTTGACTTTCTCATGTACTCTGGTGCCTCACATTTGACTATGTCCCCTGGCGGGGGAGACCTAGTGGCACTCAGAGGAAGGACAGCAGGTCACTGAGAAGAGACTTGATACCCTATGAGCATATACAGAGGGAGGTAATCCCTCTGAGTCACAGTCATAGGGGAGGGGAATAAGGGGAAACTGGGAGGGAGGGGAGAATGGGAGGATACAAGGGATGGGATAACCATAGAGATGTAACAAGAATAAATTAATTAAAAATAAAAAAATAAAAATAAATAAATAAATAAATAAATAAACAAAAAAACAAAAAGACTCTTCTTACCTGTCTACCCATCTGTGGTCAAGGATAAGGATGAGATCATTGCCATGTGTACAAACAAGTGGTGGCACAAGTGTAACAGGGAATAATGTCTCATTTTAGATCATGGATCCTTATTTTCTTCAACATTAGTGTTTTAAACACTAATTACTTATTCTTATGTGTCTTAGATACCTATTAACAAAGAGCTAATCGAAGAAGAAGAAATATGTATCATTATTCCCCAAACCCCCCTTTTCAGTAATTGTTTCTCCTTTAAAGAGAGCATTATCATTCTCACAGATGGCTGAGGTGATGTATTGTGGGAAGTTAAACATACTTGGCTTTTCTCCTGAATTTTCTCCTTAGCAACTAAGGCTGTTCACCCAGAAGTATTATTTAACTCTTCCCCAGACACACTCTTAATCAACATCAGTAGGATTCACAGTTGGAAAACCCTTTCTTTATGGTCCCCAAACACCATTTTCCTTTCTTTTTATTACTGTTTTAAATATTTGTAAATTAAGGAAAACAGACCATAATGAATATTTATTTTGAAATGAGGGGTAGAATTTAAGCCAGGCTCACTCACAATGATCTAAAGATTTAAGGTGTTACGGGTGTGTGAAATCATTTGTAGATGTAGGGGTTGGGAATGAAACAGCCTTTCAGGTGTAGCAACAGGTCTCAGTGTGTTACAGGAACAGTTCTTTTTATCTGCTCATTCAACACTTAGAAACTAATCATAAAGGAAAGGGAAGGATGTAACCACAAAGCTATAGATAGGAATATCTACTGCAGTGCTGTTTGTGTTGATGGATTAAACCATCTGTTCATAAGAAAGTAATGAAATTATTAACAACACAAGTAATATTACAGACAATGGTCTTACTACTGCTGAGTTTTAACTGTATGTTTGCCCTTATTAAATATCTTATATACTTACATCAATTTTCTTCACATACTAATAACACAGGGTAGAAGAGCTACCTCATTTTTCAGATGAAGAATCTACCTGAGCTATTGGTTGCACAACCAGTTAGTAGCAAGTTCAAACATGTTATTTACATTAAGAAGTCATTAAAAATAGCTTCAGCATGTGTATATTAGCATGGGCTACAGTTTTGGATACAAACCAAATAATAGAATTGTATGTGTGGCAGCACATTTGTGAGGCATTTGTTTGCATTGGGATCCTAATCAAAAGGCTATTCAACCAGATTGGTGAATGTTGTAAAGTGTGTTGTTCAGTATTAGTCTATGTGTATACTGCCATTTAGTGACAGCAGCCAGTCACAGACCTGGAAGCAATCATGTTTACTGACTAAGCCATCTTCCCTGCCCCTGAAACTGTTTGAATGTAGAATTGTATCAGAGTACTGTTGTGAATTTTCAGATTCTATCTACACGATGTATGTGCATAAGCAGATGAACTTCTTTTGTCTCCTCACCAAGTAATTTTTCCTCCTACAAAAAGGACTGGTAGTGTTTCCAACTGGGGAGATTATGGGTTCACTGTCATTAGATCTTACTTGAATACAGCAAAATTGCAATTCCTAGTAAGTAACCTTCCCAGGGCGCATTTGGGAATTCAGAAATATGTTATTTCTATCTCATAGGATAGCTGGGTATGGGGAGATACCAAAATGGTAAAATATTGACTTGTTTACTAAAGTCAAAATGAGAGAGGCAGCAATGGTTAGAAAAAGAACACTGTTCCAAATCAATAGCAGCACAGCCTCTGTGGACAGACCGAGGAGAACTTTGTTCTAGTCTTCTGGGATGTTTTTCTCTACAGTTTGAGCATAAATTGTCTTGTTACCAAGAAAGGAGAAAGACAGCAAGGTATAGGAAATAGAGAAAGTCACATAACATCCTCACATTAAATTATTAACAGGGAAGGTAAATCAACATTTTTAGGACCCTCTATAACTTTTATAAATTGCTCTCAACTCTGAAGAATAAGATGATAACCCAGTTCTTGGTTTCTGAACGTCATATTTGTGTTCTGGTCAGGATTTCAAGGCACATTTGTTTTGTGTGACCCTATGTAAGACATAATTAACACCCACATAACCCATTTGCGTTGGTGGTTTCCTTGGAACAATGAACCATTCTCCACACTTGCTCAGTAAAACCCAGGCCTCTAATTGTGTTGAAAATCACTCTTGTCAAGTTATCCTTCTTACAAGTTTCCCTTTAAAATTGTTTAACTTTCATAGTTTCAAATTTGACATAAGAGGTAGGTAGGCAGCTCCATGGCTGTTACATTTATTTGTAGATTCATCCTTTTTCAGTCCTGTGTCAGGTCTCATCTTTGTCACCATAGTGCTGTGCCATACTGAGAAGTTCAAGTGAGAAAGAAGGCTTCACATCAGGTAGAACATGTGTCAAATGAACACATGATTTTCTGGAGGGAGGCATCAGAGCAGGACCCATATTTCCCAAGGATCCTGACCTTCTTTATGGATTTAGCCATCTTGCAGGACTGAAGCCCAAGCATGATGAGGAAATATCAGTACTCCTCAAACTACTCCATGAAATAGAAACAGAAGGAATTTTGCCAAGCTCATTCTGTGATGCTACAGTCTCATAATACCTAAACCACATAAAGACTCAGCAAAGAAATTATTTCAGACCAATTTTAGTCATGAATATTGATGCAAAAAAACTTAATAAAATACTCACAACCCCAATCCAAGAACACATCAAATATATCATCCACCATGATCAAGTAGACTTCATCCCAAGGATGCAGGGATGGTTCAACATAGGAAAATCCATCAATGTAATTCACCATATAAACAAGATGAAAACAAACAAACAAAAAATCACATGATCTTCTCATTAGATGCAGAAAAAGCCCTTGACAAAATACAACACCCCTTCATGATAAAAGTCTTGGAGAGCTCAGGGATACAAGGCACATACCTAAACATAATAAAGGCTATATACAGAAAGCCAATAATCAACATCAAGTTAAATAGAAAGAAACTCAAAGAAATTTCATTAAAACCAGAGGCAAGGCTGCCCACTCTCTCCTTATCACTTCAAAATAGCACTTGAAGTTCTAGCTAGAGCAATAAGACAACAAAAGGAGATCAAGGGGATTCAAATCAGAAAGGAAAAAAAATCAAAGGATCGCTATTTGCAGATGATATGATAGTATATATAAGTGACCCCCAAAAATCCACCAGAGAACTCCTACAGCTGATAAACACCTTCAGCAAGGTGGCTGGATACAAGATTAATTTTTTAAAAATTCAGTAGCCCCCCTGTATACAAATAAAAGATGCATTCTTTTCAGGTTTTTTTCTCTCTAACTTTGTAGTCCTATAGACAGGTGGTGATTATTACATTACCATCCGTTTCTCAATACCACAGAAGGTGCACAAAAGGAGGGGCTCAGTCATTGTATCTCCAGCTTCTGCCAGAGACCCTGGCAAATAGAAAATGCTCAGTAAATATTAGGCAAATTAGTGACCAGATGACATTTGCCAAAGCTCAACCCCCTTCTTCACTGAGCAGTTTAATACCTATTCCATTTCTGAAGTGTTATGAGATGTGAGATCTTTAAAAACTGTGCTTGCATTTTTTTTTAACCATAATTCAGCACTGTTGTCTTTACTGCCTGACTATTATTGGCTCAACATTCAATCCCATTTGGCCTTTCTTTTAAGATTCACCAGTGAGAAGAATCAGTTTACTTTGTTTTCTTTTCTCTCTAGGATTGATGAATGAAGATCACTTGCCCTCTTAGTGTGTGCTATATCCTTAGGATTTCTTTATAATATTTTTAATAATCTTCCTTCTTTATTATCATCAGAGTGCACAAAGGCAAATTACAGCTCAGGGAAATTGTGGTAGGATTTCCTGTAAGTACAAAAATCCACAGAATTATAAGTACTCTTTCCATTTTTTTTTTCTCTCAAGTCTCAAAAAAAAAAAAAAATCACTGAGTTTGTGCCCATACACTCCCAGAAAATATATTCATGTTATCATGTATGGATCCTTGTTGTATTCAAGTATATTTGAACAGCTGTGTATTCATCCAGTAGTTATTTCTATATCCCATGTTGTACAATGTTTAATACACATAGTAGATTGCAATACTTTATAAATCATAGCTTAAATAGTGGGAGGAGTCTCCATTCTTTTTGGGTAACATAGGTGGAGAATCATTTCCATTGGTAATGTATAACTAAGCTGGTTTATGCCTTTACTTGCACTTGGTCTTCCACACAATGCCATTATCAGTTCAGGTACTTTCATGTATACCCACATACCTACCCTTTCTTCCCCCTTTCCCTTTTTCTAACAATAAGAAAGCAAATTTCATTGAGGTGTGCCTAACTACCCTCCTGCATGTCTCAAAACTAGAATGTTCTGTTGCCTTCACACAGTCAGGGATTTTATTTTTAAACTAGTCTGACAGTGTTTAATTTGATTTTGTTTTACAGGTCATGGATTCAATTTCAAGTGCTTTATTGTTTTAGTTTTAGTTTTAGTTTTCTTAAATAGAATGATGTTTCATCCATCAATTGTTATCTCCTTATCTTCAGAGTTGATTTTTTTTTTCCCATTTGCCCTGAACCAAGGTCAGTGTTTGTAAAATCTCCTTTTTACTAATTAAATCTGACGTCATTTGATAATATCAATGGTACTTAAAATAGCAAAGAAATTCACCCCATCTGCCCCCAATAATCCATCCTGGAGAATTAGAAAATACAAGAGACTTAATTTTACAATAATAAATCACATGTGATATTTTAAATAATTTTTAAGAAATAAATCATTCAAACAATATAACTGGTGTGTAAGCTGGTCAACTATATTCTTTCTGGCACTTACCAGAGGGAATAAGACTGATCGCCTTTTAAAATGGTGTGTAAAAATTGTATTAATTATATGTCCTTTATAATGTGCTGAACACAGCTTCTGAGAACAATGCTTTGTTACTCAGGAACCTGAAGTTTAAAGAGAAATAGAAGAATTGGTTTAAAACATATAGATTTAACCAACATAAATTTTAGTCAAAGATTTGACTTTATGACAACAATGTCAAAGTCAATTACTATTGATGAGAATAGGTATAATGTGTAAATATTATCATTGAGTAAGAGCCTAGATACCTCCGCAAGGTATTCAGGGAGGCTCAACAGGGATTAAGGCCCATTTCTGTCTGGGCTTTCATGTGCTAAGCAAATTAAAAATGCTCACGACAAGGAGATGTCCTTGACTGTTGAAAAGTTCCATCAAACATAATGAATTTGAAGATACCAATGAGTAATTATGTTATTATTAATAAAGAAATAAGGCTCCATTTTTATATTTAAATGAGAGCCCAGCACTACTTATTAGACCTGATAACCAAATCTAGCAGATGCTAAGAAGGGCTTAATATGCTTTGTCCTATGCCTTTCTTTTCTCAGATAAATCCCAGTTTTATACCCATAAGGGCATTAAATCAAAAGACAAAATTATAGCTCTTTGGAACTTCATCATTTGGTTAACAATTAGGACCACACATGGGCCTTGTGTCTCTGCATGTCCCATGATGAGACCAACAGCCTCCAGTTCTCGGAAGAACAGGTTGACTGCATATCTGACTATTTGGGTGCAAACTAATATAGGGCTGTGACTCTAGGCCTCCCTTTCTTAGACCTTCTGTGTAAGACTAGTGTAAAGTGCTTATAGCTCAAATCTGTATAACCTCTCCCTTCAGTAACACATGAGTAAGAATGTACTAGTATGGGCTGTATAAGGCTCAAAAACTCATTGACAGCTAGCCATCCTCGTGGTCCTCCTTCCTGCTTTGTCTCGGTTGAGCATCAACATAAGAAGTAATTTTACCTAAAACTAAAAACACAAGTTAGAGATGTATGACAGTCTAGAAAGTTGTTTCAAAAAACCTTGCCTGGGATGCGAAAAGATGATTTGATCAGGTGTTGATGATCCCTAGCCCTACAGGGGATTTATACACTGCACTGATAATTCTAGAACTCTTATTTTCTCATGGCAAGCGAATTTGTGATTAGTATCTCTGTGTGTCTACATAAGAACTGCTGTGGAAACTGTATGAAAACTGCATTTGTGAATGTGTCTGAAAATTTAGCTTGTTCATCTAAAGGAAACCAATGCATAGTCTTTAGGTCACAGAAACTGCAGCACCAACAGTATGATAAAATGCCACGAATAAATGAATTGCAATTCCACCACTGTCCCAGAGATACGAAGGTGTGCAGATTCCAATCAGTTCTGAATACTTTTCTAACTAACATTTAAAAAGGAAGCAATATTTTTCCTATAAATGGAAGGTCTAATGATACCTTGTTTTGAAGGATAGTGGATAGGTTAAATGACAAAATGGTGTGAGCCAGTTACAAAGCTGTGGGGCACACAGTGAGAAACTTTCAGCAGCATTTAGAGTTGTTAACATTAAATGTTTTACAGGATTTTATCTTGCTCACTTGTGGGCACGTTTTCTCATTAGCCTGGTGCCTGGCACAAGAGGCTGCAATTTTGCAGCAAGCATGAGTGCAGAAGAGAGGCTGGATCATCTAGGGCTCCAGAAAGACTAGACCTTGACAGGATGTACTCTCTAAAATCAATCAGTGGATGAGGCGGTGAGAGGAAGAAAGCAGTGCTATTAGCAGGAGTCCACAAAATACAGCATGCCAAATTCCACCCCCACTCGCTACCTGTTTCATAAGTAAAGCTGTGTTGGAGGACAGCCACATCATCTCTGCCCATCTCGTCTTTGGCCACCTGTATACTACAACTGCAGTGTTCTGTAATTAGAAGATACTTTGTCTCCCCAGGAAGTAAGCGTGCTTTCACTTACTAGTCTTTGAGTCAAAAAAGTTAGCAAACTTCCAAGTTTGTATGAGAGTCTGGCAACTATTTAGGATGGGTAAGCCCTAGAAGTCAAGAAATGGATTGAAGATAGAATAGCAAACCTTGAAATGCAGGGGAAAAAAGGATATTTATTTTTAAGGAGAAAGAAAAATCCTCTTACCATGTGACTGACCCTCTCACAAGCATGGCTTATGATACACAGATGGATAACGGGTGTTGGGAGCAGCTGAAGGGAGAGGAGCCACTGAAGGAAGGGAGGGTGCTGTAGGCAAGTGGTTGTCTGCCAGCCACAAACATCCAGGATGCCTCGAGGAAAATGAGTCCAAAACTGAATGTGTGAAATGTGTGAAAGACTAACAATAGATTTGTCGGCTGTAAAGGCAGGATCTGTACTCTGAGAACTGAAGGAAGCTTTAAAATGCTTAATGTTACCCCACCCTTCAGGATTCCCAGGATGGCACAGATTCATTATTTAATAAGTAAGCCCTTTGCTTTCTTCTGTTCTTTCCTCACCTGAAAAGTTCATTAGCTAAAGATCATGCCACTAAATGGACTTGGCAACTTTCTCTCAATTTTAACCCATTTATGCAACCTGTCATTTTAAATCACTATCATCATTGACATCTTCATTGTCATTATTGTTTTCGTTGTTGCTACTTTCTTCAGGATCTTGTATAGCATAGTTGAGCTTCAAATATCCTATGTGTACAAGGCTTTACTTGAATTCATGGCCCCCCAGCCTTTGCCCTCTGACTAGTGATTGTAGCTCTACACCACAATGCCTCACTATTTTTCTCTTCAATGGGCCAAAGGAAATAAAGTGTTCAAATGATTACACAAATACTGTTACCCAAACATCAAATTTTATAATGTTGAAATTGGACCAATGGTTAAACTGTGAAATTGTTGAACAAATTCCTTGTAGAAGCATTAATAGTAAGAAATGTGGTTTTCTTTTTTAATTAAAACACATTTTCAAATTTTGATAAATAACAGTATGAAGAATTGGTAGTTTCAAGGTATTATAAAGACTGTTGAATGCCATCTTAAAAAATTAGTAGTTACCAATTAACTAGAGAAATAAGAAGAGATGTCAGTGACTTGTCTTTGAAGTCAGCTAATCTAATATTTTAGTTTAAGATATCGACCCACTGAAAACATTAGGCATATATTTATTTCATTTTGCTGCTCTCTGTTGTGTGAACTACACATTTCACTGGTCTAATTTTTGGTGTTAGCACCATGCTTAACTTTTTCACCTCTAATAACACAATATAAAATCTGTTGACTGTGAAGCGTTGTCATTGGGCAGTGCAACCACACATGGTTTAGTATTTTCCTTTTGAAAGGGTTTTATACAAACTCATCAAAACTTCAACTCTGATGTATGTTAGCAAGAACTGTCAGAAGATGCTGATCAGATCAGTAGAATCTGCTCACTGGATTGATGGCTTATGTCAGGGACTGTCACAAATGCTGGTTTCTGGATTCCTGTTTGAGTTTGTTAAAGTCCCAAGAAGAGATATGTAAGCAATGGGAAATCATTGTTTTGAAAATAAAAAATAAAAAAATAAATAAAAATAAGAAAGAAAAAAAATCATCCTTTCATTATGGCTAGATAATATGTAGGGAAATGCTAAAAATCAGACCAGTAGGAAGAATTGTAGAATGACTCTTTTCCCATATCCAGATTCAACGGGCATGTTGGGATATCCTTTCAACTGCAGTCTGGGCCCAAATCCAACATGATCATCTCCCAGGCATTCACAGCTGTAGCATCTTCTAGAGAAATGGTGCCAGTTTTTTTCTTTCTTTTTTTAAGACAATAAACTAGTATGATTATATCCACTCAAGGTTATGCTTAATTTTTGAGCTAGTTTACTAGGGAATGCTAGCTTTTAAGGCCTGAGGCAAGTTTACTCTAATAAAACGCAAGGAGGACAAATCCCCATGTGACCCACAGAAACCGGTCTGTTGACGTCCGTTATGCCTCCATCACGTGGAACCGTTAGCCAGCCTGGGACTGCACTGAGAAGGGAAAGGAGAGCTAATGAAGAATGAATGCAGTAACAGTAAGGGAAAGCAGACCGAACCATTAACTTTCACCGCCCTTTTAGACCAATTCTATGGGCCTGATTATTCTGTTGGATAAGATGAAAAAAGAAATCTCAAGAGCAGAAAGGTGAAGAAGTCTTCTCCATTTAAAACAGCCAGAAAGAAGCGAAGTTGGATCCTCAACATTGATTTGTCTGTCTTTGAAAAGATGGCTTCTCTCCCTGAGAACATCCTGCTGCTGAGACGGACGAGGAAGCAAGAAAAGAATCTTGTATTATAGCTGTCTGGGTTTGAGTCCTTCCTTTCACCATAAAAGCTAATGACCTTAGTCAGGTCTGAGAGATTCACTTTGCCTCAACTTTCTCATCTTTACAGATGAGGGAAAGGATAAATTGTAGAGCTGCTTAGGATTAAATTGGCTAGTATATGTAAATAGCCTGTGGTATATTATTCATTTTGCCCCATCTCCTGTGTAATCCCAAGCTGCTTTTCCAGAGCAAGACAAATGCTGAAAGGGAAAACTGTAAATTTTGTAATCTCCCCAACATGTCCAGCGTTCATCTCAGCTCATGGAGATCAGAGTCCACACAGACAGATGCGTTTATAAATAGGAGAGTGCTTGTATCAATTAAAAAAATCAAGAATTAATTTTAGAAATAGTAATTCCAATTAGACTTTGCTCCATTTCCTTTCCCCCAAATTAATACAAAATCTACATTAGAATGACTTTTAGTGTTTGAAGAAATGAAACTATTCAGAAGTTTACACAGGGAAGCAATTTGCTTGGATTGAATAAGGTAATACATAAGTATGTAAAACCCTTTCTCTGTAAATGCTGCTTTTAATTAGGAATGGCGCCCTGAAAGAAATGCTAGTTATTATATCCACAAACTGAATTCAGGCATCTACTTTAATTGGAACAGAAAGAACGAACACGCAGAAGATTTATCAAGAAAATCTTTTAAAAAGGAAACAAAACAAAACCCAAAACACTAGTTCCTGGAAAACAGTGTTTTGTGGTCTCTTTGCTTCTCTTCTTACAGACTGAGCTAATCCTCCTGTCAGAGGAGACGGATGCTGCATATCTGGGATTTGCCGGGGCGTTAAGGAGCTGCTGCCAATTCAAACAACTACTGTTATTAACACTGAATTAAATATGCACAGCTTCCCTTCTTTCCTTAGCTCGAAGTGCAAATGCGGAGGTGATCGCCATCTCTGTCCACTTGCCATCTTTTAGCTCTAGAGACTTGTGCAGAGGTGATCACCATCTCTGTCCATTTGCCATCCTTTAGTTCTAGGGACTTGTGCGGAGGTGATCGTCATCTCTGTCCACTTGCCATCCTTTAGTTCTAGGGACTTGTGCGGAG
>OU015755.1:69781145-69805783 GCA_907169655.1 Acomys percivali | reverse complement strand
ATCGCCATCTCTGTCCACTTGCCATCCTTTAGCTCTAGAGACTTGTGGTGGTTCTTGCCCTGTTGGACACTTGGCTTTTGTGTCCATTGATATTTCCTAGTATTCATACAATAATAGTTAAAGGAACCCTGAGCACTAGTGAGTGAGAGGGCGCAGCGAGCGACTAAAGCCTGGCCACCTGGATTCAATCCCTGGGAACCACATGATAGAAGGAGAGAAATGATTCCTGCAAGTTGTCCTCTGAATTCTGCACACATGTTACAGCATGTGCACCACCATCCCTATAGAAACAAACAAACAAACAAACAAACAAACAAACAAACGTGTAAAATATACTGAAAAATAAAGTGGAAATCTAGATTTCCTTTTTCTTTTCTTCCTTCAGATATTTCCTGAGAGTAAAGAAACCTTTATGTCTCTAATCATATTATTTTCCATTCTTACTACAAGATGCCTGAGGATGAGAACCATATTGAGAAAATGAGGATAATTAAGTCACAGTCCTAGAGACCCCAGAGCATGATGCTGGCTTATCTTCAGCTGTGATGAGGGCCTCATGGTGGTGCCACTAGGACAGTGTGAGATGCTTGGAAACTTGTTCTTATGAGATAGTCAATTGATTGGGTGAGACTAGCATTGGTGGTCTGTCCCAAGGCAGGACCCCAAGAGTTCTAGTTAGGTTGTACCCCTCCAATCTCCCTAAGGTACTTTACAGCATCAATGCACTGAGGACTATGCTTCCCGGAGATTGGCTTTGGGAAACATTACCATATCCAAACCATAGAACAACCGATCTGAAAATGAATCTGTCTACAAGAAGCCCTGGGCATTTAAGTCATAGCCAGCCCCTCGATGAACAGGAGAACAGTAGACCTGAGCAAATGATATCTATCTTCAGAAGGCTTTACCAAGAATGATTGATTTGACTGGGTTGAGTCCTGGAAGGCTTTTGCCAGTGAGATAGCATCTGATCCCAATAGCTGTCTCACTTCCCCACCACCCATTGTGTCTGGGTCCAAGTTAGCATGTGGGAAGCACTATGAGATAGGCTGTTTGAACACTGAAGAATATGGTTGGGTGGCCATTCCATCAACATCCCAGGCCTACGACACTTGGTAACTCCATACCAAGATATCATAGCTACATCTTCCTAATAAGCGCATTAGGATTTGAGCATTTCCATAACAATTGGGTTTTGAGCTCAATTAAGCTTCAGACAGCAGCAGTGGGGGATGACCACGGTAACAGTTCTAGGGCAGACTGAGCACACAGAGTGAAGTGTCATCAAATGCATACGTCTGAGGAACTTTTTATAAGTACTTTATAAGAATTCTCTTATAGAATTCTTGTAACTGTCTCATACAAAGAAACTATGGGCACCTACACTTTGTAAAGAAGAAACTAAGGAAAAGGAAATAACTTGCCTGTGGTCACATAACAGTAAATGTCTTGTCAAGGAATCACATATGGTTCTGCCTTGCTCTGCAAATAAGGCTTTCTCTTGCTTCATACTTTCTTGCATACTGGTTATAAGATTTACTCAGAGTCTTATGAACATATTGAGGATTTGAGATCCTCATTACTAAATCCACACGACTCCAAAACTCACATTTTAAACTACAATGTAATTCAGTCATTCTCCAAACTGAAATGTGGGTGCATTTCATGTGTAGATGGTGTGTTGGGAAGGGAGGTGGCAGAGTGTGTCCATGCGAAATAATGCATTAGAAGTTCTATGCTTTCAGTATTTCTTGGAAGAACTCCTTGTTTGGCTGAGCATACTATTGTTAGCCTGCCTGGCCCCAGCTTCACAGCTCTTAGCATTTTTCTCTCTTTACATATTCACCAAGCAAATTCCTGATCTTTACTTAAGTAGGGAGTTTTCTCTTGGGAAAAAAATGTGCTGACCAGATACTTTGAATCTCGGTCCCCATGGTTGTTCTATTTTCCATTATCCATTAATTAATTGACTTGCTGGTACCAATTAAATATACGTTTAAAGTGCCTTGAGACAGCCCCCCTCCTTTAGGAGTTAAAATTCTGTGGACATATTGATGATTAATAACATATCTGTTGCAAAAACAGGTTGAAAAATCTTGTGGCACCACATTTGTGGGCCTGCAGTTAATGTTGTATACTTTGTTAATTGCGCAATTTCTTTACTAATACCTCCGTTGTCCTGAATTATTTACCAAAAATATAGACCAAGAGTTTTTTTTTTTTCTATTCACCAGAAAACTTGTTTTAGTTCTGGACATGATACATGGTACCATGGTAAATATTTGTTATATAATTGAAAACCCAAAGCTAATCTGCAGCAGCCACCTTTGACATAAGGAGAGAAGGCGACACAATTCCTACCTGACAAATAAAAACAGTAGATTAGAGGGATGTTTAGTAGTTTGACCATGACATAGGTTAACTTGTCAATTACTAATCTCAATTCTCTGTACAGCACCCCATCATGCTTGCATTTCTTAGTTATAATACTTAGTTATTCCTAGCTGACTCTAAATGAAATGCTAATGTTCTTTTCTTAGAGAATTTTGGTACGTGTTTTCTTTTTGGGATGTTGATATCTTCTAGCTTCTCTTGCACTAACTTGCCTACTAATGTTGGGACATTAGACACAGAGTAATCAGCAAATCATTATTTGCAGAGGCTGAGAACCCTGCAGAGGCTGGAGACTCTCCCTGGAGAACCACTAGTCTAACTGACACGTGAGAGTTGGGAGATAAAGTAGGAAGAAGGGAGCTGGCTGGGTGAAATCATGTGAAGGAAATTGAGTGGATAATACAGTAAAAGAATTGTAGAGAAATAACTTGAAAGGGGGGTAAGACTGATATGGTGAGCCATAAGGTATGTAAGGAGGAAATTGTAAAATAAGGTTGGAAATTAGGTTTGGTTTTAATTGTGTATTAGCCTCAAAGAATGATAAAACTAGCTGTATTTTGGGCAAAATTTTCTAAAAAAATAACCAATTTTAAAGTAAGGATATGGTTAAAAACTATATGAAGAAGACAAAATCAAAGCACCATTAAGGTAAAATGCTGTATCACCAATGAATACTATATTCAACAGAAAAAGCAAAAATCAAAACGTCCTATGTCACCAAGGGTAATGACATTCATAGTAAGATCACATAGCACACTGAGGACACTACCATCAACCATAAAACTTGTCCCTCTTTAGCACAGGTATTGGTGGCAGCTTTCTTTCTGTCTCACCTATAGCTCCACCTTCTAAGCTTTTTTTTTTTTTTTGTGAGTTCTTTAAAGTTTAACCTGCAGTGACACCTGTTTTGGGTCTACACATTCAACTGTTCTCAGTTATTTGAATATCACTAGTGTGTTAACAACCCCACAAATCCATACATATGGGTCTCAGTTCTTGCAATTGAATCTGTCTATATAGCTGACGTTTTTTAACTTGTCTAAGAATGCTAAATGTTTCTCCACGTATCCCTCTGTCCATAACCAATGGTATTTCTCAACTCCCACATACAAATCTCTATCTGCAGATTCCTTCCCCTTTCAGAAAAATTATGAGGAGTCAGGGGTATCAGATTGATTAATTTTTAATCTCACAAGCCATCACATAAAGGCAGCTGCCGTAAATAGAGAACAAAAGTCTAAATTATGGAAAATGTTTTCATTAGTATTGGGAGATGAAGTAATGTTGAACTTCGAACTTCAGTACACAGGTTGTGGTCTTGAAGCATCATTTCCCAGTGGATCAGGGAAGAACTTCCTATGGGGTTTGCTTTAGATTTGGGACAGTAAACAAATGAGTTGAGATCTGAGTATCTCAGAATGAAAGACACCAGAGAAGTTATCAAAGACCACTTCAAGATAATGATAAAGAACATCACATAATAGCTCCTCTGAAGAATCCTGAGCAAATAGAGTCTGTCTTACGTGCACTGGGATGGTAATTCAAATAGACTGAAGCACAATAAATACCATTTAATGATATAAGTAAGGTGTGTGTGTGTGTGTGTTAAGTGTTCTCCTATTGAATGTGTTATTTTCTACCAAAAACTAATCACAAGATAGCAAAGAACATACCTTTGTACACAGCACCCTTGCAAAGGCTAACTATTGATCCCCAACACCGTTCTTTAGCCTCTATAATCACCTACTAAAATTTATATCAGGAAATATAAGATTTATATAAGAAAAATAATTCACTTTTCTGGCATATAATTCTGTGATTTTTGATAACTGTATAGAGTCACATAAGTGCTACCATAGTGCAGATATACAATTGTTCAGCCGTCCAAAATCCTTCATTGAAGTGACCTCCCCACCTTGTCCTTACCTTGGCAAGCACTACCTGCCCTCAACTTCTCTAAGTTTGGTTTTACAGAGTGTCACAGAACTGGGTACTTGGACTGTAGCTTTCTGAGTTTGCATTCCTTCTCATGTATAATTCATTTGAAATTGATCCCAGTGTCAAGCATTCAATTCCTATGACAAAATACCCAAGACAATCAACTTAAAAGGATGGCAGATTTATTTGGCCTTATTGTTTCAGTGCTTTCATCCCATGGTTGGTTGAATTTAATGTTCGGGGCCTGAGTTAGACCATTATGGCAGAGAACACTTTGGAATGCAAAGCTGTTCACCTCATTGTGCTCAGAAGCAAAAAGAAAATTGAGGACCCTACTCTATTCCCTTCAGAATTGAATACCTCTTGAGTGATATTTTATCATTAGGCCTAACCTCATAAGTTCCGTCTTTTACCAATTACACCGTAGACCAGTCTTTTAGCACATAGGTCTTTTGAAAATATTTATGATAGAAACCATAGTAACCACTGTTGTACATATTAATAATATCTTCCTTCATATTGTTATTTCTTCTGTCTTTCCTAGTGATCCCCTTTCATAACACAGCTGGAACTTTCTGTTAGATGGTGGGCTTCTGTTTTCTAAATCCTTGCAACGGCTTCCATGGAGAAACTGGAAAACAAAGTCTAAGCCATTTACAAGGTCCTTTATTTGACTATAGCTATGCTTTACTCTGAGCACATCTCCTCCCACACATCTCGGCCTTCTTCGGTTCATCCTCCTCGGGCATTGCCTTTTTCTCTGAGACGTTCTCCCTCCGCTGAGACTTTCTCCTTTCAGGCTATCTTTTCCAACAACTGTTGTTCGAGGCATTTATTTTATTCTACTTAAAATCATTAGGCCACTAATGTTTCCTGTTTTCTTTATACAAAAAATATAAAGCACTTATGGATGGAAATATTCTTTATTTTGAGAAAGTTTTGCTATGTAGTCTATATTATCACTGGTGTCTGACGTCACTCCTTAAAATTTACAGATATGTGGCACCACCCATTCCAGAAACCATGTGATCAATTACTTATCCTCACAGAAAACTATAAATCCCAGTGCTCAATAGGTACTCAACTTTGAAACAATGATTGAATTTGATAAATCAGTGAATGAAATAAATATTCAGTATTAGTCCCACCCATGCTAATCTTGTCCTAAAAGAACTGACTCGCCTCCAAGCAGGCTGCCCTGGATCACCTAATCTTTACTTCTCCAAACATCCAGGCAGGCAGAAAGAAGGCAAAGATTTTTACAAATTCACTGCACTGCTACAGCCTTCCTCCCATTGCTGAAAACATGGTGTTGTCATCTAGTTTTATTGAACCAAGTCTAAATACTTGTGCTCAATAGCTTTATGTCAACTTGATGCAAGCTAAAGACATTGGAGAGGAGGGAACCTCAATTAAGAAAATGCCTCTTTAAGATTGGGCTGTAGGCAAGCCTGTAAAGTATTTTCTTAATTAGTGATTGACGTGGGAAGGCTTAGTCCACTGTGCATGGTGCTATCACTGAGCCTGTGGTTTGAGGTTCTATAAACAGGCTGAGTAAACTATGAGGAGCAAGGCAGTAAGCAGCCCCCCTCCATGCATGGCCTCTGCATCACCTCCTGTCGCCAGGTCCCTGTCTTATTTGTATTTCTATCCTGATTTCCTTTGATAATGAACAGCAATATGGAGATGTAAGCCAAATCAACCCTTGCCTCCCAGACTTGCTTTTTGGTGATAGTGTTTAATTGCAGCAATAGAAATCCTAACTAAGACAGTGATCGTTATTGTTCAGAGTGGTTTTGTTTGGTTGGTTTGTTGCTGGTGTTGTTAATTTGTAACACATAGATTACAGGACTAAGACAAGGAAGTGCTGTCCCCTAGGAGAAGGAGAGGAGGGAACCGCATCTGTTGGAGATACACACAGGAATCAGAGTAACAGTATAAGGGGAGAAAGAAAAAAAGAATAGCCACAGTGTGAACGGGAAACAAAGGGATGTAATAAAGGAGGCTCTGAAATAATGTTCCTTGTGAGCTAGGAATAGTTAGAAAGCTGGAAAAAGTATCATACATGCTTAGGACTGCAGAGATTGTCAAGTGTAGTCTCAAGAACAGGTCCATTAAGAGCCAGAGGACTCGAGTTCAGTTCTTGGTACCCTTTTTGGGAGGCTCACAACTACCTTTAACTTCAGCTTCTAGGGTTCTGAGCAACTTCTGTCCTTCATGAATACCTCCTGCACATACATATACACAGACGTGTATACATAAATTGATAATAAAATTTCCTTTAAATAAATTAAAAGAACAGGCCCATTCGATTGTAAGTTCACAGAGCCCTGCAGAAAGATAAGTCCTGAAAAAGATTTGGGGCTTAGAATTTGGGAAAACACAAATGACTGACATCAGTTTCAGGGGGTGAGGGAGGGAGATAAGGTAAAATTGAAAATATAACAGTATCTTACAGGGTTTATATGATTAAGATTGCTTTCAATATGCCATTAAAATGTATATGTGTTAGGCCTTATATGAGACATACCAGCTTCTTTTGTTTTGAATAAATAAATGAGTGGGTGAAAGAAGAAAGGAAGAAAGGGATGGAAGGATGGATAGATGAATGAAACATATCAAAGACATATAAGAAGTAATTAAGGAAAAGTCTTCAGGAGTAGGAAAAGACTGCTTCCCTTGCCTGTGTTGCCAACACATCATTTTTTGTTGGTTAGCAGGATTGATTAATGGATGGATGGATGGGTAGATGGGTGGATTGGTTGATTAATTGATTGAAAGATATGTGTGTCTTAGTCCCAATAGAAAAAAAAAAGTATACAGAAGTACCAATACAGATCTGGGGAAAGATAGCAGCATTAGCTAATACCACATTGAAAGAAATCCTTTCTCAAAATTATTTCAGAATCTCCTCAGTGAATGTATTTCTAGGGCTGGCAATTAGTTGTTTTATTTGCAAATAAAGCATTTTCTACAAAGCACATTTCCATCTACATAACAAAGCTCAATACAGTGTTTTATTCCCTGCTGGCCACTATTACAGTTCTATTTTTTAATCCACAGATGTTCACTTATTTCTAACTAGGTGTAAACACGACATTGAATGATATCATCATGGTTCGTGGATGTGTGCTTGCTTATCTGAGGTTTAACACTCCTCCTTTTACCCTTCTAAGATGCAACCAACAAGCAAAGCACTGGAGTGCAGACATTTGGTTTAAGATGGATGCATTATTTTGCATAATGGATTAAAACTTAGTCAGGAAAATGCAAAGCTCATAGTCCCACCATAAGAAATCTGTTCTTAGTTCTAAGATATCTACAAGGGACATACCATTTCATAATTCTTTCTCTGAAAAGAATTACGGGAAAAAGATATTTTCTATAATGCTGATAGGAAAATCAAATACAAAAAATTAGGATAAAAAACATCAAAGAAAACAGATATCTGCTTTTATCTCCTGCTATGAGGAAACTCTTCAAAGAAAATCAAACTACTCTCTTTTCATTGCATTGTGTAAGGGTTTCCACTAAGAACTCACATATCATTGCAGCCATGATTGGTCATGGTGCGGTATGTTTGATGCCCATGTCATTCAACAACCTCACCCTCTTAGGCCCACTATGGAGCTAGTGTCTTCGGATACTGGAGCATTTTAAAAATTCTATTTATTCTGTACCTTTTCAAAAATTCCACTCAATCCAAAAACTTCTTCTTAATATCTCTTCTAAATCAATGTGTTTGCAGACAAATCAATTTCTAGACCTAGATGACACTCCTGTCTCAATCCCATGCTGTTCTCTTCTCTCAATGTACTCTGTGAAAATGGAACACCTAGACATATGGGACCCAGTGCTTTTTATAAGTAATGCACTGATCAAATTAGTGCCATGTGTTTATACTCTGGGAAAATAAGCTTGTGTTTGATTTCTTGCTATTTCACCATGTTCAACACAGAATATTTTGACCAAATGTATGAATGGTTTTCTTCATACAACCATCAGTTTTCATGCCAACTTACCTGGGTGATGCATAATTTAATTGTATTCTGGTGCCATCTACCCAGAGATAGTATTAGATCACATACATTGAGCACTCAGTTCCCCAGCTACCCCTATTTAGCCCTATTCACAAGCAGAAACTTATCATCTATACTCTGACTGGATGCACAATTGGGTCCCATGACCTTTTCCTTCCATATATGAATTTGATCAGTTTGCTTGAGTTAATGTCAGGCCACAGAAAGCACATTCCCTTGTTTATGAGGTAGGATACTACAAAATATACAAATGAACATCTAAGTGAAAAGAAGCATGGGCAGGAGAAGAAGGATGGATATAGAGGGTGTAAGGGCCCTTCTGGTCTTCACTGGGTAGCACCTAACCCTTCCCAGGACTTTCCAGTGTTCTGCAGGCCAGAGGTTTGGCAATCAGTTTATCAGTGCTAGTGGGATTATCTAATACAATTTAACTATAATTACATCATAACTTTTAATCTCACTGCCTCCTTCTAGTGCAGCTGAAAATTCTAACACAATTTTTTTTCTGGAGATGGCATGGTCCTGTAATCACTTAAGAATCCCACCCTAAATCATTATGGTAATAGGAAAGCTGTTCTTTGTGAATTATTTCTTATCAAGAAGGAAATATTGAAAAGCATATCATTATAGCATTGCATAGTAGCCAGATATAGTGACCAAATATGTTTCCTGTTACATCTCACCAACAATCATCATTTACAATGATTATCTGAACCTGGGGCAATTACCAATCAGTCATTTTTAAATGTTAATTAGCAGGTATCTTTAAAGGGTTAAACAATGTTTCATGTCTTTGACAATTATTCATCAATTAATTTTCTTTTTCTTTTTTTATTGGAACAAACTGAGTGTTTATTTTATTGAATGTAAGTACTCTAAGAAGGTATGTGTGACACAAATTTCCCTGAGTCTTACCAGTTTGATGTCATGTTAGTTCTAATGACTCACTTTATAAAGTACCTCAAACATCTTTCTTTTGTTTTTTTTTAATTTTTTAAATTTATTTTATTTATTTTTTAATTTTTTTTATTAATTTATTCATATTACATCTCAATTGTTAGCCCATCTCTTGTATCCTCCCTTTCTTTCCTCCCTCCCTCTTCCCCCTCTACTCCCTTCCCCTATGTCTGTGGCTGAGGGGGACCTCCTCCCCCTGTATATGCTCCTAGGGTATAGAGTCTCTTCTTGGTGACTTATTATCTTTCCTCTGAGTGCCACCAGGCCTCCCCATCCAAGGGACATGGTCCTATATGGGGCACCAGAGTTTCATCAATTAATTTTCATAGCAAAGGGTGAGGTTGGTTCTATTGCCACCCCTACATCAGATGAGGAAAATGAAGCCACTCCAGTTTTCCCCCATAATAATTGTTGGTAATAAGTATAAAGACCCAGGTAGACTGAACTCATAACCACTGTTAGTCACTCAATATTTGGGAGCACTTGTCTAAAGGCACCAGCGGTACTTCTCTTCTAGTTGGCAAAGACCCAGTAATTTGTTTAAGTTCCTGTATTTGCTTGTTTAGCAAGCTGCTTCAGTGTTTGTGATCTCTTAGAACTATTTCACATATTCCACTTTTAAGGGGAAATGCCAGTCTAGGTAAGACTTCCAGTCCCAGTGCCTTGGGCTTTCAATTTCATTGAATGCATGAGCTTATTTTACCCACAGGAAAAGAAAGGTATCTCCTTACATTGCACTGGCTTTATAGGTGTCGAGAAGATCTCATAAGCCACCCTCGTGCTGTGGCTTACTTAGAAATTCCAGGGTAATTCATCATTTTACACTTTTCTTTTCTGAAAACACTTCCTAGGAGGGCATTAATGCATGGCTAATCTATCCATGGTGAGCTCTGTGTAAATGACGAAATCAAAACGAACTTATTACTGAGTTTGGAATAATGAGGTCATGTGTAGCTAGGATGCACCTAAGAAGTGAGTAAAGGGAGCACCAGTAAATGCTACCATAAAATAAAGAAGTAATTCCGGCGCTGGTTTTCTTCTTTGGTTTGGTGCCGGCTACCTACTCTGCTAGGTGATACAGGTCCAAAGTTTGAAACCCTTAATGAAGAGTCAGCTTCAGGGTTAACTTTTTAGAATCAGCATCTCTGAGTGACATTTCTTCCGAGTCAGAAGCTCATTTGTAGATTTTCCTGCTTGTGATCTCATTCTATAAACTCTTTAGGCAAATGGGATGTAGAGCAGGACCAATTGGAGATGCATTTCACCACTGATCATGCTGGGGCTATGTATAGCAGGGAAGTTAAAAAAAAAAAAAAAAAAAAAAAAACACCCTTTCCCATCAGATCAAATGCTATTGAATCAGCCAGGAGAGGGGACTGAACACAATGGCTCTGACTACATTCCTGCGTTTAGCACTTTATGAAATGGAAAGTGAAAGAAACACTTCCCAGACACCTCCAGCATTTCTGTTTGAGCTAGTTCAAAGCCAGAGTTGATTGTGAAGTTTGACAGCTATAGTGTTCCTCACCTAAAGTAATTAGCAGTAACAGTACCTAAAAGCTCCAGCTCTTGAGAAAGGCAGCTGTCATGCTGCTCCTGTATAGCTACCTTCAGCCAGCTATAAACTAGTTCCATTTCAGCCTCCTTTCAATTTTTCAGTTCACTACTATGGCATCAGGAGTCTAATTGTTCCAGGCACTATAATTTGAAATGGTTGACTCTGGTGTTACATCATAGCTCTTGTGATACCGGTGAAGAAGAGGACACCTATAGCACGACAGTAAATAAGCCCTCCCCACACCAAACTGAAAGCATCCCCACCCTAGGGAGGATTAATGGCTCCCTAGGGCTTTGAAAGGAAATGCTACCTCTGCCCCTGCATGCTTCCATTTTTTTTTCCATTGTCGTGAATAAAAGGAAGAAATTAAATAGCATTTAGTCATCACAGAGGTCAGAAGGAATATTGTAATTCCAGAAAACCTCACTTTGCAGCTAAAACCCTTTATTGTTTCAGCTTGGCAGCTTTACCAGGGAGGACAATTGTTGAGGCAGATTTCTAGCACGGAACGTCCATTAAACACAACAGGATTGCTATTGTCAAATTATTTGTGCCACTTATGAATTTTAGCAATTTGACCACGCACAGCAATATCCACGTTTTTTATTTAAAAAAGATTCCCCAACACTGAAACTGCTTAGTGGCTTTCAATGACTTAAACTCATTTTTTATTATTATTAAATAGGAGAAAGCATACTGATAAAACACTTCAGATCATGGGTGTTTCTGTAGGACTAAGTCCCATGACTAAGTTTGGAACAGCACAGAACAGAAGAAAAGGCATTACCTTTTTCAATGTCATAGACTGAGAATCAAGACTGGTGTGTCTCAAACATAAGACCATGATCTCATTCTTGGCCTTTGTGGCTCATCTTTGAAATGGGGATACCAATATTATCTCTTTGCGCTGGCTTATTGTCTAAATTGCAGTAGGAGAGACACATAAAGTGCTCGGCATAGTATCAGACACTGACTTAGAACATAATAAATGCCATTATAGTTACTGTTATCATCCTCATAATTATTGCCACAGATTTTATGGCAATTTGAAGAATTTAGTTTCTCTGCATGGATCTGATAAATTGAGTACTGTGGTAGAGAGTGGAATAGGGGTGACATTTCTCTTTCAAAGTCATAGCAAGAGTGTTTTCAATTTGATAGAATATTACCTAATTTACTGTAATGCTACAATGATGTAACCCCATGGCCAATTATGTCAAATTACAATGACTAGAACAATTAGACTTTTATTCAATAGCATTAAACCAGCTATGGAAGATTCTATGCATGCCTAGGCAACTTGAGTGTGATTGTTAGCTAGTGCTCAGTGGAGGTGGAGCCATTTGTCTGAGTTCTGGCAAATGAAATGTGATTGGAATTGACATATACCACTTAGGCTTGACATTGAAATATTCTATTCCCTGTATAAGTTCTATTTCTTTTGTCATCTGCTAGTTGGAAATTACTACCCATTCAGTCACTGGAGATGGTTTTTCGGTCTTGGCTACACTGGCATAGATAAGTATGTTTCCATACTCACCATAGATACACACCCAGACTCACACCCAGACATACACAGACACACAGAGACATACACGAACATACACAAACATACACAGATATACACAGACATACACAGACATTCAAAGACACACATCCAATGTTATGCCAAGATTACCCAGATCGCGAGACGCCCCTATAAAAGACCACCAGAACTCAATACCAATGCAAAACACACAGGGTCCTGTATTATGGGCTCAGAGCTTTGGATCACAATACTTCTGGAGCAGGATAGGAGAGTGATACTGGAGCTTCAAGGGTAATGGGTTTATAATGAAAAACTGTAATTCGGGGTGAGGGTCACAGGGAAGAAAGGAAAAAACCATAAGTGTGGGTCATGAGTCTCAGGAATGTAGTCCTTTAGGCAGGTTCAGTCCAGAAGGCTGAATCTCCAAGGGAAGTTGTTTTTATCTCACAGGATTATTGGGCATTAATTATATCTAATTGTTCCAGTGCAGTTTCTGGAGAATGTTGGCAGGTGTCATTCTCACAAGGCAGGGAGAAGGGCACCTAGAGGACAAGTTCCCGTACAGACCATCATTAATTGTAGAATATAAATTGCATATGGGATATGGCATTAATTTTGCCACTGCAATATATGGCATTAGTGGTTGGGGTTGGGTTAGCATTAATTATACTGAGTTTGTTCTCCATATAGTGTGCTATCTTCTTATAACGCCAGTTGGTTCAGGAGATGGAAGTAAGAGGATCAGAAGTTCACAGTTAGGAGCTGAGAACATAGCTAACTCAATAAAATGCTGCAATAAAGCACAGGGAGCTCACATTTACAGCACTCCTGTAAAGATGTGTATCTACACCCCCAGCCCTGGGAGAGACTGGCAGATGCTGGGAGCTTCTTGCCCAGCCAATCTAGTTGAATCAGAGCATCCTAGGCTTATTGAGAGACCTTTTTCCCATAAAACAATGTGAGTACTAACTGAGAAAGGCAACTTATTATATATCTGGCCTATACACACACACACACACACACACACACACACACACACACACACACACCATAATCATTACTCAAATGCCCACACTAAGACTTTTACACACACATAGCATATATATACCACATATCCATGTACAAAATAAATAAATAATATATACATATTTTTAAAAGTCAAAGCAACTGCAAGTCATCCTGAGCTATATAACATATTTGAGTCTAGCCTGGGGTACATTAGACCTTATCTCAAAAAGAAAAGAAAAGAAAAAAGTATATAATATCCTGTGTGACATGTTAACAAGTGCTTCTAATCCTAGCACTTGGAACTTTTAAACAGAAAGCCAGTCTGTGTCACATGGAAAATTCCAGATCAGCCAGTGCTACATGGTAAGACATTATCTCAAACAAAAGCAAAGCAATATAAATGATAAAATGCAAAGCTTTCTATTCCAACATGAGGAATGATTGAAAAATATCTAAAATTTTTAAATCACAGCCAAATCCATGATATGAACTTTTTATATGCAAATGAATAGGTCAAACTGGCCATTGTAGTATACATATCTACAATGCAAGTACTTGAGAGGATGGGAATGGCAGGCAAGGTCAAGAAAACTTGGACTGCACAGTGGATACCTGTATGAGAATGGGAGTCTGCAGGGTGGATCATAGGGGAGCTGAGCTCAAGAGAAAGAGAGAAGAAATGGAGAGATGAAGAAGGAAAAAGCTGAAAAGAGAAGAAGGGAGGGGAGGGTACAAGAAGAGAGAAGAGCAGAGGAAGGAAGAGGAGAGGAGGGGAGGGGAGGGGAGAGGAGGGGAGAGGAGGGGAGGGGAGGGGAGAGGAGGGGAGGGGAGAGGAGAGGAGAGACCAATTGCATCATTTAAAAACACAGGTTAGGTTCATGGCAGTGATTATCTTTTGGAGCCAATAATAAAGGATATGATTAAATGAAAGAGAGAAGGCCTTTAAAACTAGTGAATTTTTAAAAAGTATTTTGTATGTATATGTGTGTCTTATATATGAAAAGACAGTTTAATACAACAGTTTGATCTGAGATATATCATTCATACTTTCCACTTCACCCTGAGAACTTAATGCAGATTCAATCTAAATGTAACAGTGATTAACACATAATAACCATTTGCTTACTCGGTATTCAAACTATCTCTTACCTATTAGTGTACACATAGACCATAACAGTATCTCCCACTTTGCCTTCTGTGGAGCATCTGGAACTTCATCAACTGTTTCTCATTTATTATGCTTTATTTGTGCTAACATGAACTACTGCCTTCCTTGCTCAGAACCCTCCTTGCTTCATCTATCATCCTTTCAAATCTGTTCTTCACATATCAGCAGAGTGGTATTATCACAGGTCAAGTTTGTTATGTCATTTAAACATTGGCTTACTTCATCGTCCCTGTGACAACCCATTGGATTCCCCTTCAGTTTCGCTGTAGCCACACTAATTTTACTTAAACCTGCTTTCTTTATACTTATTTTTTTTTTAATTTCTGTATAAGCCCTCTCTTTTAGAATCAGCAAAAATGTTCTATCACCTTTCAAGCAATCAGAGTTTTGAAAATAAGCTGAATATTTTACCTCATCCTATTATTATAACTGTTATTCTCAATTTTCAACTTGATGGGATTTAAAGATGCCTAAAATATAAGAAAAGCATATCTCTATTCTGTCTTTCGTGACTTCTGGTGATTAGGGCATTAATCCCACCCTGAATGTACCCAGGACCATTCAATGCCCTGGAGGCCCAGGTAGAACACATGGAGCAAGCCTGCTGACAAAGGCACACTTTCTCTCTGCTTCCTGGTCAGGATCAGATGAACAGCTTTTCTCCTCCATGCTTTTCTGACATGAACTTCTTTCTGCCCCATCGCAACCCACATACAAGGAAATCTGACCTTTTAAAACCAACAGGCAAAAATCAGTCTCTCCTCCTCCAAGATTTTTTTATGAAGTATTGTGTCAGAGAAGAGAATAGCTAACAATCTTTAACCACAGTATGTAAGGGCAGTGCCTGCTATGAGTATCTTAGCTCTCAGAGCCTGGTGCTGAGACAGAAAGAGTAGCTTGGACTTCCTGAGAAAGTGCATCTAGTGGCACAGCTTTGGTTCTGCATGAACAACAGACTCCAGCCTCTTTAGCATCCCAATGACACTCATAAGAAGCATCTCTGCAGGGATCCTTTAAGCCTTCACCATTAGATCAAGACTGCTGAGGAACTGAACTTCCTAAGTGGAGCAGCTACCAGGCTTAGAGATTTGGCCTCTGCAGCATGCAGATACATACTATGGAACTGCCTAGCTCTTATGATGTAAGCCAATCTTATAAGTCTCCCTTTAATAATGTCTAGATGTTATATTATAACATCTCTGACATATATTACTTCTAGTGTATCTTTTTCCTGTAGAGAACACTACCTAAGACTGAGGAGGTGGATCTCCATGTAGGAGTATTTGTTATCCAAGCATACAGTCTTGAGTTCAAATCCCTAGCACCACCTAAAAATCTGACCATGTGTCCATATATTAGTCCAGCAGTATAGAAAGCAGAGACTGAGATATCTAGGGCTACTGGCTGAGGTCCATGTTTAATGAGAGACCTGTCTCAAGAGAATAAGGCAGAGTGATATTATAGGACAACCAAAAATATCCTTTGGCTTCTACATACTCATACAAATGTACCTGTATATATATATACAAGACACACGTACACACACACACACACACACACACACACACACACACACACACACACACTTAAAGAGAATCATGTTAACACATGATTTTGGTACCATAAGTGTTTCTCAAGAAACAGACTTGCAATGATAATTTTCTCTAATGGTTTGGTGGTTTCTGGAGCTTGTTGTCTACATTGTCTGCCTACACCTAAAGTTTCTAAAGTTTCTCCTGTTATTAATGAAATCTCTAGCACTGTATTGTAGTAAAGTGTTTTTAAAAATTGTATATGATAAATACATTAGACACTGTGACTCACCACTTATAAGAACAAAGGGTGTAGTGACTGTGTGTGTAACACTTGAACATTTCTGGAAAACTAAGGAATGTGATACAGGTTGCTTGCTTCTCACATCACTTAACACAGTTACAAAGAAAAGCAAGAGCTCCAAGACGGGATTTTCAAGATCCATATATACTTAAGTCTTTAAATTTTTCTAAGTATGCCCTGAGAAAGGATTTATGTTCATGGAGTCACGGAGCTTATGTTACTGAAAACCAAACATGAACCCTCATTATGTGAATGGCTGACTTATAACCGAAGCTTAAACTTCAGCCTCAAAGGCTATCTGTAGTTTGATTAGAAAAGAGTGGGATCCTACAGCCTGAGAGGGAGATGTATTGGGAGGCTCAGATGAGATTATGAGCATCTACAATAAAACCATATGGCGTTCTTTTGTCTGAGGAATCACTCTCTTACCCTTACTGTCCCCACACATTTACAATGTTGCCCTATCTGTTTTGCTTGGATGAGTTAACTCTTCATTGTCTAAGGAAATAGCAGTGACAGTGACATTCCCTAAAGAAAACACTAAGTCAGACCATGTGAATGTTCCTCAGGACTTACCTCTACCACTCTTGTTTGCTCTAGACCTCTGAACAGATTACAATTTCCCCAGGCCCCTAGAAGTGAGACACACAGTGTGAGTCTTTAGGTACCACAATAACCTTTCTAAAATGTTAAGTTTTCTCATTCCTTTCTTTTCCTTCCTTCTTTCCTTTCTCTTATCTTTCTTTCTCTCTTTCTTTCTTATCCTGATCACCGCTTCCTACTCACCCTCTCCTCCTAGTCTCTCCCTCTCCCATCCCCTGCTCCCATATCCCCATCACTTTCTCCTCTGAGATGGGAGGCCTCTCATGAATATCAATCTCCCTTCCCATTGGCATATCAAGTTGGAGTAGGACTAGGCGGTTCTTCTCCTATTGAGGCTAGACAAGGAGGCCCAGTTAGGGGAAAGAGACCCAAAGGCAGGCCACAGAGTCCACATGAAGACCAACCTGCACTTTGTTACATTATGTGTAGGGGGCCTAGTAACATCCAAAGCATGCTTTTTGGTTGGTGGTTACGTTTCTGAGCCCAGGTTTGTTGATTTTATAAGTTTTCTTGTGGCGTCCTTTACCTGGCTCCTTCAATCTATCTTCCCTCTCCCACAAGATTTCCCCAAGTTCCACCTAATGTTTGACTGTGGGTCTCTGCATATGTATCCATTGGCTGCTGGGTGAAGCCTCTCAGAGGACAGTTATGCTAGGCTTCTATCTGCATGCATGGCAGAGTACCACTAATAGGGTCAGAGGAGTATAAGCAGAGATCTGATGTAGCAGAGATTAATTTTAAATGTATTATCAAAAGGTGTTAGGAAAAGAAAACTAAGACAGACTTAATTATACACACAACCAGAGATCTTAGGTTTCATATTGAATCTCACATAGTTACAGAAGAGTTCCTAAGAGTTTGTTTCTTGGCCACTGTTCTGTTGCTGTGAAGAGATATTATGACCAAGGTAATTCATATCAACAAAAGCATTTAATTGGGGCTAACTTATAGTTCACTGTCATCATGGCAGGGATCCTGGTGGCACAAAGGCTGGAGGAGGAACTAGCTTGGGCTTTTTTTTTTTTTTTAATTTCAAAGGCCACTTCCAGTGACACACTTCCTGCAACAAACCCATACCTCCAATTTCTTTTTAAATAGTGCCTTTTTGATGACTAAGCATTCAAATATATGAGTTTATGAGAGCCATTATGTTAAAACCGCTACAGTTTCTTTAATTGGTTGCCTGAAATACTGACTAAAACATAGACTGCTTTGTATGGGCTAGAGATACCTGGCTTCAAGTTGATGATGAATGTGATGGTTATACTTGGTTGCCAACTTGACTGAACCTGGAATCAACTAAAGAACCCAGCAGTGCATGCTTAGATACTTCTGTGAGAAAGTATCTAAAATCCATTGATGTACAGAGATATACCATAAATGTGGGAGGTACCTGCATCATCTAGAGTCAGTTAATAAGAATAAGCAAGTTGAGTGCAAGCATTCATAAGTTCTCTGCCACTTCCTGCTCCTACGGCCCTATTTTTGATTTCCTTGCTATGATAAACTATATCTCATGGAAATATAAACCAAGGTGAATAATTCTCTCCTCCTTAAGTTGTTGCTGTTGCATCTGCAGAAGCTCAATTGGCTAACTTAAACACAATAGATCTAGTCTGATACTGGGGTGGTAAGGGCCATGTGACATCACTCAGTCATCAAACATAAGGTGAGTGAACTTACTGTAATGAACAGCAGATGCATAGCAAATGATCATAATGCTGTGACTCATGTTGACCTATGGCACTGGCTAATTTGTTATGATGTTCCCAGAAGTAAAGAAATAGGAGGCCAACTGAATTCCTCCTTGATTTGCATGCACAGAGAAGTTCCAGGGCAAAGAAATGAAAGACTATTTTGAATCACAATAGCAGAGCATCAGGTAATCGAGCCAGTTTCCACACTTAAGCCAATTTAGTGTCCCAGAACCCTTGAGTTAGCCTTTGCTACATTAGCAAACCATTTTACTGTTAATCTAACTCCAGTTCTTTCTCAAATGGGCCTATGCTTTTGTTATTGTTTTTGTTTGTTTGTTTGTTTTTAATGGGATAATTGTGACTTGGGGGTAAAAATAATCAGATTTTCCAAGGCCTATTTACAAATGGTTTTAAGTTGGCATGGATTCTCAAAGAACTCAAATTGTTCTGTTGTCCTCAGGTCAAAATAAGAGCTGATGGAAATTAGGTGATCAATATCAAAAACAAGTCATGGTGGGTCTAGTGGATCCCTGAACTCATCCTGTATTTTAACATTCTCATAATTCACAATGGAACAGATATGCTCAGACTTTGGCAGATCCCCCATGTTACTAAACCATGATGGGAGGGCAAGTAACATAGTTAGTGGAAACCAATAGAGCTGTCTCTATCTGGAAATAAAACAAAAGAATATTCTATTCTTTAAGGAATTATAGAGATTAGTGACTGCATCAAGACTTGAAAGTTTCATTGGTAGTGCTATCTACCATGTCTTATTTCCCTCTTCCATTTAGCCTGGGTAAAAGACAAATGGATTATGAAAAAAAGATGACAGCTGATTATTATAAGCTTAATCATATGGTAGTTCCAGATGAAGCTGCTGTGTCAGACATGATTTCCTTTCATGAGCAGATGAACATATTGGCTGATATTTGGTGTGAAGTTTCTGACCTATCAAATGATTCTTTGCTCTATGCCTGTGCATAAGGCCCAGCATAAGCAGTTTACTTTCCTCTGGTTTACCTGTCTCTTACATGACCACAGATGTCTGTTACCTTTGTGGTAGATATCATACTGACTTTAATGAGTGAGCAAGGTGTAGGAACCATTCTGCAGTTGTTAGCAAAGCATTTTTCACATCAAACGACATTTAGAAATCTTCTAGCTTGGAAAAATCCAAATCAATTTGTATGCCTGTGCCTATAGATATAATCCTTTTAAAAGTAAAGATTAAGGTGTTAAATACGACCTCTCATTCTACCAAGAAAGAAACACAGCAATTTTGGGGTCTATTTGACTTTTCAAGGCAGCACATTCTTCATTTGGCTGTGTTACTCTGGTCCATATACCATGTGACTCAGAACGCTTCTAGATTTGGGTGGGGCCCAGAAGACATGTTTATCTTACTTTTCTGTTGCTGTGATAAAACAGCATGACCAAGGCAACTGACAGGAGGAAGAGTCTCTTTTGGCTCTTGTTTCAGAAGGATGAGAGTCCATCATGTCAAGGAGTTAAGCAACAAGCAGCAGGAGTAGGAGAACGGAGGAAACAGAGGACATCTTCACTTGTAAACTTAGGTCAGAGGAAGAGAGGACTGGACTGGACTTAATCCAAGGCTGTAAAACTCTCAATGGCTATCTCCAAAAAGGCTGCATTTTCTAAACCTCCCCAAACAACCCCACCACTAGTGGTCAAGTGTTTAAATACCAGAGCCTATAGCAGACCTTTATCATTCATATAATCACATTCCACTCCCTGGCCCCCATATCTCATTGCCCCATCATAATGCAAAATCTATTGATGTCCACCATTTAGCCGGGCTTCAAAGGGCATTATAGTGTGTATATATGAAAGATGTCTATATAAAAGCCTATCTCTTTCATGATTTCAATAACATTTAAAAGTCTAAGGTCTCTTGTGAGAATCAATGTACTCTTAACTGTAGCCTTCTGTAAAAGTAAAAAGTAAAGTATGTACTTCAAACAAACAATGACACAAAACATACATTACCATTCCAAAAGAGAGGATTGATGTCATAGTGAGGAAATATTGGACAAAAGCAATTCCTCGGGGCAACCATCAAATCCTATTGTTCTATGTGTATTTGGAGCTTTCCTTTTTCCTTGGTTAATCTCTCATGGCTCTAACATTTCTAAAATCCTGGCATCTCCTGTCCTTCTTTTACACAGTTTCATACAATGACCTCACAGATGTTCTTGCCCTCCCAGGACTAATCTCTTTAGCAACTGCAGCCTTTCTTCCATCATGTACTTTAGTTATAACAATAAACTTCCTAGTACTGTTTTTCTCTCCAAATTGTACATTTCTTATTTCTTTCTTTACTACTTTCTATTTTTCATGGTAGACCTTCATAAGCGTTATCAGTTGTAACCATGCCACAAATTTATTATTATGTTCTCATGAAACTTCTTCCAAAAAGTGTTCACTACTTTTAAAATTTTGCCTCAGGCAAGTTTTAAACAATGAGTTTTAGGCACAGAGTTTCTTTGACAAAATGTTAGAGGATTGGCTGCTAGTCCATTTGCTATTAAAGTCCTTGCTTCCTTATGAAACATCTTGATCTGGGTCCCCACAGTAAAAATTACTCTCAGTTCTATTGTCTTCCAAGTTCCTGTTGGCATGGCCCACTATGCTCCACTTACAGCATCAAACACCTTTCCTAGTCTATGGTACAAAGTCTTGCACATTCTTTCCCAAAATTACATGATGGGGTCTTCACAACAACAGCTAACTCTCTGGTACTAAGTTCTGCTGAGTCCCTTTGGCTATGAAAATGTACCACAACCAAGGCAACTTATAGAAGGCAACGTTTACTGGGGCTTGTGGCTTCAGAAGGATAAGGAGCCCATCATGATGAAGGATAGCAGCAAGAGCAGTGAGCTCTGAACTCAGAGGTTATATCCTCAACTATACGAATACCTAGAGATATGTATATAGATAGATAGAGATATAAATATATAGGTGCAGGTTTAGATAGAGATAGAGATGACAGATAATAGATTACAGATAGGTAGATGATAGATAGATATGTAGATACAGAGATACATAGATAGATAGAAAGTATATAGGTAGAGAGAGAAAAAAAGGAAGAGAGAATTAGAAATAGGGTAAAGCTATAATGCTGTCATAAATATACCACCATTTTATCTATACTTCCTCAAATAGTGACACTAACTAGGAAACGAATGTTTAAATACCTGAGCCTATGGATTACACTTTCATTCCAACTACCACAGAAGACAAAGGCTCTTCAGCAAATTCCAGTCAGGGGCAGGCTGTTTGTCACTTGGGCCATGTGACCTAACAGATTCTGTGGAAGTTGAGGTGTCAGTGAAAGTTAAAGATATTCTACAGAGTCTTGGTCCACTCCAACACGTGTCTTCTGATGAAGGCACTTTGAAGTATGGAACAAGGCCCTGGCATCATCATTGATAAAAAGCTATTCTCTCTTTGAGAAGCAGCTCTTGGCCTGTCACTGAGCCTCTGTAGAAACTGACCACTTGAGGACAGTCCATGAAGTTTCCATGTGAATTGATACGCACATCATGAACATGTTATAAAATGGACATGGATAACAGTAATTGACCATCAAACAGAAGTGATGTATACATGATCAGGCCCAAATAGGTTTTAAAAGAAGTAACAATTGACAGAAAGAAGTTCCTTACATATATTGAGTTTAATTGCTATAATGCCTTTTTCCCTAAGCTGTGTCAATGGGCTCATACAGTGTACACTATTAGTGACTGATTCAGGAAGAAAGAACTAGGGCTTATTTTACAATTGGCTTGATGTACTATGCAGGTATCACATAAAAAAAAGTCAACTGAAGCATTATAACGCCTTTGTGGACATCCAGGGAGGACAAGGGTGATAGGAAGTACCTGCGAGTTGGTATAACTGAGCAGTGTGCATGGTCATACATTTTTCTTTGAAGGAAAACTGTCTAGATATGCAATTGTATGCTAATTTATATGTGACAGACAAACCATAGATGGAGAAAAGATATTCGAGGATAAAAACAAATTTAAACAGTACCTATCTACAAATCCAGCCCTACAGAAGATATTACAAGGAAAACTCCAACCCAAGGAGGTTAACTATACCCAGAAAGACAGGGGAAATAGATATCTTCACTTTAGCAAAACAAAAAATTAGGCAAGCACACAAACACACTACCACAACCAATATCAAAATAAAAGGACCTAACCGTCACTAGTCAATAATCTCTCTCAACATCAATGCTCTCAAATCTCCAATAAAGAGACACAGACTAACAGAATGGATGCATAAGTAAGACCTAACATTCTGCTGCATACAATAAACACACCTCAGCCCTGAAGACAGACATTACCTGACGCCTGGAAGAAGGCCATCCAAGCAAATGAGCACAAGAAGCAAGCTGGAGTAGCCATTCTATTATCTTGCAAAATAGACTTTCAACCAAAATTAATCAAAAGAGATGAAGAAGGACACTTTATACTCATCAAAGGAAAACTCAACCAAGATGACATCACAATGCTGAGAATTTATGTCCCAAATACAAAGTCATCCATGTTAGTAAAAGAAACATTAATAAAGTTTAAATCATACATCAATCCCCACACATTAATAGTGGAAGACTTCAAAACCCCCTCTCACCAAACGATAGGTCAACAAAACAGAAGCTAAACCCAAAAGAGTATACCTTCTTCTCTGCACCTCATGGAACCTTCTCCAAAATTGACCATATAGTAGGTCACAAAACAAGCCTCAACAGATACAAGAATACTGAAATAATATCATGTATCCTATAAGATCACCATTGACTAAAGCTGGACCTCAACAACAGAAATAAAAAGCCTACACACGCATGGAAACTGAACACCTCTCTACTCAATGGCAACTGGGTCAGGGAAGAAATACAGAAAGAAATCAGGGACTTCCTATATAAGGCAGGCAATAATTTGGCTGGATGGTCAAAGAGTTATACAAATTACAACAGAAAAATTGGTGAGAAAGATATTTGGGGAAAGAATATATACACAGAGATCTCCAAATGCACAAAGGATAGAAAAATATCTTTGTCATGGTGGCAATAACGGAGATTGTACACAGGCTCAGCTGCCTAGACTTTCATTAATAAGGACTGACCAGCTGTAATTATATCTGGGTGGCAAATTTATCAGAATCTGAAAATCTCCAGTATAGCTCCATTTCCTAGAGTGGACAGCAATATGATGGCAAGATGATTACATTGGACCACTTCCATTATATCCGTGTGAGTAAAGCCATGGGAAAATCTAGCCTCAACATAGGAAGGCGCATACATAATGGTGCAGACACTTCAAGACCAAAAGTGTTGGATGGCCCTATAGATAGTGAACCACAGCCAGCTGATGTGTTCGCTGAGGAAGAAAAGGTTATTAAATGGGTAGTAGACTTGTCTATTTAAAAATATGATCTATAGACATATGATCAGTTAAAGAGGAGTTTACTAATCACAGTTGTTTCTTTCCTATTTGTTAATAATAGTTTTGTGCACATTTATATAATTTAGGCAGATAACTGTGTTGTTTTTCTTGACCATTCTCTTACTTGGCAACATAGCATTGATATTGTCAGTACTCGTGTGCCATTAAGTCCATATTGTTATCTAAAAGTTAATTGTAAACATTCCTTGGGGAAATTCAATATCTATCCTATGGGAAGAATTAGTGTGATTTTGGTTGTACATGGGATATACAATGGTTATATCAGGAAGAATAAGAAGAAGGAGAAGAGAAGGAGGAAGAGGAGAATGCAAACACTACGAAAATCTTTAGATATCCATTGTTTATAACCTGGAATTTTCATCACTAGTGTCAGGGATTCCTAAATCCAGATGATGGGAGTTATTCCAAAGGTGTGT
>OU015755.1:69746755-69781135 GCA_907169655.1 Acomys percivali | reverse complement strand
TGTGTGTGTGTGTGTGTGTGTGTGTGTGTGTGTTACAGAGGCAGAGAAAGAAAGGGAGAAACATTTTCTTTCATCTTTATAAACTATAGTTTTAGAGTTCATTCCATTTATTCAGATGACCAGCCAGATTGTACATCGTAGAGTGAGAACTTTCCCTTTGTCACACTTCCACCTAACAGCAATCAGAGCATCAATATTTCTAGAACAAGAATTTATAATTACAAGCAACCAGTACCCACTACAGAAAGGACTTAATACTAAACATAGAGTTAACTAAAGTAGAAAAGGATGGATTACTACTTTGAAAGGAACAAACACTATTAGAGAAAAAATTGCCGAGAGCATGCCTTTTTTTGAGAAGGATTTTTCATCACCTTTAAACCTATCTTTACAATGAAGTTTCAGAAACCCTTAACAAGGAGCGAATGCAGCAAAACTTATTTTTCTCTCTCTTTTGCCTCATCGCATAGTGGCTGCCGACGTAAGGGCTACAATCTAGAAATTTAGTATGTCATTCTGCCTTGTTTTGTTCTTTTCAAGTCTGACCTTTGCTTTATCCAAATATCATTTTTGTCTGTAAATACAAAAATGAGTGGCTGCCCACTCAGGGTTGCAGAATGTGTGGAACAATTGAAAGGATTTTGAGGCTGCCACAGGAACTCTTACTGGGCAAAGTTAATCTCTTGAAAATGTTTTACTATTGATAACCTTGCCTGCCATAATTAGGCTAGTAAGAGAGACGCTCAGGAAGTGGTAACAATTGGGTATTATGCTTTCATCTCAAATAATTTCAAATATTAAATGTTCTTGGAGTAGGGCTTAAAAAAGGTCTCTGTATCTTAAAGTCCATTTGGGCTCTAACGGAATTGCCGAAGCCCAGCATGTGCTAAAATGTTTTCGCATCCTTCGGTAATAAAATTGTGAACTCCTGTGGCTGCAGGGGAATTTGAGACATTATCCTGTCCCAAACTCCACAGCCTGGGTTTTGGTAAGCAGGTCATTTACCCCATCTCAGACATTTAGGTACTATTACCTGCCTACTGTGGTGTTTAATAACCTCTCCATCAGGAAGTACTTTTACGTATCAGAAATATATTCCTTCTCCTCCCCTGAATTCTTTAAGGTTCATGGCTTGTACTTTACAATAAGTTTTCAGATGTGCTTTCCCATCGGAAGGTATTAGGCAGTTGTGTTGACATTTAACATTCCTCTCAAACCAGCACACATGACCTACAAAATGAGCACGTTGAATGGGGACTGGAGGCTGTAGCGTTAAATTTAATTGTATGCCTGTTTTTAAGTTTCATGTCTTTTAGAATGTACATATCTACACTTGAGTTACATATTTTCTTTTTTAAAATATATTTTATTAATTTATTCATATTATACCTCAATTGTTATCCCATCCCTTATATCCTCCCATTCCTCCCTCCCTCCCATTTTCCTCTTACTCCCCTCCCCTATGACTGTAACTGAGAGGGAAGGCCTGGTGGCACTCAGAGGAAGGATAGCAGGCTACCAAGAAGAGATTTGATACCCTATGAGCATATACAGAGCTACATATTTTCTAATATTTTATACTAAGGGCTTTTTTCTGTCTTTCTGATTTGTTCTAAGTTTGAAAGCAGTGGGTAAGAGAGTGAGCATCAGGCTTTACAGGGCACACATTCACATTGGATACTTTGGTTCAAAACAGAAATTTGACCCAGAAGTCTGTATCTCGGGATACTGTACACCTACTCTTTATTTGTTTTGTTTTTCTTATACAATCGAAAACTCCATAATCCTGCCCCATTCTTCTTGAGTGTTCAGATTACAGGTATAACACACTAGGCTACAGCAATGCAAGGAATACAGGGTCTACTGTGAGAAAAACCACATGGTATAATGGAGATTAGGATAGAAGATGTCTGAGAATTTAAAAACATCTTGTTCATTGGATTACATATTTTATCATTATTTTGCCTTGAGTTGTTATATTACAACAGCACTGAAAGACTAAGTCAATTGACCATCTTACTTCATGAATACTATATGTAGTTATGAGTGTGAGGATTTCAGAATGAGAGTTTTATCAGCTATAAATATGAGACATACATTTAAATAAAAATTCCTTACAGAATGTAGATTCGTGGGAGCTTCCAGGGTTCAATTTAGATGCTTGTTCCAATATTGATTTTGTATTGCAACTTTAGAAATAAATCTTGATTTAGGGTTGACAGCATAATGCTTTAAATATATTAGATTGTTTTAGCTCTGACAGTTTATTTTTTCAGTTGTTCTGGTGTATAACAATACTGCGCAGTGTGTAATCTCTTTAGAACACCAGTGTTTAAATGGAGAAAGAAAACAGACTGATTGTTGCAATTCAGGCACCAAAGTAAGGATGCTCATCAGATTATTTTCTGGCTTGTAGCCATGCAAGAGGACACTTGTATCTCTAACCTACATGGTAGTTTCCATGTTTCTTGGGATATAATATAAATGAATTGGCTTTCATTTACGAATATGACTTTCAAAATTATGAATAGATAATCGGGACTTTTTTTCTTGGTAGTTTGGGAGAAGGGTCTCTTGTGGGGGATGACCACAGAGCTTGCAGTATGCCAAAAGTCAAAGCTCATCCAGAGGTAACTGTGCAGCCTAGTTCCAATTTCAGCTGAGGATGCAGCTGAGATCTAAGTAACAATGACCCATTGACTCTATTCCAATCGTACCAAACCAATGCTGTTCCATTTTGATTTGTTTCTCCTTGATCCTCACATCCCCAGGAATGCTTGGCAAGTACTTTACCACTGAGTTATATTCCCATCCCTGGGTATGTTTATGTGTACAGAATACTTATGCCTTGACACAGAGTTTCAACATTTCTAAACCTTTCTGACCCATTCTTATTATTCTTTAAAGCATAATAACTTGTTAAATGGAAAATACTTGGATAAGAGCGTGGACTTGAACCCAGTTTTTTACATCATTTGTAAATCCAGAGAAAATTCTTCAAAAGAAGAGCATTGGCCTGGCATTGCAATATAAATAGAGACCAATGTAGGCAAGATACATAAAGAAAGGTCCAGAAATCTCTATCAAGGTGCGATCGTTTACGCAGGTTTGGATATCATTGTATGTAAAAAGCTTTGCTGGATGGAAGAATTGATGTTGCTTCCCTAAGGTCAGAAGCTATGGCTTTATATTAGATGAAATTCTCAGCACAGCTGTACAGCAATCTCAAATAAACATGTCATTTGTAAGGCATATGCTTATATTTTACCTTTGACTACTAGACGTTATGACCTATTTATCTTGTTTAGGAATTTAGGATTATTTTTAATGAATGAATGAATGACTCAATCAGTTAATTAACTTGTATGTGTTTGCGTGTGTGTGTATGTGTGTGTGTGTGTGTGTGTGTGTGTGTGTGTGTGTGTGTGTGTGTGATATGCATGCACTGGAGAGTTCATGCACAGGCCAGAGAAGAGCTGGCAGGAGTCAGTTCTTTCTAGCATAGAGGTTCCAGGGATGGAATTCAAGGTATCAGACTTGGTGGGTAGGACCTTTACCTGCTGAGCCATCTCACCTGCCTGCAGGATGTCTGAATTCTTAGAGGGAGATTAAATCTAGCATGCAGTGAGTTGTTGTGAAAATTGTTCTGCCTCTTTAAGAAGATTGACATGAATTGTGAAGCTCTGCTTTGTTTTCAAAAACAAATGAACACATTTCCCATTTAAATAGTGGTCTTCACTGTCTGGCCTATGAATAAATGCTGGGAAAGTGTGTGATGTGCATGTATTTATCTTACAGCTTGACAAATGGAATTAATGCCAAAGTGTTAAGCCATTACAGTGTAGGGGAATAGAGGTCTTACAAATACATTTGCTATTTCACTTTCTCTGCATGTTCTATGCATTGAAGGCTAGGTTAATGATATCCCCAGAAATTGTATGGTCTATTGAGTAGTGATGGCAGTAAAATATGGTTGGCCAAAGCATCCAGGGTAGCTTCCTGTCGTAATAAATTGAAAATGTTGGAGAGCTAAGCGTGGGGAGTCAGAGATAGACACAAAGGAAAACTTTACACAAAAGAGCCCTCAGTATTTAGCACCACCTCCTGGATGTGGCCCAGAAGGTTTTTTTGTTTTAGACATTTTTGTTTTAGATTCAGAACCAGTCTTGGGCAGAACTTTTTTTTTGCAGCTGCATTCTGCAAGGACTTCCCTTCATAACCAGGCTTACCTCATGGTATCCTCTGCAGCTCTCACTAACTCCTTCTCCATCGCCATCCTTAGAAATACTCCAGGCTGCAGACTATTATGTGTCGTCATATAAGAGCATTCATACTTAACGCTCTTGGATAAACAAGAGTCCTTATCTCCTTAGTAAATCCCTCTTTCCTGAACCTTGTTTTCCACCCCCTGTTTTCATATCTCTTCATTTCACCCTTCTTTTTTTTTCCTTTGTTATTTTTTTCCATTTCAAAGTAAAACGCTGCCTTTGCCTTTTCTACCCTCAGGGAAAACAAAGTCTCAGGGCTAAGTGAAATCAAAACTCTGTTGGTTTTTAGAGTAGAATCCAAGACCCCTAGTGTAAAGAAATCTTAGGGATGCTTTTGATAATCAGTGGTACTTACCTTGCATTACCTCATTGGATTGAGAACCTACAGTTACTCAATTTCACATATGCAGTTTGTATCTAGATTTGTCTAATGTCTGTTAAAGATTTGTTTCTTTTTAATTTTAAGCATATGAGTGTTTGTCTGACTATATGTATATGCCCACGTGTTTACATTGTAAGCAGAGGCCAGAGGAGGGCACCAGATAACCAGGAACTCAAGTTACAAGACTTGTGCCCTGCCATGTGAATACTGGACTTTCAACCCTGGTCCTTGGCAAGAGCTGTCAATGCTCTTAACCACTTTGCCATTTCTCCAGCAGCTTTTGCCTTTTAACGCAAATTTTCTGTTTCTTAAAGGCAGAGACACTATCATGCTCTCACTCTCAGACTTACATCAGTACCTGGGGAGAAGATGTACCAAGAATGCTTTATTTGAGTTGTATCAGAAAGAATCTTCTACTTTCTTTGAACTAAATTTCAGTCAGGTATGCATCCTGCAAATCTGACTAGAGATGAAAGGGTTTCTGTATGCTTTGTATTTAAAATTACTGTTTTTCTTTGGTGGAGAAAAAAAAAAGAGAATTATCCTTGAACTTATGTTTAAATTGAAACACTAGAATGATTAAAGTTTTGGTATTATTTACCTATCAAAAGTTATTTTCTCTTGAATATCCTTCCTTCAGAAAATATTCAAGTTTTCTAAAGCTACAGAGCCAGATAATCTAAATCCGTAGGATATAACGTAGCAATTTCATTTGATGCTGACATCATCTCTTTAGGTTTTCCTATAAAGAGAGTCTATGAGAAATCCACAGAGCATAAAGAAGAACTACTGTTTTAGGATCCACTGATGCAGTTTTGAGGTTTTTTTGTTTTTGTTTTTTGGGTTTTTTTTTTTTGTTTTGTTTTGTTTTGTTTTGGTTGGGAACTTAGCATTAACAAAGGAATTGGGTGATGGCTGATGTGAGCTCTGTTCTCATCAAGTGCTCACCTGTTACATCAGCTGTAATTATTAGATATTTAAATCTCAGTCTGGAATTGGGGAGCAATAGTCCCAGGAAGGTCTTCATTATCAGTCATAAGCCACTGTAAACCTTAGAGTATTAATACAGAACATGAACTAGATGTTAGAGACCTGGAAAGAGATAATATAAAATTGATCAAAACCTGTATTTCAAAAGCAGCTTTTTCTATCAAAAAAAAAAAAAAAGAGTGCTTTGAATCAAAGTGGGTTGGGGTTATTTTATACATGAACACTTAAAATCAGGCAGGCAGTTCTGTGCTTCACCACAAAACTTAGATGGGTAGATACATTTGTACACATAATACATGGAAAAAATGGATACAGCAGATCAGGAGAAAACTACAGAAATAAACTGACTTACTGACTGTGCACCTCAGCTCAGTGGGAGGAAAATCATAGAGGCTCATTGACTGCACAAGTTAATCAAGATTCTTGGGCAGCACTTGTAGCAGAGGAGCCAACAGGCATTTTGTGAGAGACAGAGAGGAGCGTCAATGAGATTGTGGAGAAGAAAAACAGCAGGAGCCAGACTGCAGGAAGAAGGAGAGATCACAGGCAGGCATGGATAGACTTGAATATTGACAGAGGTCTGCATCCCTTCCTGAAGTGGCCCTACCTTCACTCCCCAAAGACAGCATCCTACCCAGAAACACACAGCACTTAGCAGCAGAGTAACCTATCACAGTAATTCTTGCCTTCGAGAGCTTAATAGATCTTTAGTCTTCCCACTAGGAATGCCCATTTCTTAAGTCCTTTTTTTCTCTTGTGTTCATGTTGCTTTCATACCTGAATTGCGAATGATGTATCGAAGTTGCTTTTCAATTTCAGATATCATTTGCTCCAGAAAGAGTTGATTGTTCTAGGTTTCTGATCACTCCACTTCTCTAAAAACAAACAATGATGACAACAATAAAACACCACAATAGGTTAGTTAAGGTGGCAGAGTGCTTGCTTAGCAGGTACAACATCCTGGGTTCCAACCCATCAGTGAGTTGAACTAGGTTTGTTGGCATACACTTATGATCCCAGAACCAGGAGGCAGGCAGATTTAGAGCTCATGGTCAGCTTCAACTAACTGGCTGAGATCCCACCTTAAAAACAAAAACAAACAAACAGTAAGACTGCTTAATACAAAACATTTATTTTAAATGTTTATTGTTGCTTTTACTTCTTTTTTATTTTAATTTACCAGACTTGTGAGGAGATCAGTAGGTCTTTTTGATACTATTGGAAAATGAGGTCTGAGCTCGTTTATTTCTGAGTGCATTAGCCACATACAAGGATCATGAAAACATAAGAGCAACATCTCAAACACAGAAGAGTGAAATCACTGCTCACTAATGTGTTCTAGTTGCGAGAATGGTTCCTAATAGAGAACACACCCAAGGTACTCATTGTAGAATGAATTGGAAACTAAGAGTGAAAATTTCAAGGCATATATTACAGAATAATATTTTTTCATTTGTTAGATCCTTGGGGAGTTCTGTGTTTCTGTCTAGACCACATCAAAACAGAGTGTGATGATGTTAAATTCTCTGTCTGTGTCCTGAGTTGCCAGGGGTGTGCTAACAATGGTTTTTACTGCTTCTCTTGTGGCTTGACTTTTTTTTTCCCTCCCCTGGATATGTGAAGATAAATGCCTAACACATTGCCTGTCACATAACGGATTTTGTAAAACCAGCAAGGCCAGACTGACTCCAAAGTAAATAAAACACCACCCAAATCCACCTTGTCAGAGGCTCATCAAAGTGTAGTTTTTGTTGGTGGTCATGGGGATGGTCTTGTTTTCCTGTGCTTAGAAGAAAGGTTTTATACTGGCAACAGTCAAAGAACACTTAGATGTCAGTTGATCGCTTCTGTCACATCCCTGTTGGATATGCATTCTGCCTCCTTCTTCAAGAGGACAGCAAGGGCTCTAATTTTCTAATCTCAGTGCAGATCCCCAAGGATTGTGGATGGACTCACTGGCAAACCTCTTTTGCCCAGAGTGCTGGCCATCAAAGGCATAAATGTAGAATCTGCTGTTCTGGCTCTTTCCCCATCCTCCAAATAAATTGATTACTTTGATCCCTAAAGTGGCAAATCCGACATTTCTCAGCCGTCCTAAATTTACTCCCTATTCATTTTGATCAGAGGAATGTTTTTTTTTTTTTTTAAAAACAGTTATCTGCTTTTCAAAATGTCAAATTGAGAATGGGCTGTGGGGCTGTCACCCTCTGGCTGTCCTGCAGGTATCAGTGTCTCCTGCAGAGACATGTACATATTTAACAGGAATGCTTTTAGCATGAAAGGTGCACACGTCACAGCAGAATGCATTTATTATAACATTAAATGACTAAAATTGTTTATTCTGTGAACATAATGGTTCTCTGTGTCTTCGGTTCATCTTAATCTGTTTTAGTGCCCAGCTTTTCTCAAAAACCTCTTTCGAATGCAGAGTTATTCATTTCAGAGAACAGCTGAAAGAGGAAGAAGAATAAAACAAAATTAGCAGTTGATCAAGAGTACTTTAGGCTGCCACCCTTTCCATTAAGGATTTGATTTGATGTGAGCGCAATGCTTTTCCTGATACATTATGATAGAATAACCCTGACAGAAAGTAAAACCAAAGAAAACTAAAACTTGATCTAAGATACAGCAGCCTGCCACCCTCCGATTAGCATTTTAATTTGATGGGAGCTGTGTGGTGTCTTAGTCTCAGTTCCCAGGAAAGGCTCTCTCATTTAAGAGTGCCTTACCCTTATCAAGTCATCCTGAGCTCTTTTAGAATTTATTTATTTATTTATTTTAAAGATTACCTCTGCTGCTTCCCTGGTGGCAATGGAAGGTGTTTATCAGACACTGTGTTGCAGCAGCAATCTATGGCTGCCTTTTGATGACAACTGTAAGACTTCATCAAGACTAAAGTATGCAGCTACAGAAAAAAAAATCCATGTGGATGTATTCCTCTGACAATACCTTTGTTAGAGTGGCTTCCTGCAAAGAGAAATGAGTTAACAGTCAAAAGTTTTATTCTACACGCACACACACACACACACACACACACACACACACACACACACACAGAGAGAGAGAGAGAGAGAGAGAGAGAGAGAGAGAGAGAGAGAGAGAGAGAGAGAGAGATAGAAATAGAGAGAGAGAGAGAGAGAGAATAAGGAAGAAATGAACTCTTATGGAGACCAATTCATTCATCACTAACTCAAGGTACTACATTAACCCTGTGAGACTAGACTGAAAGCAGATGAAGCGAAAGAAACCAAACTAGCATTGGCTCTCCACATAGATGTTGGTTTTGCACTCTGATCTTGGTGCATCCCAAGCTGCCCGTTCACTGTCCTTCTCATGAGCCTTCTCAGGACTCTTGATGTGCAGAGCTTCAGTTTCACAACAAGTATGTTTGGTGTAATTACTTTTTGTTTTTGTTTTTGCTTATCTTTCTTTTCATAAGCCTTGGTTTTTTTGTGCAGAACTCTAGGCCTGTATTAATGTCTTAGTGTGCTTCTCCCTGTGTTGTTACCCCACCAGACCACAGTCCCCAGATCTTCTAAGTCGTAACACATGAGATCCATCAGAAAGGAATGGTTTTCCTCTGGAAGACAAGCAGAGTTATGGGGAAATGGGAAGAGGAAAGAGCCCCTTAGCTTGATTCTGGTTGACTGACATCTCTTAGCCATTTCAGCACAGTTAGCCATGTTTGGTGGAAAGATTGCCTGTGTCTAGATGATATTCCTTTTATAGAGATATATTTCGAATAAGAATATTAAAATATCCATTTTCTAGGATTCTAGGCTTTCTAGGATTCTAGGCTGTTTCCAGATTCTGAGTGTTATGAATATTAAAGCTGTTATGAATATAGTTGAGGAAATGTCCTTGATATATGGTGGAGCACCTTTCAGATATATGCCCAGGTATTGCTGGGTCTTGAGGTAGCACTATTCTCAATTTTCCGAGAAAGTGGCAGATAGATTTCCAAAGTGGTTGTACAAGTTTGCACTCTCACCAGCAACAGTAGAGTCATTTTGATTTGCATTTCCCGGATGACTAAGGATTTTGAGCATTTCTTTAAGTATTTCTCAGCCATTGGATGCCCGTGATTTGATCACTGACCCCTGGCAGAGAGACCCTGTGGAAACACAGAGCAAGATGGTGCAGGCTATCCAGATGAGATCTGACAGGCTGTGGTCAGATGGTGGGGGGAGGAGGACCCCACCTGTCAGGGGTCTAGGGGAGGGGAATAGAGCAGAAGGGGGGGGGGGGGGGGGAACAGGAAGGTAAGAGCCAGAGGATTACAATCTGGATGTAATTCTCTACAGTTGAGTGGAGAGTGGGATATGACTTTCTCATGTAGTCTGGTGCCTCACATTTGACCACGTCTCCTGGAGGGGGAGACCTGGTGGCACTCAGAGGAAGGACAGCAGGTTACCAAGAAGAGACTTGATACCCTATGAGCATATACAGGGGGAGGTAATCCCCCTCAGTCACAGTCATAGGGGAGGGGAATAAGGGGAAAATGGGAGGGAGGGAAGAATGGGAGGATACAAGGGATGGGATAACCATTGAGATGTAACAAGAATAAATTAAAAAAATAAAAAATAAATAAATTTAAAAAAACAAAACAAAAGAATATTAAAATGGCAGTGCATCATGGTTAAGGCTTAATTGTGCATAGTCATAGTGTTTTCCCAAAGTAAAATATGAAGCTTTGGGGGACTCTCACAAAGGATAACTGTTGTTTATAGCACAAGCATCTTAACTTCCCATGCAATCCCTGTGAACTAGGGCTTGCCTCATCATGTTGTCATCAGGAGCCATCCTGTGATCTCCTTTAAGTTCTTGAGGCTCCTCTGAGATTTAATGACAGAAGCTCCAAACACACGCGGCTATTGTGTACATCGTCCAGACCCCTTAAAAAGTCCAAGTCCCTGTTCTCCGGTCCAGGCTTTCTTTCCCTTGAACATACTTGGTTTTCTGTTTGGCTTTGTTTTTCTCTGTTAAATCCTGTGCTTAAATCTATGTTAAATTCTCCTGTGAGCTGGTGAGTGAGATTAGTCCACAAAGTCTGCTGTGCAATCATGAGAGCAAGCCTTTGGTACCCAGATCCCATGGAGGAAACCCTGGCATGGTGGCTCCTGTTTGTAATCCTAGGTCTGAGAAAGTGGAGATGATATTCCTGGGGTTCCTTGGTGAGCAAGCAGAGCTGAGGCTGGGAATCTGACCAAGGCCAAGAGACTCAGTTGAAAAAACAAAACAAAACAAAACCCCAAGGTGATGCCATCTTTAGGAACACATATACACAAACACAAATTCCCCCTCCTCTCCACCCCTATGCCCCCCAACTCAATGAACTCTAACTTCCAACTGACTTATCCTGAGATCCCTTCTTGGAATGAAATGTGGGGAATCCTGGCTTTGTCTGAGAGGAGGAGGTCTCTGAATGACCTGCTCAGTCTGTTGTAAACTACAGCAGGGATCTGTGTCACTAAGCTGCCACCCCACTGCCACCACCACAATTATTTCCTCGTGTTCAGTCACTGCATTATCAAGTAGTATCACACTGTCCCCTAAATGGGTCAGATTTTTTTTTAATCTCTGGATCTCCTACAGTGATTACCCCAGGAGCTTTCCTTTGTCTTACTGAGCATGTGCAACTAGCCAGTGAATTTTCTGTCTGGCTCACTGGAAACAGTGGGTATCTGAAATTCTGAGACCCAAATAAAGATATATTTTTATGGCTCTCAAACTTATCCAAATGCGTAAATCCTCTTTGATTTTTTTGCCTGTCATGTAAGAGAGGTGGGGTTCTGGCTCGTTGTATTTTTCTACTTTTCTAAGATGTGGCGTTAAAGTTTTCTTTTTAAGATCATTTCTCATATGCATATTCCCTAAGACTCTTTCCACATCAAAGTTCTGCTTTGAAGCCTTCTAGCAAAGTAGCAGCTAGGCAGTCTATGACAACAGGCATAATTTAGTTGCATTGCTTTATCTGAAAAAAAAAAAAGTTTCACCTTACTTAAATAGCAGTTTTAAAGCCTAATTAATGAAATTGATAGCTCCATGTATGTAAATTGCCATAACAGAAGAAGGGAGTATGCAAAATAAGGTTGGAGGGGTTGCATGCTAGTCTATTACTCTATAATCATGATTCTTTATTAAGCAGATGTGCATGCTTCCAGTGTGCTTTCCTGTTGCTCTGTGGGATTATATTCTTATCAGGAGCATCTTCTTGAGGAGGGATTTATTTATTTGTTTGTTTGTTTACTTACTTATTTACTTATTATCTCTCCGGTATTACATCCAGATTGCAGTTTCACTCCCTCCTCTCCCCACAGTCCCTCCCCTCTCCCCCAGATCCACTTTTAGGAGATCTTTAAATGTTTAGAAGCTAAGTATCCACTGTCTTAGGAAGTGAGATGTCTCACATTTGAAGATTTCTCCTGTTGATGCTTAATGGGTGAAGTACACAAATACCCCTAAAAACCTGATTCTAGAAAAAAAAATCTTACTTAGCCTACAGGCCAAATACTATAAACATAATGTGATCCAAACTAGTTAGGATTTATTACTATTTTTCAGTTATACTATTAAGCACTGTTACCTTGAAATACTATTTTCATTTATATAGAACTGAATGAATATATTCAACTCATTAAATTGTAAGTTTTTACTAGATACAATTTCATTTGAATTGTAGGCATCAGAAGTGGCTTGGAATAGTCTTCCTTGTGATTTTATTAAAAGAAATGGTCTCCTGTAGCTCACACTGACCCCAAACTTGCTATGTAGCCAAAGTGGACCTTGAGCTTCTGACCCTCCTGTCTATCCTTCCTGAGTACTGGGATTCGAGACTTGCTCCACTGTTGCCAGTTTAGGTGGTGCCTGAGAGGTGGCCCAGGCCTGTGTGCTTGAGAGACAAAGACTCGAAATCAGAGCTACATGCCAAGACTATCTAGTAACCTTATAAATAAATTTGATGAGATGTATGGATTCCTCCTTAGAAAAATTCCCAGTAATCCTATCACTTAAGGGCCTCTGCTGACTTCATTGAATTGTATAGAGAGACAGGTGTACCGGAGGACCATAGGGCATGAGCAGGATGCACGGGGCTTAGAAAATGGATGTAAGGACAGGCAGCAGGCCTCGTGTCCACAAGGATTTCTAAATGACCACCTTTAGGAGAAAAACTGCAGTCTAAGGGCGTTAAGAGTTTATCCTCTAGATAATTAATGATTCGCCTTTGGCCTCTCCTGGCTTCTCTGTCTGAGCCCCTAGTTTTCTGCTTGTGAAGAAAGCAAGAACAATTGCTCTTTCAGACCCCTTAACTGTAGACCTTCGCCTGAATTTCATCTCTGTCCTAATCCTCCAATTTTTCCAACTGTGTTATTTGGTCGGGCGAGACCACTTCCTTGGCAATCAGAGGAAACCCTGGGCATGAACCTAAATAAAGGGCCATTGGCTAGAGTGCTGAGATAAAAACTCTTTGTTTTGAGGGCTTACCTTGGGAGAATAAATAATGTAATGGGCTCTTTCAAATTAGCAGTTCCCTCTGCCCATCTTCCTTTGCCTCTTTGAAATGCATGGTGACAATACATTGATATTACTGGGGTTAATGACTGACTGATTAACAACGGAGAGCACATTTGCAGGCAAATGAGCTGTAATAATTGTTGCGGGAACTCCGCTGAAGAAATGTTTTAAATAGGCCGGTAAGAGCTCTGGAAATGGTCTCTTGCTCTGTCCGGACAAACCCTCCCTATTTGTTTTTTGTCTTTTATCTTTTTGTTGCTGTTGTTGTTGTTCTGTGATTTGAGAATGGAGGAAGAGAAAAACCTCACCTCAGTTATCCCAGGTTCTCTAAAGAGTGCACAGTGTGAGCTCTTCAGTATAAAGTATTTCAGGAGCATGCTTCAGTTAATTATACTGTTAGCTGCTTTGCTCTGTAGTCTAGATTTACTCATTTTGAGGAAAAAAAAAGCTAGAATTAAAAAATCCAGAAAGATTTTTTAGCGTGGATTTGGAGTATCCTTAAGGCTTCCTCATTATGGAATTAACCATCAGCTTAGGGACCACTGGCCTGATGGCACCTAGGAGGAGAAAGTAATGTCACCTGACATTAGCCCTTGAATGAGGAAGGCAGGATTTCTGCACTCCACCATACCACAATTTATCTCTCTCTTCTAGTCAATTGCCATGAGTTAATAGGTACCTTTACCTCATACCTCCTTTTCATGTAATTCTGAGGGAGCAGTGGAGGCAAGAGACCATGGCCAGTACCACTTTTAGGTGAAATCATAAGCCAAAATTAATCTCCCTCTTTTTACTGGTATTTTTCCACGGCAATGGAAAAGTGACGAACCAAGGGATTCAACAGGCTGGCTTCCCAGGTTTTAGGAACCGTTCAACATTTATTTTAGAAAGTTGAGGCAGTGACATTAAGTAATTCCTTTAGAGCTATTAAACTTGGAGAGTTCCAAAGAGGAGAGTTTCTCACATTTTTAAAACCAGTTTGATAACTAGTAGTACTCAGACCCTGAGGTGACCGAGCCTCATCAAAATGAGATGGAGTCTGCCTTCTCTCACCCTTAGGAACCGGAGCTTTGATAATCTATAATTGCCAGTGTGACTGTGGACGAAATTTTGTATGCATCAAAAATCACCTGGGGATTCTAAAAATGAAAAGTCTTCAGGGGTGTAACGGAAGAATGTTCAACTCGGGAGGTCTGGATGCGGCGCGAGGTCTGGATGCGGCGCCCGCCCTCCCCTCTGTATTTCTGGAGGGTAGGAGAGAGTGCAGGTGCTTCGTGTCCTGGGGCCATGCTCGGAGCATTATTGTTTTGATGGATCCAAAGTGGTGCCTCCTAAGGCTGAAGGATGCCTCCTGAGGCTGAAGGATGCCTCCTGAGGCTGAAGGATGCCTACTGGTAGTCCTAGCCCCTCACACCCCCAAAACTTCCCATCTTTGGATGGGCTGTTCATAGAGAAAAGACTAGCCATCTGCCTGCCACCTAGCAACTCTGGATACATTCTGTTTCTCATTGATGCCTCATCCTACTACTGTGGCCTTGACTATATAGTTCTTGCTATGTAGGCATGGCTGCCTTGCAGTCACTCTGACGCTCACGTGAGCCTCAAACTCACAGGAATCTTCCTGCCTCAACCTTCCAAGTGTTGGGGTCGGAGGCATGTACCACCCCTTCTAAGTTGTTTCCTCTTACTCCTGGCTTTATTTGAATTTAATTTCATTTTTTTTAATGTGTGTGGATGGTTTGCCTATATATATATAATGTCTGTTAATCACACTCATGCCTAGTGTCCAGAGAATCCAGATGCACTGGGATGAGGCTTGCAAACAGTTGTGAGCTGCCTTGTGGGTGCTTGTAATTACACTCATTACCCTGGAAGAGAAGCCCTGTCCTTTAAGCTCTTGGATGTCTCTCCAGACCCTTATTGTTGGTTTTAAACACTCTTTGAAAAACACATTTTTTTTTTTTTATGTCTCCTGGTAAGTTCCTGAGGCTGGCAATAAGCTAAGTCCTGAACATTACAAAAGGGTCTTGCTGTCCTTAGAAGGGCTGATATACTTAGATGTCTCCCATGAATTAAATTAATACAGCATCAAAACTTCACTCATCCAAATATTATTTCCTTGGTACTTTTCTTTCCCATTATCCCATGTAAACAATGTAGTAGACCTGTCACATGTTAATTGTGAGTAGTGTGCCATTATACCAAAGTTGAACCCAGTAATATGATCCTGCTCAATGATAACAAGTTTAAAATATTTTTCTTTCCCTTTTTTTAAATTATAATTTATTCAGTTTAGATTGTTATCCCCTCACTTGTATCTTCCCATTCCCACCCTCCCTTCCTCTTTCACCCTATCCCCCTCCCCTAGACCTCTGACAGAAGGGGACCCTCCTCCCCCACCATATGACCACAACCTGCTTCCCCTTTCCTCTGTGTGCCATCAGGCCTCCCCATCAAGGGGAAGTGGTCAAATAGGGGGCGCCAGATTTCATGTCAGAGACAAGTACTCAATGGGAACAGAGATTGGGGACAAAAAGTTAAAACAGAGCTACGGATAAGGTTGATGTCTCCACAATGTCATGGTTCCAGAAATAGCTGCTCTTGTGTTCTCCGGGTTGTGTATGTGTCAGTTTAGCGTCCTGTGCATCCCCCTCTTTTTACTTCCAGACCTCTTCTGCATTCTGACTTGTTTCTGTGCATCCACAGAAATCAAATCGAATAGTGTGCTGCATCCATCCTTGTTATATCATACAGTATGTGTCTCCCTTTCAGGTTTCCCTGTTGTAACTGATTTAAGGAGCTTTGCATGTGTGTTGTTTTCACTCTAATCTTTTAAGAGATGGCTGCCTGACCTTCTAAAAGATGGTGTTTTCTTTTTTTACTTTACTTTAATTTTTTTTATTTTTCTATTTATTGATTTTTCTAAAAGATGATGTTATGCCATCTCTCCATTCTCCCCCAAGGAACATTTAGGTAGGTGGGGGTTTTTGCTCTTCTATATATTGTTGCAGTGAGCGCCCTTGACTGTCACATCCTTAGTGACACATCCGAAGTTTTCCCTAGAAACAATGCTGAAAAGATGCCCTTCTGTACCGCAGGGCAGGAACGTTGGAAAATTTCATAGCAAATGTCCAACTAAGTCTCCATTTGCTTATTCCAAATAACTCTAGTTCTAGGTACATAAAGGAGGGCTATTTCCTCCCACTCAGAAGGAGGTGGTGTTATTAACCACCTTCTACATGTTTCTATGTAGCAATCAGGAAAAGGGGAGCTAACGCTAGTGAAGAAGGCTCTAACACGCTGTTGGAGTCCTTACATGGGTTTGTGTATGTTTGGGCAAAGATGAGGTCTGGTTGTCACGAGACATTACCCTTTTAACCTTGTCATTTAGCATATTCTGGGCTTTTCACCTCAGTTGCCACTTCGGGAGAAGCATCTCGTTTACTTTAGCTCTCTTTTATTACTAGCACCCAGGGTGGAAATTCTTGAGAGAGAGGTGATGTGAGAACACAATGCCATGGGAACTCCAGGGGTGGCATACTGCATTGCCTCAGGAGATGGACTGAGCCTTTGTTGTTTTTTCAAGTTTACTTTTTTCTTTCCCTGAAATACAGTCCAATAAAGTGCTCGCCCTCAGGACCCCCAACCCCAGGCAGTGCCTAAGGAATTAATGACCAGCTGAGGTTAATGAGTCCCCACTCAGCTCCGGGCCATCAACTCTCCCAGCTGGCCATTAATCCCCTGAAAATGCCCCACGCCTTGGTAGTTACTCCTTAATTATGGAAGACATTAAGAATCAGGAGAGAATCCTAAGTGAAATGAAAAGGCCATTTTTCACTGGTGTTCAGCATGGGACATTTAAGTCCAGGTGGCACCAGGATGCACAAGCACAGCCGATTAAACCACCTGCTCCCGTGGAGGGCTCATCCATCTCTATTTTCTCCTTTGATCACCCAAACTCACAGAGACTATTTAAGCTCCTACAGATCCAAGACCTTTGCAAATAACTTGTGTCCCAGGAATTCTTGATTAAACTGAGGGCCAATACCCTGGACTCATTCAAGCCAGGTATATCTTTATTTTTATGTCTGGGAGGAGTGTTGGCCTGTGCTGTTTGTATTTCTAGGGATGGTGGGATTTCTCCTGCCCATCTACCTAGTCATCACTATTTACAAGTGTCTACAACTCACCTGTTCACCGTCACCTTGCTAGAACTTTCACATACATTAATCAAACAACCAGAACTGCTTGTTGCATGTGGCTTATTAGTTTTGATTCAACTGATAGGCATGAAAGTTCTGGCCATAATATCTGTGAGAGCCTGGATATTTTTATGTTTGTAACAGGCAAGTTTTTGTGTCTATAAATATTGAAACTTGGTAAATGAAATCATTTCTAAGTGATTATTGAATTATTAAATGCCACAAGAGGGTTAATGTTAAGATTCAGAGTTTTTTTGGAAAGGCTGATTAAGAAGTACTAAAACTTTAATATTAAGTCATCTCCTGCCATAGTATAAGAGGGAAAATTTTTGAATGAATACATAGTCTGAGACTAGATATATAAATGATAGAATTTATACAGCATGTGGATGATGTTGGTGCAAGAGAGACATCTTAGAGAGCTGAAAGGCAGTAGTGGGTAAAGTACTGCCTACAAAAGTGCTGGGAGAATTGCCTACATAAAGCCTTCAGCAAACATTATTTACTTGAAATAATTTTCTAATATGCTCCATTGTCATTTGATTTTCAAATATGGAAGTGAAATACCATATGTAATTAATATATCATATTAAATATAAAACAATACATTAATTAATATATTTATATTGATTAAATACCAACAATACAGTATTAATATATTATGTTTTAAATATACTATGTGTTAATATTGTGTTAATATAAATTATAGTATATGTTTATATAGTGATGATAATACAGTATGTAATCATATGTAACATACAATAACTACTCACTTAGATTTATATTAATTAATATTAATTATGTGATTAATCACATGACAGAAAGCATAGTTCACTGTGTCACACACAGTATTTGAAGACAGGGTGGTGGAATTCCAAATTGAGCCTCTCAGTGGTAGGACTTCGGAAACGAGTTTATCCTAACTCTTAAGGAACAGTAGTAATGCTCCCTCATGTTGGTGAGGCTAAAATAAACTGCTACTTGTAAATAATTGTTTACATTCCTTGGTGATTACTATATGTGCTTGTGCTTTCTATTAGTCCATAAAAATCATGTGCATCGCAACATGAACTCTTAGCATTATTTTCTTCTTCTAAAACGTATGTGCCCTGACACTACTCTGTAAGGTGCATGTGGCAAAGGCCTCTAATTTCCCCCTCATACCCTTCTCTGCCTACACCTACTCTGCAAGCTGGCCCAATCTCAACATTCACGCCTACCCTTCCATCATCCTCCACAAGCACGTTTCTGGATTCTGTGGGTCCACCTTGAGCCTTTCTTCTTTATAATGAGGTTTCGCAGCAAGCTACAAAGCATCTAGAAAGTGTCCTCACTGTTGCCAGCCCTAGTGCTTTACATCTTACAGCAGTGCACCCTCACGCCTCTGCCTTGGCATTGTTTGTCCCACAACACTTTGTCATCACTGACTGAACTCTCTGAAGCCTTTATTATTCATATCATCATTTATAGATTCATCAACCGTAGCTCTCACTCAATTAGATACTTTCACATCCTGTTTTTATCTTTCAGTTTGTAGTCTTACGTCTTGGCTTTTCCAGTCACATTGTACCTTGGCCATTGCTTACAAGTTTAGTTTGTCAACTACTCTGTAAGTATTCTGTTCACTGTCCCTGGAGCATGCTCACGTAGAACAACGAAACAGCAGCCTACAAGAAATCTGAGTCCTATCTTTCATGGAGAGTATGGGCAGAGAGGTAGATATTATAAAACGTATCACATTAATGTTCGTATAATTACAAATTTACAAAAAAAGAGAACACAATAAAGGAAAATGTTCTAGACTAGGGGTCAAGAAGTTGTGTAAGAAGAAGATGGATACAGCTGCTATCTGAGGAGATAAGTAACGGAACCCTGGACTGTAATAATATTCTACATAAGGGAAATTGAGCCACCAAAGTTCAAGGACAAGACAAAAGTCTAAATCTTAGGCAGAGAGTTGGAGGACTTGAGACCAATGGAATGTGAGCCAAGGAAAAATATAAATTGCTAAATTAGGTTGGAGAAGAAGGCAGCCTTAATCCAGTGTCCACTTTCTCTTCAAATGAAAATTTGTACATTTATTGTCTCCCAAGGGCTCCACACCATGCAGGAACCCAGAAGATACACACTGGGTGAATCTCTGAGTCGAATAGTAATGTCTGCATTAGTGCTCTTTGTTCCTCGTGGATAAATGGGAGCATGCATAGAAAGACTGTAATGATGTGTTGGCAAGATCTTCAAGGGCTTAGATTTCTGACCTAGCTTCTAGACTGCTAAAAATGCTGTTTGAATTATTCTGAAAAAAAAAAAAGTCAAATGGATAAAGCCAAGGGATGTATTCTACTTGAGAATTATTGCATGTTTAGTTCCAGAAATGAATGATTTACAAGGAGTGATTTCCTTTGCTCTTATCTTTTTTTAAGGCTGTGCCAAGAAAATACCTAAAAGAAAAAAAATCTAAATAAATTCCCACTTCAACTTTAGAAATGGCTTTTTACTGTGTCTCTCTAACAATTCAACATAAATCTTCAGGACTTCACTGCCGCCTGTGCCTGAAACTGATTCTTCAATAATGAGAAGAGAGTTTAATAAGAATTGACTACAGGTCCTGCTCTAGTGAAGGTTACCAGTGCTTATGATGAAGACATATAATCTAAGTATGAAGGTTTATCATCTCCACCTAGGTTAGTGAACAAGAAAATCTTAAGAATAATTTTACCTTTTACTTCAAGGTCTAACTTTTTTTTGTTGTTAAGTTTGAAAATACCTAGCCCCTGCCCCCTTACCCCATATCCCTGTCCCCTAGGTGATTTGTCACTCAAGTGACATATGACAGATACTCCCCTTCCTTTCTCAAATATCGTCTGGTCTGTGTCAAATGCAATACTCAGTTCTTCATCAATCAAGGGTGATGCATCTCTTTAGAGCATTAATGGATAATCACACTCCTTAGGGAAATTTAATGTGGTTAAATAGCAATAAAGAAACTTTCCAATAGAACATAAACAATACCATGATGGAGAATATTAAATCATGTATTTTGTCACTGAGCCCATTATAGAGCCAATTTAAAATTATAATAAATTTGCATTTGACACTTGATAGAGATTGGCAAATTTATTCATGTGAAAAATAGAGAATATAGATTAAATTTCTTTGAATTTCCCTCTCTTATAGGGAACTGAAAGATAAAATCTCATCCTGTATAATTTTATGTAATGTATATTTACATATACATTAACATTAACATACAACACACACATAGTGTGCATTCTTCAATTAAATGATTTCTATGGATTCTAAAGATATATTGTCATTGAAGTATTTTAAACAGTTAAAATATGGGGCTTTCACTGACTCTGTTGCCTGCTTCTGGATCCCTTTCCCCTAGCTGGGCTGCCTTGTCAGTTCTCGGTAGGAGAGGGTAGACTTAGTTCTGTTGTGACTTGAGGTGACCATTTGGGGCCTTCCCTTCTGAAAGAAGAAGAGAAGGGAATAAGGTGAGGGGCATGAGGGTGAGACTGGGAAAAAGCGGGGTGGGATCAGTCTGTAACATGATTAAAAAAATTAATCGCTTAAAAATAACTCCCCCCAAATTAATGATTTGATTGAAATGCCTCTCCTATTGAAAGGTGATTTAGCATCTTGTTCAAGTTGATACATATGTGATTCAGGTGACAAGAGAAAGAGAATCAGTGTCAGCCAAACAGTAATCTAAAACTGGTTGGTGAAAGCAAGAGACTCCAAGACTATGACCCAGAGCGAATAAAAAGTAATCTGCTGGACTTTTAAATGTCTGACAATTATATCTTTCATCTGGTGGCTTTTGCTAGTAGAACTCGTCTTAGATTTCAATTGATGGAATTTTCCCATTATAACCAACAGCCATCATGGAAACTGTGCCCCTTTTGTGACTTATAGTCTCTTTTAGCTTCAAAAATCCATTTTGGAAGGTTGGTACCTAGTTGCCAACTTATCAGACACTTAATAATAGCAACTTAATGGCTCCACAAATAAATATAAATTGACATTTTGGATCAGTAGGACTTATTGGAATACCTTTGTTTATTGCTGACTGCATTAAGACAGGAAATGTCTTAAATGGTATATAGTCAGTGGGCATTGTGAGGACATTGCTTATTGCAATGAAGTGTGTTATGTACACTTGCAGGATTCCATCACACAAGTGATCCAGTACTGACTGAGATGTCATGTACAAGGCATGGCTGTCTGTAGAGAAAGATAATAAAGAAGATGGAAGGGAGAAAGAGGACAGTTACATCAGACAAGATAAGGAACAATTTCTATACTTCCCTTTTCCTTCATTTTGTATTTTTAAAAATAACGATGAGTTTGTTATTTTCTGTAAACTTGACAGGGTGGTGGTAATTGCTGCTTTTTGCATTAACTGTGTGTGCATAATTAAAATAAAAATGTCAATGATCACAGAATTCCCTTTTGCTTACACAGTGTATTAGAGAGATTATCAAAAGAACTACTAGGATCCTCATTTGGATGGATGGTTGAATGGGTGGGTGGGTGGATGGAAGGATGAAAGGGTGGGTGGGTGGAAGGATGAAAGGGTGGGTGGGTGGGTGGGTGGATGGATGACTAGAAGGATGAATGAGTGAATGATGAGTGGGTGGATGGATGGGTGGATAAACAGTATAGAAAATGTGACTTTCACTTGGACAAAGGGATTAAATCTTTATCAGGGAGAGTCCATATTTTCCTTTATCCAGGCCTTTATCTGATTGAATGAAGACCAACCATATAAAATAACGCCTTCTGGTTTTATATATGTGAATTAAGAGCTAATCTCTTGATTTTCAAGTCAGCTGATTTACACATTTCAGTCATCTTGGCCACGTACTCCAGTACATTCAAAGGTTTCAGCGTACATGATACATATAACACTGAAGAAACTTTTTATCTTCCCAATATAATAATTTAATATCTTCCAGTGAATGTATTGTAACAGTCTTTAAATGAAATGTCCAGTCCCCCTGTTCTGTGAAATGGTTATCCCACTCTCTATTATATATTTACATTGAGGTATTTTAAATATCTGATATATAATGACCAGAATTCCTCCGCAATGCATTTAAAGACTACAGAGCATGGTAAATACATGTCACTTTTTTATTTTGCAACACAGTAATCCAATGTCTTTCACTGGATGGAGTCTCACAGAGACTTTGAATAAGATGTTCTTCCCTTTTCTGTTCTAAGAGCTGTCATATGATGTCTCAAAGGCTAGTTGTACTACAAATGTCTGCCTGGGTAAAGTGGTCTAACTACCAAGAAGTCTTGAATCCATCCAGTTCCCTGGATAACCTAGACAGACACTGCCATAGAATCTATTAAGTAGATCGTCTTGGGCTGGAGAGATGGCTCAGAGTTTAAGAGCACTATCTGTTCATCCAAAGGTCCTGAGTTCAATTTCCAGCAACCATATGATGGCTCACAACCATCTATAATGAGATCTCTTCTGGCATGCAGGCACATGTTCAGGTAGAATACTGTATAAATAATAAATAAATCTTTAAAAAAGATCATCTCAAGCTCTTGTCTGTACCTATTCCTAATTTCTTTGCTTTATTATTTATTCTTTTATTACTTTTTTTCTAATAAAAATTCACATCTTAACCTAGACAGGATGAATTTCTCTGGCTTATAGCAACAAAACAAAATTTAATGATACAACAGATAGCAGAATACAAGGGAGACTGAAGGTGATTAGAATCATTGTCCAAGTGAATAAATGTGATTTATTCCATTCCATTGTAGTAAAATACACGAAATCCCCTTGACAGTGAGTACAATTCCATACTTCTCTAACAGCGTGCAGGTGGGATCACAAAATGGTCCTGCTGTTCTGTGGGAATAATCACAGAGAGATGTTCTGGGCAAGGTGGTTATTTATGTATCATTTATATTTGTTTAAATGAACTCTTTGCCCCAAGGCCTATGGGCATATGCACAAAAAATTAATAAACACAAGTCTAACTGCTCACAGCAGTCTCTGGAATCATCTCTGGGTTTTGAGATTCTCTAGTGAGTGTAAATAAGAAAACAACAACAGATACTAGGGTGCCTGGAGGGCTTGAAATCCATGCAAAACAGATTTTATTAAAAAAAAAAAAAACTACATGTTGTCTCTTCCCTTTTACAAGTGGTAGGTATTTACTGAAAGCTATAACAAAATTGCTTCAAGTGCTACACAAAGGATTGAAGTCATAAGTGACTGAAATGGTAATTTCACAATGAACTTGAGATTAAAAAAGAAAAGAAAAAGGAAGAAGACAAAGAAAAATCATAGAAAATTTCACAACAGTGGGTTCCTCCAGTTCAGAATGTTCAGTAACTGACAGTGTTTATCTATGTGTTGACAGTGGCTCTGACCTCAGGTTTCCAATCTTGGCCCAGTGACTACATTGGTTCTCAACCAGGAATCACCCACTGGCAGTAGTGTAGATCACTTGGTGGTGTGTGGAGATGGTTTTTAGTTGTCATAACTTGAGTTAGTGTCCAGTGGGTGTAAGGCAAGGATGCTACTGCCAAAGACAACCAGACACACCTGTGGGGAAGGACGTTATCACTACAAGGTGGAGGCTATCATGAATGACTTTGTCAGATTTTATTATTGTCTGTACTGAAGCTTGAGGGTTTTTTTCTTTTTTTTTAATGTATTTTTAAATTTATTTATATTACATCTCAATTGTTATCCCGTCCTTTGTATCCTCCCATTCCTCCCTCCCTCCCATTTTCCCCTTACTTCCCTCCCCTATGACTGTGACTGAGGGGGACCTCCTCCCCCTATATATGCTCATAGGGTATCACGACTCTTCTTGGTAGCTTCTATCCTTCCTCTGAGTGCCACCAGGTCTCCCCATCCAGGGGATGTGGTCAAATATGGGGCACCAGAGTTCATGTGAAAGTCAGACCTTACTCTCCACTCAACTGTGGAGAATATCCTGTCCATTGGCTAGGTCTGGGTAGTGGTTCAAAGTTTACTGCACATATTGTCCTTGGCTGGTACCATAGTTTGAACAGGACCCCTGGGCCCAGATCCGCCAATCATAATGTTCTTCTTGTAGGTTTCTAGGACCCTTTGGATCCTTCTATTTCCCCATTCTCCCTTGCTTCTCTCACCTGGACACTAGCCCAAGGGGCATGTCCCATGAAAGTCTTCACTTACCAGGAAAGTGGGATAGAGGGGATGTTTTGCTTCTATGGGAAAATAATTGTCCAGCTCAGGATGCCATGACAGTCTGTCATGCAAAGGAGTTATGTATGCAGTGAAATACCACATCACACCTGTTAGGATGACTACTATTAATAAAAATGAGGCTAAGATTTAGGTGAGATATCAAAAAATTAAATGGCTTAAAAACCACTGCTAGTAATATTAAATGGTGCAGACACTATGGAAAAAAAGTAATAATTTATTTTTTCTTCCAGAAATTACATGTACAACTTCCATGTTTCTGCAACTCAGAAATCCTGCTTTTGGATACATTAACAACAACAACAACAACAACAAACAACAAACAACAACAAAATAAATTCGGATCTCACAGAGGTTGCTACACTCTCAGGCTCATTGCATCATTGTTCACAATACCCAATATTTATAAACAAACAAACAAAAGTATCTGCAATGTCCAACAGAGGGAGAAGACAAGCTAAATGTTAAGAATTGAATAATTCTGCTGAAAGCAAAGGGAAGGCTTCTGTGACAACATAAGTAAAGCAGGTGTTCATTGTTCTAGGAGAAATAAATTAGGCACAGATTCCCTAAAACACATGATTCCACCCACACAAGTCCTCAGAATAGCCAGTCTTAGAACCAGAGTGGTCACCTGTTTGTTGGGAGTACATGGGCATAAAGTGCTGCGTTTTTAAGGGTTTAAAGTTTGTCATGCGAGATAACTGCATTCTAGAAATGTGCGATATATTATTTTGTCTATAGTTAGCACAGTTGTGCATATTTAAAGTTTGGAAAGGAGGGTATAAAAACAAACAAATGCCAGGTGGTGGGTTACATTTGGAAGTGGCGGGTTATGGGAGCAGATGAAGAACTGAGTGAATGAATGTATGTTATTGACACGAGCATGGCCATGCCAAGCACCACAATGCCTCACAGACCTGTGGCAATGGCTAAACTTTCCCCAAATCAGACTCAGGAGGTGGCCAAGGCTTCCCCTCGTTCCTGTGTGTATGTTTCCAGTGTGGGCAGGAAGTAGAAAGGGCTATAGCTTCTTCCTCTCAGATGTTTGCAACTGGAGGCTGCTTCCATATAGAAATCATCTATAGAGATTAGCTAAACCTACCTCCTAATTCAGCTAAACCTACCTTCTTGATTTAGATGTAATACATAAATACCTTAATTTCTGGGCTGATCATGTTGTATTTTTTTTATCAGAGCTTATGACTCTCCCCATCTGGATTTTTCTATGCATGTCTGTGAGTGCTTCCCTCCCTGTGGCTCCAATTCCTAAGCTGTGTAGGTTGTCACAGTGAGTGAGTTTATCACCTTCGTTGTGGGCTAAGTTTCATAGAATCAAAATAATGAAATATTCACGTCAATTGTAAAGCTTCAGGCACACATCGCTATATGTAAATATATGGAACCTAAGGGAAAATATAGTAGATTCCATTTGGTCTGAGGACCAATAAAAGGAGACCCATCCAATCCTACCAGCAGTCTTGTTTTAGAAACACAGTTGCCTGAAATATCAAAGAAAAACTTAAAACCCTAAGCTGCCTAATCCAGCTAATCCAGAGTCTTCCTTCTTCCAGATAAATCTTTAGATTATATCACATATTATAGGAGGGAAGAATAAAGAGTGCGAGAATGAAGGAAATGCTTCAGGTGTCTTTCCTTGCTTGCTTTAAGTGGGGAAGAAAGCCTTACAGAGGCTTCCAGATGTACATGCCTGAGGAGAGACTGGTCCATGGATGCTGAGAAAACCCAGTGAGTATGCTAAGACATGACTACTGGGGTGTCGTGTCTGTGTGTGTGTGTGTGTGTGTGTGTGTGTGTGTGTGTGTGTGTGTGTGTGTGTGTGTTTCTTGATCTCACTCATTTGGAAACATTTCTAGCATATTATTCTGTCTTCATCATTTTATAAGATTACAACTGGGCAAAACTATGTTTCCTTATGTGCATTTACCACACCGCATATTATCCACCTAACAAGGAACTTCTATGAGAGCAGCAGCATGCCCAGTTCACAGTGAATTGATTTCCTTGGCCTGAAACACTCCTCCCTAGAAGGAGAAGGGAGAAAGGATTGTGAGTGTGGCACAGGTATAACTTAGTAACTGGACACATATGTAGCATAAGCAACACTGTAGGCTTCATATTCAGTACTTTAAGATCATATCTGGAAGCTGTAAAAACAGAAGAATCTAGACTGTAGATTACAAGCAATAATCAGTGTCAAAGCCAAGTTTAAAATTCTATATTTGAAGTCCTGCAATGAAACTGTCTATGAGCTCGTAAGCTAACCAAAGAATTTGAAGACATGGAAAGACTTACGAGGATCATGAGGGCCCCTGCTGAAAAGTTATATGCAGAAAACAATTGCCCAGTGGTAAGGGAAAAATTCTTTGGTGGAGCTGCCTGCAAGATGTTCAGGGAGCTCCAAGTGATGCAACTTTTGTGACTCAATACCCAAGGTGAGGTGGGGTTTTCAGTGAGGTAGCTGTCATAGTCAATGATGTCCTTGTAGGTAACCCTTCACTCATGCTCCATGACTCATTGGTTCAACCAACTAATATTGGTTGAGCTTGTTTCTTTGGTAGATCATTGGTTTCCTATCTGGGATAGATATTTGTTCATGTCTTCATGTCTACTAGGATTCATCCTATAAAAGCCATTTGCCTTAAAACTCACCAGTATATACCAGTAAGTGCTCAGTGGCAATTGTTGCATAAATGAATATGAAAGGATGAATGAATGGCATTTACCTCTGTCCCTGCAGTTGCAGGGTAAGATGGCTAGAGTCTTAACCCAGTAACCACATGAGTAGGAAGATTAGTGCCAGGATGCTATCCTTCATTAAACTGATGTAAAGTTCTTTACCTGTAAGGCAGGGATGGCAGTTGTGGTACAGCTATAATCACAACACTCAGGAGATTGAGGCAGAAGGAACAGGAGGTCCTAGCCAATCCAGGCCAAATACAAAGATCCTTCCTCCAAACAGCAATAAAAACTCAAAATAAAGCAAATCAGTCATAACAGCTAAGAATTAAATATAGATCAGGAAAAGGAGATAATGATTGTTCTTCCTTTCTATAATATAAAACAGAATCAAATTAGCTGTTAGTTGTTGAGAAGGAGAAAGACATCTAATAACTGTCAAATGATGGAGAACACACATAGGTGCCTCAGAAACTATGTCTTATTTGTATTTTTGTTTTTTTTACTTATACCTTTAAGAAACAGTTTACTTCAAACATATAATCAAGACTGTTACCTATAGAGTATACAATCAAAGCGAGAGAAAGAGGGAGGGAGAGAGACAGAGACAGAGACAGAGACAGAGAGACAGAGAGAATGGAAAGAGAGAAAGCATTTGTGAAACACACTTGACAAAATTTGGCATAGAAAAATCAGTAGTGTTTAATGATATTTTTCTTTGCCAACTATTACTAATTTATATACATTTTAAAGAAAACATAGAAAGGGTCTAAAAAAGAAGAGAGTACTTTTCCTCTAGAGAATACTTTTGCAAAGTGGGTGTTTGGAAAAGCAAGTATCCACTAATTACATACTGGTCAGCTTAGTAGTGAGTGCCAAGAAGATAGTAAAAAATAATATTTTAAAAAATTGTACTGCAATCTCCTAGAAAGAAACAGAATTCTGAGTAGCAAACAGGGTTTTGTGGAGAGTGAATCATGGCAGACCAACTTAATTTCCTTCTATAATAGAGAGGCAGACCATGAGATAAAGGGACAGCAATAGATGCAATCTGCCTCAATTCACCAAGGCTTCATTCGGATTCGCTCTTGTCCGACATTCTCTTCAGTAGCTGGAAGGACTAACCCACGGAGGACCACTAGCAGGAAGAGGCATAAATGCCCAAAGACTGCCCGAGTAGGAGGGGGCCTGTGGTGCAAGAGGGGTGTTTTCAGGGGCATTAGCACACTGTAGCTCACAGAGTCTCAGAGAAACAGCAATCAAGGACTTAGAACTGGGGAAACAGCAAACTCTGGCCATATCTGCCATTAACCACTATAACTTCCAGTACCTTCTTCCTCTCTCTGTACCACAGTGCCACAGTCTGTAGCCGGGGATGTTTAGAGGAGATATTTTTTGGTGCACTCTGGTTTCACACATATATGACCCCTTGACTAATGAACTTTAGAGACTTCCTCATGAGAAAGCTGCTGTAGTTGAAGACTTCCATAAATGTTATTTGTTGTTCCTCTCATTTTTACCTTCACTTACCAAACAAATGTTCTACATGAGACACTGTCCCCTTTTCTCCTTTTAGGGAAGCTCTCATGTCTCATGGTTATTCATTTGCATAGTAGTTATTGGCATGTTTTTGAATGGCTAATGTGTGTGCTGTGAATATAACTTAGGGATGATTTGTCAGAAGCTACCCTTAGCGTCTATGGACCACACATAGTATCCCTATCAGTATTTGGGGTGTGTGAGTGTGGGTGTGGTGGTGCAGGGCCTGTAACTCCAGCTGTTCCCAAAGCAAGGAAAGGAAGGTTGCAAGTTCAAGTACACCCTGGCAACTTTCTGAGACCATGTCCCTAAATGAAAACTACCAATTGCTGCCTGGGGATATAGTTTAGATATAACGCTCTACCTGAGCCTGTGTGGGACTACAGTCTTAATACCCAGTATTTGAAAAACATCTGCAAATCAGTAATTATAGAATAGCCATATATTGTGGAATACAAGCAAGGTTAACATGAAACCCTAAGTCTAAAACACTTAAGATCTTATACATGAATGCATCTACTGCTCAGACTGTGGCAAAATGGCTGAGTTTGATTCTGACGCATAAAAACAGTCATATTGACTTAAAGATACTTGTCTTATTGAGAGTTCAAAAACCCTCCCTTTTAAATTGAATAGTTTATACAGAAGCCTATCCATTTTCAGTCAGTTCCAAATTCATCTCAAGCCATGAGAGCAGACTGATTTCCTATGCAAAGTGGTTTATGTAGTAACATATCTTTGCACCTGGAGAAAGCACCCAGATGGAGTGACATCCTGAGGTGGAACGATGCTTATTGTTCATTACTTCAACTTTTTAAGTTGGCGTTTCAGATTAATTAAGCATTTGATAAAGCTCATGTTTATTCAAGTGTTTACAAATTAGAAAAGCTGTTAGCAGCATTTAATTTGTTTGACTCTCTCTATATATTTAATATAACTGCTTCTAATGGAAAGAAGGTTAAGAGAATTTAAGAGTTGTAGCCATATTGATAGACATTAAGCATATGCAAAGTGTAATTATTATTACTAATATTTTACATTTATGGCAGTGTTAATAGGTAGCAGCATGAAGGCCCCTTGTGCAGTATACATGCAAAGATACAGGCCTTCAGGTTGAGTGTTAATATCACTATACATATTTATCTTTCTGTTATTTTTCACTCTACCCTCTAAATAGAATGTGCTTTTCTTCCACCGACTTCCTCACTATTGTACTATTGTGAGAATAAAGTGCTTCTCTGACATTTTGGCATATCATTCGTCTAGTTGCACAGAAGTCCTGGTCCCAGATCAGATCCTGTCATGACAAATACAACTCAAGTCTTCTGCCAGTGGCCAGTTCATCTTCAGGACTGTGAGATTAAAATGAGTCATTTAGAGCAAGATCTCATCCAGCTATCTGACTGCAAAGCACACAGTGTTTACGTTGATAAGGATTCCAGCTGATCTGTTTATAGACACACTCATTTTGGCTCTGGGTCTATGAGTAATTTCATCATTGTCAGTTCTGGAAATGGTTTGACTTCCATGATGAAGGGATTTACTTCTTCAGATATGATTCAAGGTTCTAGACTGAGTGCTTAGAGTGAAAGGTGAAGAAGGAAAACCTTCCTTATAGCATCACTTTTTAAATAGGTGCTGGGAAGGTTCTTGGCTTTTTTTCTTAGCCCCAATCTTGCTAAACCTTCTAATCTATTCTCTACAGAGATATTAAAAGTGACCTGTCTCACAAATAAAGCTGGATGTACCACATTTCCATTCTCTGATGGCTGCATTGCTTACCATGAGATAAACCCAGAGCAGAGCAGAGCATAACAGGTCCCTCACAGTTTGGCTTGTCCACAGCCTCACTCACCGTCCTCCCTGCCTGTGCTCTTCACAATCCCAAAACACTGCCTTGCAGACACTTCCTCTCTTCAATACCCACCCCCCTACTTCCTTTGGCTGTAATTTTCTCCTTGTCTATTAACTTCTGTTTCTTTTAAGACTTGATGCAATTGCACCTACTTCTCAGATTTTGTTTCCCTTCAGAGCCCCAACCAGATCATGTGTGAAGGCATGTAGCAGGCCATCTGCTAATCTCCATAGCAGCATTCACCAAGACAGTATATAATTACCTGTTTATTCTTTCAACTCCCCCACAAGATTCGTGTTTTTGTTTCTGTTTTTCAATAATTGACTGTTTTTCATTTTGTCCATACTAATTGGTTCTTTTTAAATTTTCCACCTGTTTTTATTTCCTCTTTGCATGATTTTTAGAATAATTTTGATTCTATATTTTGGACGTGATTTCATTATTTATCTTTGAAACACGCTAATCACATTCAATTTAAAGTCATTTTTGGTGTGTGTGTGTGTGAAGACTGTTGTGTTTTCATTCCTACTGGAGCAAATTGCTCACCTGGCTGTTGGTTTTTTATTTTCTAATATTGGAATATTTTGCAAATAATTTTAGATGTGGGGATCTAAATTTCATCTTTACTGGTAACTTCTCTTCAGCCTAAAGCATTCTGCCTGTCAAAAAGGCTTCCTAGTCTTATCTCCATGGCTTGGAATTTCTATCTTATGCCTACATATGTCCCAAGACGCAAGGGCAACCTGCACACAGAGACTGTGCCCACTCTTATGCTTTTAATTTAGTTTCAGGTATCACTCACTCATATCCTAGGCAGAGAAAGAAACCCAGTTTTGGAGGGTTTTTGTGAAATGTGTTTTGACGGGGACAATTTTACCCCTAGTACCTTATTGGATGTATAACGATCACTTTTATTGTTGTTGTAGAAAATATCTGGCTATTGATGTTTATTAGTAATCCGTATATTATTATTACAGTGGTTAGGATTTCCTTGATAACCATATTAAGAAAAGACATAGACACCTGTTAGATTATTAAGTATTCCTTTAGCTGTAGGGCTGGGAGGAACTACCCCCCAAGCTATCTTTTACCTCCCAGCCCCACATCCCATGGCAATTGCTCTATTAATTCCTAGCTGAGTTACTTCCCACCCACTGTCCCATAAATACTTCTTCTTCCATCCCAGATCCTCAGTGCAGGCTGCCCCTGGCCAAGTGCTGTTCGTTCACACTCACCCATGGAGGCTCTGCCTCTTCTCACCTCCTGTACCTGCCTTCCTCTTCTAGTGATCATTTTCTCCTCCATGCCCATGAACCTTGCCTCTGCCTACGTCATTTCTGCCCTGCCATGGTGCAGGCATTTATTCAGCCAATCGGAGATAATTTGGGAGACAAAGTTCACAAATGCCATTTCTGGTACATGATAGTCTCCTCATAGAACAGCAACAATTGTGGGCCAGGGGAAGTTAACATTTGAATAAAAAGCACCAGACCATGCCATAATACCTTTTCTTTTGGTTCTGAATCTCAAAGCTGAGTCTTAGTTAGCACAGCACTTTGTATACATTTTGTTCCACTTTTGGTTTTCATTTTTTAAATTCTGTTTTGTGGTGTGTAAATGTCATGTGAGTGTATGTACCTGTTTGTGATTCTGAGTGTGAATATGTATGTGTGTATGTGTTCTCCCTGCTGTGGCTAGAAATTGGTGTAACATAACTCCTCCCATCTTCACTTCTTGAGGCAGGAGGGTCTTATTCTGAATGTGAGTCTTCCAGCCAGCTAACTCAGTCTAGTTAGCACTGAGCTTTAGGGCTCTGCCTGTCTCTGGCCCATAGTGCTGGGTTTATTGTCAGCCAGAGCTGTGGCTGGCTTCAGGTAGATTCTTGTATCTAGTTAGGTCCTCATGCTTGTACAGCAAGAACTTTGCCAACTGAGCCATCTTCACGGGTTTTGAATTACTTTTATTAGAGGCACAAATATGCCTTATTATATTATACTTAATGTATGTGTTTGGAGAATGAAGAGAGATTCAAAAAAGAAATTGACATGTTCATCATCTGTCCTCCTCACTTCCCTCCAAGGAAGTAACTAGAATTAAAACATGGAGTTGGAAAAAGAAGTAAATGCAAATAAAAATAGGTATATTTCATATACAACTGGCATCATTTTTAAGACCCAAGAACATAGATTTCTCAGAGACCTTGGATTTAAGGACCAATAATAATGTCTATTTAGTCTTTCTTATGTATATAACTAGCATGTGTTGAGTATTTACCATGTAGCCGACATTGATTAGGTGGTAGAAACAACCTGGGAACAAAACTAATAAGATCCATAAGACTAACCATTTTTAGGCAATGGGGGGTGGTGGCAAACAATATAATTTAGATGATGCTGAAATTTTGGCTGCTTTGTGAGAATCACACCCACCTGGAACCACTGTATGATGGTTAAGCTGAGACCCCAATATGATTTTTAATTAGTCATTCAACAAGCTGTCATATCCTCAGGGTAAAATCCAGCCCCCACATAGAACACCCTAAAGATGAGAAAGAGAAAGAGTGACATTTGAGAGGTACAAACCTAATTCAAAGCTGATTTGGACAACGCTTGCATCAATTATGATGCACGAGATTATCGTCACCCTTGTACCTTCTGAATTCTGAAGTGATAGGATATCTTATTCCTGAATCACCTAACACTGATAAAAAGCCAACTAATTCTTTCTGATTGGCCAAAACTGGGTAAAGGATGGCAGTACCCCCCCCCCCCACCTTGGGAGATGAAGCTGTTAGCAAAGCAACTCAAAAACCTGTTAGATAGTCGGATGTTAATCCAAATGAGACTTCTGGCAGATGTCTGGAGAGTTGAAATCCCTCCCCATGACTCTTCTGTCTTTTCTCTGCACCAGTACTGCAATCTGTGTCTAGTAACACATCATACATTTCCTTCATGTGTCCCTGCACACCCTCATAGTGATAAGACTTCAGTACTATTCACTTGTCCTAACCCCATATGCTCTCCAGCATGTTTCTGCCCTCAGGTCAGGACATTTCCATGTAAATGTATATCTTCATTACATTCGTCCCTGCTCTGCCTCCTGTGTATGCAATCTGTTGCTTTCAGGGTAGTCATGCCTTTTACTACAATGGTGTCACAGACTTCCATTGAATTGTAGCAGGAAGTTTTAGGCTGCAAAGTCTAGGCAATAGTGAGAAAGTCAAGTAGCTTGTTGGTTCATCTCCAGTGTCTTCTCACCAAGGACCTTTTATCACCTAAGTTCTAGTTGAGAGATCTGTGTTTAAATTTTCCTATGAGCATATACAGGGGGAGGTAATCCCTCTCAGGAACAGTCATAGGGGAGGGGAATAAGGGGAAAGTGGGAGGGAGGGGAGAATGGGAGGATACAAGGGATAGGATAACCATAGAGATGTAACAAGAATAAATTAATAAAAAAAGAATATAAAATAAAATAAAATAAAATAAAATAAAATTTCCTGTGGCCAGATGATTTAGACTGCCAGGACTTCACCTTAAGGTTTGTTACAAATGCAGTCTCAGAGACTCCTAGACCATTACATCATTTTCCTCTCCTCCCTTGCCCCAACCCTATGTAACCTCTCATTCATTTATTTCTCCTTTCAAATTCATAGTCTCTCTCTCTCTCTCTCTCTCTCTCTCTCTCTCTCTCTCTCTCTC
>OU015755.1:69725029-69738657 GCA_907169655.1 Acomys percivali | reverse complement strand
AGAGAGAGAGAGAGAGAGAGAGAGAGAGAGAGAGAGAGAGAGAAGGAGGAGGAAAAGAAGAAGGAGGAGGAGGAGGAGGAGGAGGAGGAGTGAGGAAAGCTATGCATTACACTGAGCACAGGTGATGTGGAATTGAAAACAGTGCAATCTTTGTTCCCCAGCTATGCAGATATGCAGATCTGCGTAGATGTGTATAAATTATAAATGTGTATCTGTTGGCTAGTTTTCTGTCAACTTGATACAAGCTAGAGTCCACTGGGAAGAGGGACCCTTAGGAAAATATTACCCACAGATTGGCCTTTGGGCAATTCTTTAGTACATTTTCTTGATTGATAATTGATGTAGAAGGGGTCAGCTCATAGGGACCAATGCCACTTCTTAGCTGCTTGTCTTGGTTATGATTAGAGAGCAGGTGGAGCATGTCTTGTGGAGCAAGCTAGTAAGCAGCACTCCTTCATGTCCTATTACGATTTTCCTTCCCTGCTTGAGTTCCCGGCCTGACTTCCTCCTGGTGGACTGTTATGTGGAAGTATATAACGAAGTTCACCCCCTCAAAGCAACTTCTTGGTGTATATTGTGGATTTGTGCTTGTAATATAGACTCTCAAATGAGAAAAACATATTGCTTCAGTTTCTGTGAATAATCTCAGTTGCTTTAAAGAACACAGTTAGTTATTAATCAGTCAGTACTTTTCTTAAACCTTGGACAAACAAGATCAGTCACCCAGAGGTGACTATTATACATATACTGTTCAAGAAACACAAGGTAAATAACTATTATCATCTCCATTTTAAAGATGGAAAAGCTGAGAATGAGAGACAAAGACACCTGTCCAACATGGGATAGAATTTTAGAGTTTGTCTCCATTTAAATCCTAAAGAGCAAATATAAGTAACAGGAGCATACACAGGATTGAATATGTTCTTTCACAATGAGAAAGCTTTGTGTTTGTGAAGCTTTTTGGCCTCAAGGGACTTGGGATTCTCTGTCTGAACACATTCTGAGGTGATGTGGAGCCTCTCATAACCAAGGCCTTTCTGTGACTTGCTTTTCATAATCTCAGCACATCAGCATTCTAGCATTTGCTTTTTCCATCTTTCAGGTGTCTGCTAGACTGTGAACAAATAATAGGTATATATTATCTTGTGTTTGTATTTTTACCTCAATATTATTAAAATGCCAGGTATATTCTAGCAGGGAATGAATAGATGATGTTTGCATGTACAAATAATAAAGAAATCAATCAAAAATCTATCTGTCATTAAATGCTCCAATGAATGGAGAAGAGGTTAGAGGGTGCTACAGAAATTTTTCTGTAGAACTGTGTGTAATCAGCTTAGGTTAATAATAGCATATGGTTTTTTTTTCCTACAATAGCACTGCTTGTGCCTCCATAGAAAGTAGCATAATCATCTCTCAAGAGCTAATGCTAATATTTTGTGTTCACTGTTGTTCAATGTTCCTCTAGTTACATTTGCTAATATTTATTTCCTTCCTTGTTCTATTTGTTTAGATTATAAACTAATATGAATTCGTGCACCTGCATGCTGACTTTTTATCTTAGGCTGTTTTGGGGTGCTGTAACAAAATGGTCAAGGCTAGATATTTCATGTAGAAAAGAGCTTTATGTAGCTCTCATTTCTAGAGGTTCAAGAGCATAACACTGGTGTTGTCTTGGGTTTCGTCACAATGTGGCTGACACAAGGGCTCAGGTGATTTGCTTGGCTTGATAACAATGGTGGAAAGATATAAGAGAGTGGCAACTGTCTCATTTAAAAGGGAGAGAGAGTTTGATTTACCCCCTTAATGGCCTTTCCACCTCAGTCTCCACCCACTCTCAGATTCAGCATCAATTACATCTGGAAGCAGTCCTGATTCATTGCTAACTAGATCCATCACCTCAGCATGACCACCCAAAAAGCACACCTCCCACAAAGGAACCTCTGGGGACACACCCCAGCCAATTCAGATCACTCTTCCAATGGGTAGTGACCATTTTACATGGCATCAGTAAATGTGCCTATTAGACTAAGCAGCAATTTATTCACCAGAGAAGTAGAATCATGCCCAACTTCTCAGCAGGCCAAAACAGCATCAGCATAGGAATGTGGAGATAAGCTCACCCACAGTTTTCAAGCATTTCTACTGTACCATTCGCAACAAGCATTTGGACCTGCCCATGTTGCCAAGCAACAGAGCATTGGGTGATTGTAAAAGTCCTTCAGGGTGGTTGAAGTGGTCCCTTCCCCAACACTGTGCACTGTATTCTTCCCAATGCTTTAGTTTCTGAGAATGTGTGTATAAGTCACTTTTACTTAATCTAGATTAGACATTTAAAATATTATAACAGAAAATAGCTTCCTTTTGGTGAGTTCTTGGCCTCTAATGGGTGTTTTTCTCAGCAGCAGCACGTCAACACATTTCTGATTGCACAGAATTATCTTTATCCTACCTTGCCATGTAAATGTCTGGAAGTCAGTCCCCCTCCCTCATCCCCATCTCCACTAACCACATGTATTTGTGTTTCCTTAGTTTGAAATTTTGTAAGCCCACCAAAAACTTCACAGTGGTTAGATTGTTTAATTACTTTGTCTAAGCAATTAGATAATACTAAAAGTGTGGTCTACTCTTTTCATTTATTAATAATGTGATTAACTTAATTATAACATTATTCATATATTTTCTGTGTAGCTCTAAATATTCTAACAATAATTATTGAATGGTTTTATATAGAGGTATATGTTGCAAAAATGCTTTTCAAAGTATATTAAATTTCCACTTATATGACCTTTAAACTATAAAATAATGCTGAACTGCAGTACAATAAAAATGAGCAGTTCATGGTATTAACTGGACAGAATGACATGTTAATGAGAATAGTATGTAAAATGTGACCGTAATAATCCATGCTTCCTCCCTTGCTAACCCCTGCTCCATTTATTTAAAGTTAATTAGCAGTGGCCCCACCTTAAAAGTTCTTATAAATCAGTATTTTAATGAAATGTAAATCTTGGAATGCTTAATCATGCACCATTATGCTTTGAAAAATATTTCTGCATTTGTATACCTTTGTTGCTATGATCCCATTGTCACAGCCATGCCTCCATGAGGGTCCTAGCTAAATGTTCACTTAGCTCCATTTCCTGCTTGATGAGTAGGACATAAAGCTTGCAGGATGTTGTGATTTCCATCTTTTTGCTGATAGATACACTTACAGTCCTCATGACTGGCTTATCCCAGTAGACACTTTCCTCCGAAACCATGCAGTCACGAAAAATATCACCCAATTTCCTTCTAAGAGTTGTTGGAAGGTTTAATCAAGAAATATTTGTGAGGTGTGCTGAAGAGGGAAGCACTCTCCAGTGGCAAAGATAAATGATGATTACTGGAATTAGGCTTTACAAAATTCTCTAATCATCATCCAAACCAAATGAAAAGGTGATGGAAAACTGCAGACAAATAATGAAAAGAAAAGGGGGAAAAAAAAAAAGACCAAACTTCCAAATATATTTTTCTTTTGATTGAAATCATACTTTTGCCTTCCCTTTGATGTTATTTGACACTGAGGCTCTCATATTTTAAATGTATTCTTGGATCCGAAGTAGAATATCAAATTTTAGGGTTTGACTTCCTTCTTTCTATGCTTCTACAATTCTAAATTGCCTCTAATTTCCTCTTTACACATGCAGTGTAGGAATGGTTGTTTTTCACAGACCTTGCTTTTCCACTAATTAGTTGCTAGAATTAAGTTTGCAATTACCCAACTGAAAAGTTTTAAGAAAATGTGTCATGTATCCGAGAAATCATTGAAATGCATAATTTGAGGAGAAACTTTGACCTTGTCTTGTGTATTGTAAGAGTCTGGACCTTTGCTCCAAGTGAGAAATCTTCAACTCTAGCTGGCTTAAGCACAAGAGGGGTGCATTCCAAAGATTCTTAAGTACAGAAGGAAACTAAAGAAAAAGAAGACGGTTGATTCAGAATCATCCTGTACGTAGATACATTTGGGATTTCCTTTCTTATTTTTTCTCTTCTTCCCACTGGTTAGTGCTATCTCACCTTCATTTTTTGAGTGGTCCTCCTAGAGGGGAATGCGATGGTGGATAATAGCTATGTGTTCTAAGCTTTCCATAATTGATTTACCACCTTCTCTGTTTTAGAGATAGAATTTCTAGGTAGTCCGCTATCCTTCCTCTGTGTGCCATTGGGCCTCCCCAACAAAGGGACATGGCCAAATATGGGGCACCAGAAATCCTGTGAGAGTCAGTCCCCAGTCTCCACTTAACTGTGGAGAATGTTCTGTCCCTTGGCTAGATCTGGGTAGGAGTTTGATGATGACTGCACGTTTTGTCCTTGTTTGGTGCCTTAGATCAAGCAGAACCCCTGGGCTCAGATCCACTCATCATAATGTTCCTCTTGTAGGTTTCTAGGACCCTCTGGATCCACCTACTTCCCTATCCCCTATATTTTTCTCACCTAGAGTCTCAATTGGATGTCCTCACCTCTATCCCACTTTCCTGGTAGAGACTTGATACCCTAGCATCATATTCAGGGGGAGGAGGTCCCCCTCAGTCACAGTCATAGGGAAGGGGGATTGGGGTGAAAATGGGAGGGAGGGAGGAATGGGAGGATGCATGGGATGGGATAGAAAATGAGATGTAACATGAATTATTTTTCAATAAAAATGTGTTATTAATTAAAAAAAGGAGAAAAAAAGATAGAATTTCTAGGCAGGGAATGGTAAGTGGGTGGTCAGCTACATATATTTATTGAACTACTGAATCTGGAAGGTGAATGTCCACTGTAACTAACCTAGCACTTGCCCAAATAAGCATGCAAACTGAATGTTTAAACTGTAGTTTCAAGAAAAAGGGCTTTGTGTGTATGTTCGTTTCCATAAAGATTCAGCACATATTTTTAAAGGGAAATACTTATTAAACATTATGAATCTTATATAATTAAATGGAGAACTAGGAAACAAATTCTAAAATTTAAACAATGTTGTATTTACAATAAACTTATCTAATCAATTTCTAAAATATAACAATGAAAGTTTGCATATAGCCAACTGGATATGGCATTCTCTACCACTAACAATTAGCAAAAAATTACTCAAACCTTTTCATGATCTTGGAATCCTTATCTCACTGTACATGAAATGCTGAATATATAGAAACCTGTGTTGAGCACTGAGATTACAACAGGAAGTGAAGCAGTCTAATTAGAAATTGGCATATTTATGCACAATAATGCAATAATACAGATAACACATTGATGGAGTCTTCTCCATGTTATCAAAAGAACACAACCATTCTAGAAGCAAGAAACTTCCTGAATGAGCCAAACTCCCAGTCACATCCAGAAGAGGAAGTGAAGGCTAATCAAATAAAGAAAGGTAAAATGCATCAAGGGTAGGGGTCATTGGTACCATCTTACTTTCCCCATTTGGGTGATAAAACGCATCCATGAAAGCACTTTGTGGGTGAACATGCTTGTTTTGGCTCACAGTTTGAAGTTCACCATGGCAAGGAAATCATAGCCTCAGGTGTATGAGGCAGTTGGCCGTGTTTAATCGGCAATAAAGATGCAGAGTGATGGATGCTTGTGCTCAGCTTCTTCCTTTTAGTGTGGTCAGGATCTCATGCTAGGGTATGTCATTCACAGTGGAAGGGTCTTCCCACCGAAAGGTAGGCTCATTTTTTTGACAAAAATAATTGAGCATTCTTGTCCTACTTCTTGATCCAGGTTAGTGGGGAAAAAAGTTTATCCGCAATAAAAGTTTGTATTAAACAGAATTAGCTGTTTGGATACATTTCCCCCTGTTCCAAAAATGCAGGATTACATTCCCCTCTCCCTAATCACTTACCCCCCACCCGAGCCAGTCTTTCAATTATAGCCAGATTAAATTGCTTGCCGTTCCCTGCCTTTACTCATCATAGAGTCATTTGAATTTGCTCATGGGAACTTTCATGCTCGGGACCAACTCTTTTTCCCTATCTGCCGGGATCTGTGGTTCTCATTATTACGAACTCAGTTTGAGGTCTTTCCTCCTGGGGCTGCTCATTACTTTAGATAGTGATGGTATGGGATTCGGTCTCTGTTGAGTCCACCCAGATCTTCTGTAACGTTCAGGGTTAAGTGACATAGTCCTGCTTCTCATACCTTTGTGTGTTCATCTCCTTAAGATACCTCAAGCCCAAGCCTCAAAGCACCATCATACATCCCCTTGAAAATATTTCTTAAATTGAATGATGTTAACTTAATCACTGGGGTAACAGCTGGACCCACTCTGTTTCACTATGGGCACGTTTTATGTTTTTTTTTCCAGAAAATTCACACATGTCAAAAACAACATATTTATCACTGCCTTGTAAAATATGGTTATGTCCTGAAACTCTAATCACTTAATGAAAATCAACCTATATATAGTAACTCATTTCTGTTTACTCATCCTTGATAGTTGCTTTGTTTTAATCTTCTTATTTGACAAGGAATTAAATAAAACGGCCACTCATGAAATTGTTTTCATCATTCTGTTTTTCAAATTCAACTGCTCTGTGGTCTAAACAGCTTCTTGTTTGATGCATGCTTTATTGTTACAGGGCCTTTCCTAATATAATGATGAAAATGTTCACGTACTGAAAATGTAGCTGCCGTTTAGCAAATATGTACTTGTTAAATTACCAGTTTTAAATCGCTTGCTATTTTCCTTATCTTCCAGTATCAATCAGTTTCTTTTTCTTCATGTTGTGGGACAGCAGCCTTTGTGTGTGTTATGCGATTGTGTGCATGCTCCAGTGCCTAGGGTCCTGAATTTCCAGAGTGCTTCTCACCTCTTCAGATAGACTATTTCTCACTATTTTTCCCATAATCCTCATGCTTTGTGCTGCGTACCATTACCAACTCTATTGAGGATCCTACTTACCTTGCAACAAGTATTTGATATTATATTCAAATTAAAAAAAAATAACTGAAGGCTCCTGCTTCAACTAGGAGTCCTAGCTGATTGAAGTTGTGAGATGCAATGTAGAAGTACTGGCTGCATCTCCTGTGTATAGAAACACTGGCTTGGGATGCAGATATGTTCATGTGAGATTTAGAAATATTATTTACAACCAAAAGATGGTACCACCATCTCATGGAGTGTGATTGGGTCTTTAAACAGCATTAAAATCACAATTCCAGGAAGCTCACTTTAAATATTTACTTGATTAAAATTAGAGGCTCAATTATATTCAGGGGGAAGAGGTACCCCTCAGTCACAGTCATAGGTAAGGGGAATGGGGTGAAAGCAGGGGGCGGGGCGAGCAGAGGACTGGGAGGGTGCATGGAATGGTATAGCAAATGAGATATAATGTGAATTATTTTATTTTTCAATAAAAATGTGTTTAAATTTAAAAAAAATAAAAGCACATCAACTACTCTTCATTAAAACAGAACAAAACAAAACAAAATTAGAGGCTCAGGTAACCTACCCTACCATTTATGAAACCTTTGAGCTACGAGCCTGGTGGTGAGATATTCCACCTCTCTGAGACTATGCTTGCTTGAGACCACGTCAATGATTTTGCAGATGTGGTGGCAGTGTTGTTTTAAGACTGTGTTTTTGAAACCAGTTCTAAGTTTATAGTGTGAGCAGAAGGTTTGTGAATTCCCCTATACTCTTCCAGTATATAGGCATAGCTTTTCCAATAATCAGCCCTAAAAACAGCAAAGCACATTTGGAACCACTGCCATTCAAATCTCTATTTATGTAAAAAATGTACTCCTGGTATAGTATATCTTTGGGGTTTGGACAAAGTTATAATGACATATCCTCCAGTATGTTGTCAAACTGAGTAGTTGCACCAAGCCAAAAAAAAAATCCATTGTTACAAAATAATTAATTGCTTATGTTTCTTTTTTATTTTTCAGCAAGCTTAGCACCCTTCCTCCCTTCTTTTTGTGTTCATATGTTTTTAATTTTTAATGCTTTTAAATAAAATATTTTGTTGAAGGTATATACTTGAAACAAAAATAAAACAATGATTTTCATCAACAGCCATTAAGTGATTGAAATTTTGTGTTCTGAGATACATCTACCATTTCACCCCAGCCTCCTTTGTGGTGGTCAGTAAAGTCACCATGAACTCTCAAGAACTTGGTAACAACTGCTAAGCTACCATGCAGGTGTCTTTTGTTTCTGAAGTATAACCAAAAGGAATCAGAGAAAAGGTCACTTGTTGTCAGTGGCTGTTCAGCACATTTTCACAGTACCTTTAAAGGTCATGGTGATAATGACAGTGATGATGACTGTGAACCCGCAACTGTTAGCAATCTGAAGACCAATGCAAGGCTTTCCAATACATACAAATAGGAATACTGAAATGTTGACAGGATTTTGTTTGGTTATTCTTCTCACATCAGCCAACATGTTCTATTACATTCCCAGCTTCCATTTTTTGACCTGCCTTCCACTATCAATGTTCATACTTGCCCTTTCATCTCCCTATGTTTTGAAGCTGGTGTTTCAGATGAGTTGTGTATGCATCTAATCAACTTTGCTTTGTCTATATTATTTACATGTCCACATGAGAACATTCCCTTTCATTTGCCAAAAGAGAAAACACCCAATAGGATGGCAAAAAAAAAAAAAAAAAAAAAAGAACATCTCATAATAAAGAGTAATGGAGAAGCTCTTATCAGCTGATATCCATCCAGCTTTTGCTGTCTCGTTTCGTAAATATAATCTAAGATTCGCCCTCAAAAGCATTTGCTTAGAACCTATTGCTTTTACAAAGTTCCAACTATATGACAGATGCTAAATACTTATGAATTCCTTCCACAGATTTGTAAGAGATTCGTCCTTATGATAATATGCATTTTTGATACAGTAATTAACCAGACAAAAGTACACAGTCAGAATTTATCAACAGTTAATATGGACATGTGGAATGGGTTGTGGCAAAGGTTTCACTATAATTTTCATTTTAAGTGAGCTAGCTGAATGTCAATAAATATCGCATTTGAGGCTGGTATGTTCTTGAAAAATATCCATCGTATAATTGAATGTATAAACACAAATAAGCATTGGAACGAATGATAAAATCCAGAGGGCAAACTTTGCTTGTATGCCCCAATACAAATATTTAGCTACCTCTTTTTGAATTATTGAACACTAATATCCCATAACCCGCCCAAACATTACAGCCTATTGCTATTGCTCTTGGTTGCTCTCCTGCAACAAGACCATTTTGGGCTGAAGGCATCACATACTTGGTTTGTAGAACATAACAAAAGTCAAACTGGGAATTATGTGAATGCTTCATCCCCACTGGCTAGCTATCATAATACTGGAAACTACTATATATATATTACCAGAGAAGAAAAACAAGCACCAGTTTTATCCAGCCCTGACTCCTATAAGCTACAACAATGTCTTGCCTGGCAAGATTTGTCTACTAGTGCAATAGTGGAACAATTGTTATGGATGTAACTAAACACATTCTGACTATGTTATAGGACAGCCCCACAATAAACCTGTCACTGTTATTGTGGCAAATAACCTGTGTCTAGGTATGTCATAAGACCTAGGGAGAACCAACTACTATCACTTCACTAAATAGCCATAAGATTAAAACAACTCTTAGTGACATATTGCTATATTCTTAGATTAGAGCATCTCTCAGCCCTCATCAGAAAGGCTTCTTACAGAAGATAGTGATTTCTAAAGAGGCCCACAACTGGTCAACATGCAGAAAATAAAAGTCTGTGGAATGCTTCCCTCTAAATGGGAAATCTAAATCATAGTTCTTTTCCCAAGATCCAGTAACCATCATAGGTGAGGGGTTAGAGAGCCTGTAAGAGCCAGAAGGAGAAAGTGACTACAACAAAACTGTATTTTCTGTACAAAATGAAGCAGTTGCTCACATTAACTCATAGAAATATACAAAATGTACAAAAATCTGTTCAAGCTTAAGCCAGAAAAGAATCCCAGCATGACGTGGGGAAGTGAGCATGAATTCCCACTGGTAACTGGGGTGTTAATGGCTTCTGGGAGTCAGTTTTCTTTAATGGTGTGCCTCTTGACAAGTCAACCATATTATCAGGGGTGGCACAAGCAGAAAGTATTTAGACAGCACCTATTAGATTCAATAGGGTAAAATGAAATGAAACAAAGTAGCTTGGTTTGGAGTTTCAGTGGCTCTGGTGGAATTTGGATAGAGGCTGAATATTATTAAACTGCGCTGTTTGAAAAATTTAAAAACCCATTGTAGGAATTATTTAAATGAAGTTCAGCACTGAATCCCGGAGTAATTTTTGAAGATTACTTGCCAATTGTTTGTGTTTGTTGTGTGTTTGTGTGTTATATGCATTAAGTAGCGCAGGTGTATACAAGGCTGTATATGTGTATGAATGCATATGGAGAATACATGTAGGTGTCCACTGCCATTCCTTGGTTGCTCTTCATCTTTATCTTTTTGAAAAGGGTCCCATTGACTTGTCTAGGCTGGTTGGCTCATGAGCATGGGGGATCCACAAATTTTTCAGAATCACTTGTTGTAGTGTCTTCTATATTGCTGTAATAAAACACCATTAACAAGACAACATCTCAAAAATAAAACATTTGATTTAGAAATTAAGGCTTCAGAGAGTTAGAGTCTATGGCCATCATGGCAGGGACCATGGCAGCAGGAAAGCAGGCAGTCATGGAGCTAGGCCAGTAACGGAGAGTTCACATCATGGTCTTTAGATAGGGGGCAGAGTTTTAGAGACACTGAGAATTGTATCTCCTCCAATATGGCCACACATTACAATCCTTTCCATATATTTCCAGCAATTGGGGAACAAGTATTTAAGCCTAGGAACCAATGGCTGCTATTCTTATTTAAACCACCACATCATGGCCATACCAGTGTTGGGGTTATAAATACTTTCCGCAATGGTCAGATTTTCACCTGGATTCTAGGAATACAAACTCAGATTCTTTTTTTGTATTTCTTTATTATATAGATATGTACATACACACATGCATATATTCATATATATATATATATATACATATATATGTCTCTTATAAGGGACTGGACAAAGTATTATCACTTAGGAATGCTACAATACTTAATTTTGGAGAGGAGTGGAAATAGAAATAAAGATACAGTTCCATAAAAAGACAAAATTAGGAGTGCAGGAGCTGGTCCTGAGAGATCTTCCAGCCTGTAAGAAAAGTAAAGCTGCTGGATATAAAGCCAAGCAACCAAGTTTCACACCCATAGGCCAAAGTTTGGAAGAGTAGAGCAGAATCCTGCAAGATATCCTCACACCTCCACATGTGTGCTATGGTACATGCACACACACATACAAGTAAGGGTAAAATAAATAAAGAATAGTACAACTGGTCTAGAGCATGCAAGAAAAATGTACACCAGGGCTTTTTTTTTTTTTTTTTGATAAGTATGTGCTTCCATTTTGGTGCCAGGATTAATAGTAACACATTAAAGGGTGTGCTGTTAATGCTGTCCCTGTTGTGTCTTTGGTATATTTGCTCTAGAACTGAGTGTTGATGAATCATGTAAAGGACACATGTATGGTGACAGTGAAGATTCTACATTCTATCTTGTGATTTTGGCAGAGAAAAGAAAAGAAGCCAGAACTTTCACTAGTGCAGAAGACATGCCAAGTTCATTCATTAATAAAGGTACCTAAAGACTTTATTAAATTCATATATATATATATATATACATTGTTTGTATTTACATACATATACATAATAATACAAGAACACACATATATATTTATAATACATCTATATATGTATACACATATATATAATATAACACTCACCTAACACACATACATATTTGAGATGAGATTTTGTGTATTGCCTAGCCCTAGCCTTGAACCTGTAATTCCTTGGCCACCCTCCTGCCTGACCTTCCCCCAAATTTTAATATTTCCTCCTTAAGTTATTTCAAGGTAGCCCTACAAATATATGATATATGTGTCCCTTCAATACTATTTAAGTATAAAGAAGTATAGGCTACTCTGAGTTTATAATGTATGGTTGAAATATTATCTGAATAGCATCCTTTCTGATTCAGAAATGAAATTATTGGTTTTATATTTGTGCTGTCTCCTCCCATTGAAATGAACAGCAACTGTGATAATTACCGAATGTCTATGTTTGTATAGAACTTCCCAAATATAGACATTTGCTACTATCAACATATATGCTGGCTTTATAAATGCACTTGGCATGTTTCGCAATTATCATTTAAAGTATTTTCATGAACTTGAATGTGAATGTTGAAATTTTTATTTAACAAAAAAAGAAGTATTAGCTTGTCTTTATCAACATCTCAGAAATGCATTTGTAATTCATTGACTTCAAACTAATGCTTACTTTTGCTGAAAATAGTTTCTTTTCCATACCTTGAATTTTTGTTTAAATTCTGCCTTAGCTTCTCTGAGTCATGGATATGCTGGGTCTTATTTTATTATCTCAAGTTTTAAACAATTAAGCCTCCAATGTTGCCCAATATGTCGCATGGCCAGGAAGTACTTTGTATCTAAGCTGCACAATGCGCTTTGCTCTATGCTGACTGACAGGTAAATGGTGGTGCTCAAAGGACTTTTTCACCACTTCAAATAATCCCCGGTAAATGTCAAAATGACATTTCTGATAACTTTTTAACGAGCTAGATGTGTTGATTATTATTGCTGGGTGATTGTCTGTCCTATCAAGTATGGGCTCATTTAAGGCATATACTTTATGCATTTTACCACTACCCAAACTTGTGGCATCTGTCTCATAGCCACACTGATGCTCCTGAGTGGTGAGAGAGCCCTGTATTTTATAAACTTTGAGTTGAGGCAAAATGAGCCTTCTAACTTAATGAAGCACATACACCCTTCTTCAAATAATGACCAGTCTTAAAAAAAAATTGTACTCCGGGTTTACTTTATGCTTCGTGGTGTCTGATTCGCCCACACAGTGGCCAGGTTTCCTTTCTCCACTTACTGGAGCCGCCCCTCTGAGGTCCTCATCATTAATTGATATTTATCGAGCGTTTGTTAGCATGTGGCTTTGCACCGGTCCCGCTGTTTAAAATATTCTTCCTGCAATGTAAGATCTATCATTTACATTAAACACAGTCCTCCATCAGATACATAAAAGTTTCAAACACTGGATGGCCTGGCCCCTAATTAATCAATACTACACACTGCTGCTGGCTAGTTTGGTCTAGGAGCCTTCTCAGCCCTGACCGGAAAGCTTGGGAGGGGAGTTGATTGTAAGATCGTCTGAGTACAACTTCTGCCCCCTTAATAGCCATCATGTGAAATTTACAGCCCTATAGCGCACTTTAGGGAAGCTTCTGCAACTTTTGAGCTCACTTTGTTTGCAGTAGTCAAAGCCCTGGGGGCATCAGCATTTAACTGTGATTTGAAATTGCTGAAGTGGGCCGTTCCACCAGACTGGGTGGCAAACACAGCAAGTCTAATAACAGAAGGTGCCTGTATGGAGGGAAATGGCCAGACAAGCTGTGTTTGGATTGTCCTCAGGGAATAGATATCAGTGCTTGAAGAAACTGCTTTCCTTCCTTCCTTCCTTCCTTCCTTCCTTCCTTCCTTCCTTCCTTCCTTCCTTC
>OU015755.1:69677300-69718828 GCA_907169655.1 Acomys percivali | reverse complement strand
TGTGTGTGTGTGTGTGTGTGTGTGTGTGTGTGTGTGTGTGTGTGTGTACCACAAGGAGGCCAAAGAGAGCTTCAGATTCCCTGGAGCTGTAGTTACAGGTAGCTGTTAGCCACCCACTGTGTGTGCTGGGAAAGGACCTCAGGTCCTCAGCCAGAGTTCTTAAGCACTGGGCTATTTCTCCATCCTTTAAACACATAATTTTTTCAAGCCCTTTAACTTGAAAGTTCCACTTTAAAAATTTTTTTTCAGAAAGGAAGAAATACTGGCATGAGCAAAATGTCAACTGAAAATGTTTTTCCCGTGTTTTTAAAAACACCAGAACACAAAGTATTTCTATGCCAAATGTAACAGAGCAATTGAATAAGTAATATATCAAAAGTTGATTAACAGTTATTAAAATAATCCAATGAAACAAAGTGAAAAAATAATATTAAATTTAGGGAAAATGCATACATCTAAGCTAATTATATTATTTTAATTTTGTAAATATTTAAATCGTTTCACAGCAGCAGTGTACTTTTTAAAATCAGCATAGATGGATATTATGTAATGACTGAGGAATTATTTCCTAGCATTGGTAAAACTTCAAGGCTAAAACACGGAATATGGTAGATGTCTGTGAGTTCGAGATCAGCCTAGTCCACAAAGTGAGTCCAGGACAGCCAAGGCTACACAGAGAAACCCTGTCTCAAAAAGAAAGAAAAAGAAAAAAACAAACCAAAACAAGAAAACAACAATCAACAAAACAAAACAAAATAAAACTGAATATGGTATAATTTGAAATTTCGAAAAATGTCTTTTTTAATCTATACAAAGACATGGAACGTGTCTGAGATAAGATGACATTAAGCATAAATTTTTGATAGCAGCAATATATACATATAATATATATTATTTGTCCATAATTTTAAAAATAAGTATATATTTTATTTTAGTAAGAAAAATGTTATAAAATGTTTGGTATTCGTTTTTTTATCCTAACGTTTTAAAAATACAAATTATCTTCAAGTAGTCAAATATTTATTTGATCTTTAATGAGTTCATACCACGTGTCAACTCCTATGAGTGAGACTGCACATAAAACTCATGCACCAACCAAGGACCGTGAATGGAGAAGACCTAGGTCATGTGACTCAAAATCAGCTGATAGGCAGCTCAATCTCCATATAGCTTCCCTAGTAAGGGGAGCCGGGGCTGTCCCTGCCATGGACTCTGTTGCCTGCGCTTGATCACTTCCTTCTGGTGGGGCAGCCTTATCGTACCACAGAGGAAGAGGATGCAGGCAGTCTTGATGAGATTTGATAGGCTAGAGTCAGTTGGAGGAGGGGAATACGTGGAAGGGGGAGATGGGAGGGAGGGAGCTACCATTGGAATGTAAAACTAAAAAATTTTAAATATAAATGCAAGGAATTGGAAGTGATACAGTCCTTGTACTCTGCAGACCCAGCATAGAATTGGGGGTGGAAGTGCGTAAGAACTGGAATGGCAGCAAAGGCGGGTACAGCAGAACACGGAAACAGCGTTGGCAAGCCACGGAGAGCGGGCTGGGATGGGGGATGGGACTAAGTTATGGCACTTTAGATTTCATCCAAAGCAAATACGAACTTCAAATGTTCAGCTACCAGAGAGTCGATAGGCTTTTTGGTCAGGAAAGGGTTGAAGCTTCAGGTGCCGTTCTTCTTTTTCAGCTACTTCTTGTGAGCTGACATGTTTTTCTGCAACCATTCCAGCATGGGAGAATGCTAGTTCTTAAGCAGTACTTAAGAGGATGCTTGAGTATGCCCCACCAAGCTTAGAGACCCTTCAGTGCTCTGCTCTCCAGTGCCTCTGGCTTGGCGTTGGCCTTGATTAAGCCTCACATCACTATAATGTCTGCACTGACCCCACTCTTCCTTCTTATTATATTTTTTCTGAGAAAAATGAAACTCAGTTTTAGTATAGCTTCTCTGTGTGTAGGCGCTGACCCGAGACTTGCAGTTATATGGTTTGTAGAGGCACCATGAACCACGTGTGGCAGTTGAGAATTTGAAATGTGGCTTCACCCAACTGCTGTGTTTGAGACAAGCATAAAATGCACAGTAGACTCCAACCATTTACTTAAAAACTATGAAATGTAAGCATCTTTCCATTGATGATGTATTTAAGATAGGATAAACATTATTAGAATTCATTTTGCCTCTTAAAACGTTTAAATAGGAGCTCCATAAAGAGACCAACAAAGCCAACAAATTGGGGCCCAAGGGGCGTGGCCTGTGGAGACTAATGAACCAATCAAGGCCCATGCATGGAGGAAACCTAGAGCCCCTTCTCAGATGTACTTGATAGGCAGCTCAGTCTCTATGTGGGTCCCCTAGTAAGGAGAACTTGGGCTGACTCTGACATAGACTCTGATGCCTGCTCTTTCATCACTTCCCACTGGCAGGAGGCCTTGGCAGGCCACAAAGAAAGAGGATGCAGGCATTGCTAATGAGACTTGATAGGCTGGAGTTAGATGGTAGGGGAGGAGGGCTCAGCCTTTCTGAGGACCAGGGCAGGGGGATGGGGGGGGGGCGAGGGGGAAGAGAGATGGAGGAAGGGAACCAGAGGAGATGAAGGAGAGGGTTACAATCGGGATGTAAAGTGAATAAGTTATATTAAAAATTTAAATAAAAAAAACTTTTAAAATAGGACTAATAGAACCTTTGCAATTACAGACGTGGCTCTCAGTGGTGACTTTTCCAATTTCATTGCCACAGGCTGGATTAAAAGCTTCATGGAGTTCCAAATGCTGCACCTGCTGACGCATTTCATCTTATCCTTACAAAAGTGCTTCACAAGCCCATCCCTGGCTTCTTAATTCACTGAAAAGTGTTGGGCAAGGTGCAGCGTCTGCTTTACCTGGCTAAATTCTTGGCTTAGTAGGTCCTACAAAACTGGGGAGAAATGGCAAAAACAATCTATATTATTTCCTATCATACTTCCCATGGGATAGGAGCATAATGTAAACTAGAATGCCCATCTGTTCATATATGTTTGTATTTACACACACACACACACACACACACACACACACACTCACACACTCAAGTGAGTGAGTATGCATGCGAGACTTCTCATATGCATGGCTGACAGTCTGAAGAATTCCATCATTTATAATAGCTGGCAAATTCATTCATTATGAACGTCAAAGGCAGCGGAAGACTTATGCATTAGCAGCATCTTATGCCTCCCTCACCTGCTAATCTAGTTCTTCACCTCTCATCACCCAGCTTTGGAATCCTTTTAGCCATTTTTTGGTTTGAATGATGGTACCAGATACAAATAAAATTTGGCTGACCTGAAGGATGCAAGGAAAGAGGTATGTTGGAATCTCGCCTATCCCTCCCAATCCCAAGACGAGGCCACCTCCAACTGCACTGCTAAAATAAAAAGTCTGAGTTTCTTAAGAATTCAGTTTGTCAAGAGCTCCACAAAGGAGACTATCAAGGCTGGCAGATCTGGACCCAGGAGGCCCTGCACAAACTGATGCACCAACCAAGGACACTGCAAGCAGAGATCCTAGACCCCGTGTTCAGAAGTAGACAATGGACAGCTCATTCTCCACATGGAGAAGGGGAGGGGAGAGCAGGGGACTGCCTCTCACATGAGCTCTGGTGCCAGCAATTTGATCACTGCCCCTTGGTGGAGAGGCTCTGTAAAAACAGAGAGGAAAGGGGATTCAGGTCATCCAAATGAGACCTGATGGGCTGTGGTCAGACCCAGAGGGGTGGATGTGGGGGCATGGGGAAAGGACCCCACAGGTCAGAAGGAGGAAGGGTGGGAAAAGAAAGATGAGAGTATTGTTTTTTTTTTTTTAATTACATGTATTATCTATAGGCCCGGGTAGCAATCACTCAAGACACAGACACTTGTTATATTTTAAAATACCCTTAGTTAACCTGGGGCAGGGCAGATATCAATCCTCTAAACTACCTCCCATAGTGGGGCAGGCATGGGATCCCTATCTTTTTTATTATTATTATATTTTTTTATTAATTTATTCTTGTTACATCTCTATGGTTATCCCATCCCTTGTATCCTCCCATTCTCCCCTCCCTCCCATTTTCCCCTTATTCCCCTCCCTAGGGGTCCCGCTCAAACTAAGGCACTAGCCAAGGACAATACAGGCGGTAAAATTTAAACCCCTACCCTGATGTAGCCCATGGACAGGACAGTCTCCACACTTGAGTGTAGAGAAGGATTTGACTTTCTCATGTACTCTGGGATCCCTATCTTAATCTTATGCCATCTGCTTCTAATAACCTCTATCAAGCTACCTCCCATCCATAATCCTTGTTAATATTCTTTATCTTGGCTGGATTCTCCATCCACACCGCCGGCCATGTGCTTCTCTTCCAGCTAACCCATGGCAGCCTTCCTCTCCTCTCCTCAGGTCTCATTGCTTTCTCCTCATGATGGTCTTTCTTCTTCCCAGAATTCCTGTCTCTTCTAGTCCTGCCTATATTCTTTGCCCTGCCAAGGTGGGATGGCTTTTTATTAAGCAAAAGGTAAGTCACAGAGACAGTAAGCAGTAATTCGCATCAAAACACATCAGACCATCCCCCAACATAAGAGTGAGCGGATTACAATTGAGATGTAATGTAAGTAAATTATAATTGGAATAAGTATTTAAAAAGAATCTAGTTTGAAAATTAAAATTAGGCCCAAGAAGTACTCAGTTTCTCAGGACTGATGGTCAGATTCCCTACATACGCCTCTCCTAAGCCAACCAGACTTGGTTCACAATAGCAAGGATATTCCCTCTTCCTTCTGAGAATACAAAGGTGTAAAGGTTTCTCTTGAGTAGGCTGCCTAAGGGGACTTAGTAGATAAAATAACTGAGAGGGAAACCAACCCAAACTAATCAAAGTATCAGGACAAAGAGTATTGTCCTCTGATGACAATATAGCAATGCAGCCTTCATTTACAGAATCTCCTTCCACACTTGCATAACGCTCCAAAACCCTTCACTTAAGATTTCAATTGCACTTCCCATTTGGAACTGATGTGGACACTGGAACTCTTTCCTAAATCTTAGGATCACTTATTAAGGAAGCACATCAAGGGCGTACTGTTTATGATGAGCCCTCAGCTATTCAAGTTTAGGATATTCCTTTGTGGTACCTACAGATGGGTATCACCGAAGGAGCAAAGGGAGTGGAGAGCTCCCTAGGTTCCTAGATGCTCTGAGCATGAGCACACTGAAGCTTTATGGGTTTTGTCAGAGTCATTTCTTCCATTTGTCCATGAAGGACATGCAGAACCACCTGTGTGTTGTCTAGATGTTACTCTGGTCCTCAGAAATCAATGATCAGGAGCCATCCGGATCTGGTTCTGAGTGAGGATATGTCACTCAATTCTGAAGAAAACCCAATGTTTACGTTTTTATCTGTTGATATTTTAATTAACAATTTAAGTGCTATGTTTGCCCTGTGAGTTCAATGGGAAAAACTCTGCAAATAAACAGCAGTTCCCTCTTGGACAATCACTCTGTAAATTAGCTTACTTTGTCAATAAAGTGCATGCCTATCAGGCTCTTCAGAGCAGCGGGGGTAAGGATGTTCATTTACTTAAGCAGTAGGTTCTACCATTAGCGTGTGTGATTGGTGTTAATTAGAACTGTGTGTGCATGTCTCCCTGCCACAGAGCCCACATTCTCAAAGTCCTAGTAACAATCAGGCTATTAATAAATTAAGGACCCATATTTGTTTGTGTTCTTCTTTAATCTAATTGAATCTTTTTTTGAGTGATACTATTTGATAAGCAGTTGAGGACTGGGTTCTTGGTACTAGGGTGGTTTCAATCATGTGTGATGGCTCTTTTTAAACAGCGTACTATCTGTACAATATACCTTGAATTTTTTTACGATTGGTGAATGTGGAAAGTCTGAGTATTTTAGATATTGGAGCTATTGTTCTTAACCTCTGTTTTCTCTTTAAATTGGCTTTGATAATATGAATGCCTTATTTTGCCAAAACGGGGGTTGAAAGCATATAAATTCTATTTACAAACATCCAAGAGAATTTTAAAAGTTATCACAAGAAATCTAAGAGAGATATTAAGGCTGGATAATTAAAACAATTATGTAGCTAGCTGAGATGATGCAAGTGGAGCCCTGGTTTTCAAGAGATCAGCCCCCCAGTGTGGGAGGCATTTCCCCTTGACCTAATATATCCAGACTCCAGAGATTCCTTTTAGCTCTCTATTTCACTTTGCCTTGGGACACACAACCTAAATGTTTCTCACTTAGCTAGAAACTGGACATCTAGCAAACCATTGTAACTGACTCCAAGGCATTTTTAACAGTGCTAGCTGGAGTTTAGAACAAAATGGAATTCATGTAACAGTTTGTTGGAGTATTTGATACTAATATTAAATATTGCTTTTTGTGAGCAAGCCGATGCCTCTCTGGAAGAGTTGAGGGTCATCCTAATTCAACATTGCATTTTATGTTTGTCTGTACCTTTCAAAATGTTTCTGTAACTTAGACCTTGTGGGGTCTTTTGAAAAAAAGTCTACTTATGGAAAGCACAGTGGTCGCACTTTAAATATTTTTATTTTGAGATTATAATATAATTCCAATATTTCTCCTTTCACTTTTCTCAGTCTAAATCCTCTCATATAGCCTTCTTGTTTCTCTTTTAAATCCATGCTTCTGTTTTTAATTAATTGTTAGTACACTCATATTTGTATGTACATGTATATTTATAAGTATAATCTGCCCAGTCTGATTAATGTTACTTGTATTTATGGGTTGTTTGTTTGTTTTAATTTTTTGAGACAGGATTTTTCTGTCTTGGAACTCACTTTTTAGACCAGGCTGGCCTGGAACTCACAGAGATCCACCTGCCTCTGCCTTACAGAGTGCAGGGATTACTGGCGTGTACCACTGCTCCTGGCTGTATGTATGTTTTTGTAGCTGACCATTTGGTAACAGGTGTACTCTTCCCTGGGGATGACTGTTGCTCCCACTCTTTTCTAAGTTGAGTGCAGTTCTCTGTATAAGGCTGAGGCTTTCTGTAAAGAATCAACAGTCTCTGCTTGCAATCTTCTTGCTTTACTGTCTTAATTTTGGCAATGTGTTTATGAATATCTTAGGACCAGCTGGGGCTGATGTCCTGAGTTCTCATACTATTGTGAGTACCCAGAGATAAGAGTGTCTTTTTTTTTTTTTATGATTATAAAACCTGAGGAAATCTTCCAGAGAGCAGTACCAAGGACCAATTATAAACTGCTATCTGATTTTGTTTAACGTATTTATTGCGTGTGGCTTTTGACAATAGAATTTGTCATGTTAATGGTTTTTAGCCTCATTACCTCTTGATTTTTATGTACTCCTGAATTCATGCTCCTCTATTGATGGTGTTCCTGTACAGTCACCATGTGACTTGCCACAAAGGACCCTTGAAGAAGATTGAAGGATAATCACCAGATGGGAATAGTTTCTGGAACAGGGAAGAGAAACTATAAATGACCAGCATATGTAGAAATCAAGTTTGTTTCTAAATTGTGTGCTGTGGCTGGAAGGATGGAAAGGGTTTTGTAGAAATTCATAACAACCTTTGTATTTGTAAAGTTCTTATGTGTTTCAATTCTGTATTTAAACAAGGTTATTCTTGCTGCCCTTAATTATATTGAAGCAGTGTATCCAGACTATCAGGGCAAAGCAGCAGCTTGCTGCCTACCATAGGAAACTTTCCTTCATTTTGTGAAGTCTCTTACCACAAGGGGGAAATTTCTTAGATGGAAGTGGACCCTTTTATTTAAGAGGGAGATAAATGAAAGCATTCAGTGAATTAAATTCCTAATAAAATTATCATGAGATATGAGGAGACAACTAGATAATTTATGTTGGATGCTGAATGCATAGAGATGGTAGTATCTTCCTGTATTGTTTCAACAACAAAATCAAACCAAGGGGAAGCTTTTATAAGAAAATGTGTGATATTTCTACATATGGATACAATGTCATCGGAGTGATTTTCATCAGCGGAGCAAAATCTTTCAAATTATGTTTGAACAGCTACAGGCAACAGACAGCATCTCCATCAGCAGTGGTTGTATTTACTCCCATCATTGATCTGTCCATTTTGTTCTAAAGCACAATTCATGATATGATGCTTTTATAATTAAAATTTCCAAGAGCAGATATTTCTTTCATTTAACAATGTGCTCCAGGAACTAAGAGAAAGATATTCATCTGTATCTAAAATATAAAAATAAACACAAATTGATGGAACAAATTTATTATTAATGTTTGTGCATATTCAGTATTGTAGATTGAGCAGGAGTCAGGTCCCTGCACTCATCACTGCTGAACATGAGTATATCTTCTGTTTGGCTCTATCAAGAAATATCAACTCTCAAAATTAGAATTTTTTTGCTTTAAAAATAATTTTAAACTGTAATTTTCCTATTAAAGAAGAGCTCTTTATTTAAATATTTGTTGGAGATGAGGGAAGAGGGAGGGTGGCAAGAAACAGAAGGACAGGGAGGAGAGAAGAGAGGGGGAAGGAAAAAGATGGGGAGGGAGAGAGAGAGACAGAGAGACAGACAGAGACAGAGAGAGAGAGACAGAGACAGAGAGAGAGACAGAGAGAGAGAGAGAGACAGAGAGAGAGAGACAGAGAGAGAGAGAGAGAGACAGAGAGAGAAAGAGAGAGAGAGATGGTGAGCACACCCCTTTGCTTCTGCCCATGAAGATCAGATGAACTTCTGTATAATATCAGAGATTTGTGGAGTTTTCCTGGCCTGAGGCATGGGAAAGATAAAACATTGATTTGGTTTTAAAGGATTTTGTAAGCAAATGTATACAAAGTGTTTATAACGGCCCTTAGAGGATGTTGGGAAAAATAGTGTAAAGATACTGTTGACTTTACAAATGCAGCCATTAAGAGTAGCCAAGACTATCAAGCTTTTTACATATCCTGCAATTTAGTTTTATTTTTACATGGTACAAAAGCATGTAAGTTCAGCCCCAAGTGGCACCCAGTGGGTATCAGACTCGGGAGAATTTGGAAACATTGATGTATGTCCTTCACTATAGTGGGTGATGCTGTCTCTTGTGACCTTGAAAATAAAGGACTTCTTTCTGACTTTGTTTTTTTAACTTGGGTTCTGCTTGAATATTACCTTTCTTATCTAAGTGAAAGCATGTCAGTACCTTGCCTCTATTGCACACACACACACACACACACACACACACACACACACATACACACACACACACACACACACACACACACTGTTGAAATATGCCAGCTCAACTTACTAGTATCAGTGCTAGAGTCTTGACACAGTGAGAAGGGCAAACAAGAATTCCCAGTGGGGTCATGCTCCACTTACCCACATAGCTGTGAATGTGAACAGGCACCTCACCATTGGCTCCCTTTCATCTCCCTACATCTCTAGCAGAATTCCCTGGGATCAGATTCCATTAAACTACATATGAACACTTCTTGGTTGACAGTGTTTTTTAAGCAACTGTGACACATGTTAATGTGTTTTCTCAACTGGTTATAGATTCATAGGGTGAAAAGTGATGTGGATATAGCTTACTCTGAAAAGTAATTCTCTTCACTACACTGACTTCAGCAGAACTAGCGAAGAAACATACTAAATAACAATAGCTAGGAAGAGAAGAACTTACTCCTAAGTTTTAAATATGTATTTATTTGTATGTTTCTTTTATTTTATATGTACATGTGTGAGCCTAAGGGGATGTATGTGCATAACTTGCATGCAGAAGCCCACAATGATCAGAAGAGGGCAGTGGATTCCTCGCAATTGAAATTATTGATGCTTGTGGGGTGCCATGCGGGTGCTGGAAGCTCAATTCTGGTCTTCTGCAAGATCAGGAAGTATTTCTAAGCACTGAGCCAACTCTCAAGCCCCACACCCACCCCATGTGTTTTGGAGGGTCTTGCTGGTCCTAAATATGCACAGATATAAGTTTACTGAAAGAAAAAAAAAGATGAGATGCTCCCATTATTGGTCCTAACATTTACTCCTGGATCAAAGCTAACCTCATATTCATAACACATGCCCCAGAGATGTGGTGTTCATCTTCTTGACTGTTTTGAAGTAAAAGCAACTATGCTTGATGCTCACAGATCTGTGCATTTCATCACAATGGATACTGGAGATGGACACAACTTGAATGTCTATTCAAATTTTAAAAAGAATGCACTTAAATAAAAGAGAAGACATGGGGATTGACTTTCTGGGTGCACTTGGTCATATAGCATGGTTTTAATAGATTCATGAGTGATGACATATTCTTTCCCAATAGCACCAGATAGCTATATCCCATTCTTACCTTGCTTCTGTAGTGCTCAAGGGAAAAGGTGATAACCATGAACTGATGTGGGTTCTCCACAGCTGCATGTGGATGCTGAAGAACTTTGACCAATTTAAAATTACTGTTGATAGAATATTCTTGCTATAAAAATTTTGATCATAAAAATATAATTACTAAGTTTGATGAATGATGACATGAGGATACAATGAAATGAATACTAAAAAACCTGTTACATTTTGTTGTTTATTTAACAGAATCAATGGATAAATACTTCATTGCTTTTGGCTCTTTGATCGAAATTGCCTATGTATTTTTATTTGTGCAATGAATATAGTGACCTAAATCTTTATTACTTTCCCAATCGTTGCTAATCTTTCCAATGTGGGCCATAAGAAATACACCAGCACTATAAATTCCTTTGGTTTTTGGACACTTCATTGCAAAAACATGGTCATGTACCTAATTTCACAAAGTTGTCCACAGACTATTTAAGAGGTTATAAGTTCATTTCTCTGTAAGTTCAACATGTAGACAGATGACATGTATGCTCTTCTGGACTTTTAACACAGAGCTTGCAAATACTATCTATGGATTTTCCTTCACCCCCTATCGATCTTTTCTCCAACACTCACCACTGCTGCCATTTTCTGAGATATATATTTTCATGTATATATGTATGAAAATCAGGTTAACTTTAATTTTCTAATTTCCCATGAATATAATTCTAAGAAGAATTATAGTGACTGTCTCACTTCCATCCCTACTGAGGACACCCAAAAGATTAAAATGCTGGAAGAACCTACACATGTTACTGATATTGGCCCTACATGATATTCTCATTTACCGCCAAGGAGTAAATTAAAATCTCTCTTCTTACCTTCTGCACTCTAAGGTATATGTAATTTTTTAAAAACTCTTGTTTTGTGTCTTAGATTTCTTTTTATAAATTATATAATTGTAAGGGATGTTGGGTATTTAGACTAATAATATGTGTGTGTGTATTAGTCCAGATATAAAACTGAGAGAGCAATTACTGAAAAAACTCTAAAAGATGTACGAATCATTGAGAATGTACTCAATAGAGGAAGCTGACGTCAGAAATTCATTGCCTAAAGGAATGGGAGAGAACACCTTGCCTAGCTCAGTTACAGAATACCCTTCCCAGTGGGGAAAAGGGAAGGATTATATGACAGCTGAAGAAAATCTTTGTACCCTTGAGAGTGAGATGTTGGGTAGAGACAAGTCTGTAATTTCTTCCAAAAAGTATAAAAATATCACTTCTTGTATCAGAGATTCTTTTTAGTGACTACCAGGAGAGGTTTAGCACTATATTGAATTTGGAACAGGATAAAATTGGGAGTAGCATGTAGGACAGCTGACATCTGGATGGCATATTTTATACGCCTGTATTTGTTTTGAAATCTGCAAATTTTAAGCCACAAGAGGACAAGTCTCATTCTTTCAAGAATAGTTTGTTCTAGAAAGGTACTTTGGATGCCAGTTTGCTACCACCATTTACTTACAAATCTTGGATGCACCAGAATCTATTTTCTACAAGGAGTGAAGCTGACATTCCATGCACGCTTCAGAGATAGTGAAGAGCTCTGCAGTTTTAGGTGCTATGCTACTTGAGTACTTTCTCTGGACTCAGAGATGTTAGCCATTTTCTAGTTTAGTGTGGTGCTGAGGTTAGAAACAACATTGTGATAGGCAGGTGTCCCTAAGCATCTAATTCCCAGGAAGTGACTTACATGCTGAAAAGAAGCTCATTCATTTTACAATTCCTATTCCTTTCCAAGTACTAATAAGTACCACTTTGGAAGAATCACACACAATTCACTTTAGTCTTCACAATGAATTGAAACTGAGGCATTATGAACTCCTTGTAAAGATTCCTCAATTTTGAATTTGATGTTCTTAGAGTTTAAATGGCACCTCTTGAAAAGGTTCGTACCTTTTTCAAAAAGACCAATTTCAGACTTGTAAAGAAAATATGGAAAAATTAATGCCTCTGAAAGAAATCCTGAAATGCAAGATAGGTTTTTAGAAACAGATTGTGTAACACAACTTATTTCTACTCCACTAACCCCTTTTAAAAGTATATCTCAGATTGTTTCTGATAAAACACTTCATTGATGGAAATGTAAACATCCAAGGTAAAATAGATTTTTTAAATGATCATATGGGACATTTTCTATAAAAAATGAGGTTCACTAAATTTCCAGTCATAGAATTTTCTATTACATGTGAATTTTTTATAAACTATAATTCAGAATAGAGGTTCTATGAGCCTAAAGGGAACATAATGTGTCAGAGCATATTAAATGAGTGAGAAATAATAATGATACTAATAATAATAGCTAAAATTTATCCTGAGTTTTCCAATCTAAAGAGCTCAAAATATTTTAAATATCAAAAGATTTATTCTTCACCCTGTAAGAAAGAATATTTTCAGGAAAATATCAACCCACCTGGAAGCCATAGTAAAATAGAAAATAGTTGTACTATTCTTTGGTGCCAATCTTTGTAGGAAAGATGTTTTTCTTAGGGTATGAGATCAAGTGAAATATGTGTACTTATATAGCTGTAAGGTCCCCGGAGACCCATTTTGGGGTCTGTGAGGGAGCTAAGTAAAAACACAGCAAATATGAACATCCTAAGACATTTTTTGTTCTTGGAGAATTCTCATAGTTTCTTTCTCTTCACCCTAACAGTGTGTTCTCACAATGGACTGGGCCTGAGTTATACTGATCATAGAGGATGCAGCCTAGCTATTCTCTGTATATTTGTTACATGCTGGTTAAGATCCTGAAGAAGATAAATATACAGCAAAAAAACCAGAGAGTATAATGAAGTACAGCAAAATATGTTACAGACAGTCAAGTATTGAAATGAGAAAACAAACTTACCAAAGGTATATTTTGTTGAGTATCCTTCAAGTCTTATGCTTAAATGAGAATAAAAATGTGCCTTCTACTTCTCCTTTCAGAAATGGGTAGGATTTAGTTAGAAAATGACTGACCTTCTTAGCTCCTTTTCCACTTTCACTAAACCACTGACCTGGTGTGCATGGAGTCCAGTCCATCCTGTTGAATCAGCATGAAGGGCCATGAGACTGGCTGGTACTTCTCTGGCTCTTCCCTGCCTGAGAATTGCTCATAGACGTGCTACACCAAAAGGATAGAAGGTCCTTCATCCCTAGACAGCAATGTTATTAACTACATTAATTTATTTGTATTTGTCACTTTCATCTCTGGCAAAGTAAGAAAAGAACTTGTCTTTAATAAAGAAGCAATTTGTACAAATTTAATTCTAAGAATTTCTCTAGAATATTCCTAACATTTTTCTTGCTCTAAATCAACGGCTTTAAGGCCAGCATTCTCTCCACTACAACAAAGCCCTATTAATTTCTAGATAATTCTTAATATTTCAGCATATGTTAGAGTAGGGCACTACTAATGTCTGATGGACATTTTTATGGAGCCGTTGACCACAGGTTTGCTCAAAAAGATTAAATTACACCTTCTTGTGACATTTGTTTTCGTATGTAGTACCAGCCGACTCGCTCTTCTTTATCATTCATCTCTTTTCCAGGATAAAAAATCTTTCTAATGAGCAAAAAGAAGGTAGCATATAAACTTTGAATTAGACTTAGGAAAATATAACTAAGTTCTCTGCATGTGTGGAATATCAGCAAGAGGGCATCAACCTGAATCTTTCAAATGAGCCCACAGAGAAGACGTAGAGAGATGTATCCCATGGATAAATGTCTTGGCTTTAGGATTTAATTGTTTTAGTTGTGATCTCTGAAGGATGGCTTAGATGATGTTGTGTTTTCCAGTTCTGATACTTTATCCTTTAGTCTGAACAACTGGTAGTAGGCATACTGTTTCCCAGAAATTCAATCCTGTGTACAGGTTGTAGCTTAATCTCCAGTTGCCTGAAGAAGAGTGCCCTGAGCAGGCTATACAAGATGTTAATTTCACAGCTCTAAAAGTGAGTAACAGAAAGGACAGGCCAGTTAGAGCCCATCTGTAAATATCAAGCCAACCTGTAGCAATCAGGTTCAGTGAATCTCAAAGACTGGACACCAAATTGTCCAAGTTGATATCCTGCTTTGCAGGTGATAGCAATCAATAGTGCATATATATATATATATTCCTATACATTTGCACATGTATAATATAACTTGTCCTTTCCCATTTATATATTATATAAATAAATTTGTATTATATAATATATAAAATGGAGAAGGACAAGTTATGTCATTCTTTTTTTTTTTTTTTTTTTTTTTTTCAGAGCTGAGGACCGAACCCAGGGCCTTGTGCTTGCTAGGCAAACACTCTACCACTGAGCTAAATCCCCAACCCAGTTATGTCATTCTTATATTCTCTTATATAAAGACAGTTGCTTATTGTATTCTAACAAGGACCAAGGGAGGTCAAGTCATAGTAGCAGGTGTCTTTATATTGATAGAATGTTGATTACATGGGAAATGACCTAGATTCAGTCTACACTTATAAAAAATTAATAAAATAAATAAAATTTAAATTATTTTAAAAGTAAACAATTCTGGTTGAGTCAAACACAGAGAACAAATATTCCCAAAAGGTTTATTAATTTCTGTTAAAACAATAGGCACATGTCTGGCATCTATATATACATTGTGAGATTGTACTAAAGATACAGTTGCACATCCTTTTTTATACAGAAATTCATATATGCGGACAAGATTGCACCTCTGTCTTCCCTGAAGGGACAGTGAATAATAAAGTCAGGGCAAGATAAAGCTGTACTCTGGTATCCAACTGGGTGCCCTAGAAGCTCCTGCTGGCATTCATTTCTTATTTGGGAGTTGGGGGGAGTCTGTGTGTCTGTATGCCTTTGCATCTTTCCTGAAGCTCTGCAAGAAATCTCTTGAACACTGCACAGCTGTTTTTCCTATTCTGTGGCATCCTTATTTTTCAAGTGGCTTCTGAGAGCAGATGTCCCCATGTGTCTTTGAAACTTCTCTATAGTTGGTGCCTTTTCAGCAGAAGAAAATATTAATGGTTGATGTGGAAAGGAGGGTACTAAAACACTTCTGCTGTTTTGGAGCAGATGGAAAATAAAGATCGGTAGATGTTTAACATTTTTCTTATTGTGAACCTATGAAAGAATTTCCATTCAGTTCATTGGATTTAATAAATATTTAGTGAAAATCTGTATATAGGGATTTGGCTCAGTTCTGGGGGTTCAAAGCAGGGATATATCACACAAGTTGAAGAGAATATTCAGAACAAAGAATACAATAACAAAGGATATGTGAGTGGATTGTCTCAGTCAAGAGGCCAAAATCAAATATAAAATTTTAGAATCTAAGTGAAGAAAAGCGAACTTACCGTTAGAGCACGGGGCTTGCTTAATAGGGTAGTATAATTAGAAATTTGGATTTAGAAGTTGGCTTAAGGTGATGAAAAAAAATATATATATACTCCTTTAATGCACAAAATGCTGTGACTGAATGACTGAAGAACTGGTGATTAACTGGGTTTGTACCTGTAGCACTTTGAGCTGAGGGAAGGAATCAGAGCTCTATTTTGGAGGATGTGGAAGTCATACTGAATGACTCAGAGAAGAAGTACAGTAGAAGGGAAACTGCAGCTATCCAGTGTACTGGTGTGGAAATTAAATGATAGAATGCAATATGCAAGAATGAGAGTGTTATACATGAAAATAAAGTGAGGAAAGAGCTAATCACTGTAGAGAATGAGCCTTGTGGTTTTCTTTCCCTCACTAAAGATATGCTTGAATGTCTCAGGGACAGTACCACTGTAAGCATAGATAGTGTGTGTTTGATTTTCTGGTACTATAACTAGTCATTGGAAGAAAAACTATAGCTGGTATTAGGGAGACAATTTTAAACTAGAAATATTAGTTTGTGAATCTCTCTGAATTGAACTTAAGGGTGAGAGAGAGAGAGAGAGAGAGGGGGGGGGGAGATTGAGAAAGGAACCAAGAATAAGATCTTAAAATTTAGTGGGGTGCTGGTAAATTTTAGGAAGAGGATGGGCACACTAGGTGACTTACAGCAAAAATTCAGTGACCCACCAAGATGCCTCTTCACCGTTAAGGTTGAGGTGTGACTCCACAGACAGGAAAGCCTCACAAATTCTATATGTCAAGAACTCTGCAGAATAAAGAGAGATAAAGTTTTTGCATGTGATAAGATTTTAATGATAATATTGGGATATTGGTTGATATTTAGTGTTAATATGAGAGCCCCAAGACACTTTTATATTATCTAAGCTTCTATAAAGTTTCATATTTCACATATATTGAAACGGTAGAACACAACACATTTTTTGTATGCGCAGTACTAAGTATTTTAATGAAGGAGAGGAACATCCAGAACTTTCTAGTGGACCAATTTCTCATTTCTTGTTAGTTGTTCTAGTAGGCACTTGATAACCCCCCGCCACTGCCCCCCATCTCCCCGCCGAAAGAAGGTTCTTGGCTACTAACCTTGGTAGAAGAAACTTTATAATCTGATTTTTTTTTTCCTCCCTGTAAAATGCCCTCATTATAAACATCAACTAACTGTCAACTTTCTCCTGATGAATCTCTTTGACATTCATCTATGCCAGAGGGTAAACTGTCCATTTCTACGTGAAGGTCTGACTACTCGAATTTCATCTGACTTCAATAACCTTATGTTGAAGGGGGCATCTTATGCCAGGATAAACTGACTGTCTAGGATTACCGTCGACTGATTGTTTCTCTGATTGCTTTGGGGGCTTTTGACTCCAGAATATGAACACTGTCACACAGCCAGTGAAGGACCAATGCCCTTGTTCATGCCAGTTACTTCACACCATCATAATGTTCCATTAGAATAATGGGGAATGATATGATAGGTGAATCTATTGCACATTTTCTAACTCTTAGAAATCCATTTTTTATTGTCAGGCTGTCCTGTCCATGACATTAAATGATTGCTTCTTTTCCCATCGGGAGAGAAATTAAGAGACCGCTACTAAGTCACTTAACAAATACAGATATTTATTTACTCCTGATTGACATATGACAAGATGGAACTATTTTATAAAACGGTGAATTATTAACAAGTTATAATTATAGTATTACCAGTAGGAAAATATGCAATCAGAATAAGAAAACATATAATGTCATGGCAGAAAGTATACAAACCAAAGAGATAAGACATTTTAAATCTTAAAAGTCAATGTATGTGACATCATTTAATGAAGGGACAAACCACATGAAAGAGTAAGTTGTCTATGTTAGCCTTAGCTACTACCTCAGAGTACTCAACTGGTCTGTAATCAATTAATTAGTCTCTGTAATACCAATGTAATATGATACTAGTTGTACACATGTAACACTTGAGATATTGAACCAAGTTCATCAATAAAATGTTCTATGCTATTCAGTTCCTCCTGGAAGAATGCAAAGATGAACAAGAAATACTCAGAAATATTTTCAGAAAAACTAATGTAATATTTAAAAAACATGATGGTACCAAATTTAGTCTTAGTTACTTGTAAGCCTGGGAGGATGGCAATTTTTGTGGAAAAGGTAAGTAAGCCTAACAGTTTAGCTCATTTGCTGGACCTGGTCATTTTCTAGTCTCTCTACATGACTAAGAGGAGAGACAGGTATTCCTAGCTCTGGTAAAGATAAGACTGCTTTCAACATCCTTTACTTCTGTTGGTGTGTCCTTTTTTCACCTCTTCATTTCTATTTCATTACTTGAAAACTTTTACATCTCAAATATTTCGCCCTTATACATTAGCCAACTTCTGAAATAGGGAACATTTCTTTAGTCACTCAATGAGCACACATGAATTCTGCCTTAGGAGGATAGAAACACTTCCCTCTCAAAGAAAATTATGGGGTATAAAAAAAATAAAACACACATATTTGTGTATTTGTCCAATAGCAACTCTTACTGCAAAGTTTTATGTTACTGGGTTCTTTAAAATGTATATAAAGTTATATTTTCAAAGATCCATGGCAACATTTCTCTCAAATGAGGAATTTGAATGCTTTCCTTGTCTGCCTTAGAGAAGTTTATCTAAGAGTAGTTTCCTACCAAGAAATATTAAGAAACAATCACACCCCATTAAAACACTGTGTTCCACTTATCGGGAAGAACAGGTCCCTTACAGGCATCATGCTAATCATGAAATAATACAGAATGATGATTTCTTTCTTTCTAGTGTAACTGGAAAAAATCTGCTTTATAACCCAGAAGAGTGGATGTTAAGTGAAAAATACCATTCTATTGGGTAGATATGTTTCAAACCAGAGGCTAGGGTGGAGAAAAGAGTAAAATATGGCTTATGCATGGTTTCTACTGGGTACAAATAGGAATATAATACACACATATGTATATGTATGTATGTATATATGTATGTGTGTATGTATGTATAAAATAGGTGTAATAAAAACACATAATTCAAAAACAAGAATTCAGCTTTCCTTCTTTAAATAGAAGATTTATTTTTATTTTTTGTTTCTGAGTGCTTTCTTGCACACACACACACACGCGCACACACACACACACACACACACACACACACACACAAGCAAAAACAAAAACAAAACAAAGTCAGGGCTCCCAGACATATCTAGTAAACATGGATGGCATAACAATTTACAGTAAGTCTAGGCACAATCCCTCATATCAAGTCTGGACAAGGCAACCTGGTAGGAAGAAAAGGGTCCCATTCACAGGCAAAAGAGTCAGAGATAGCACACTCCTACTTCCACACGACACCAAGCTACACAGCCACAAGGTATATGCAGAGGACCTAGGTCAGGCCAGTACAGGGCCCTTGTTTGTTGCTTCCATCTCAGATTCTGATGTTGGATGCCTTCTCACTGGAGAGTAATTATTTGCTCAAGAGTTCACTAATCTCCCCTATTCTACATAATTTTCAGTAGCATTGTCAATTCTGCACATGACATGATCTGTGGAGTTTACTGTGTTCTGTAATATCATGGCTATGTGGAAGGAGGGGTACACGTCACTTTTCAATATATTATTATTGTTTGTGATGTTGTAATTTAATTATGCTTCCCCCTTTCCTTACATACCACGAAGTCCCCTCCTGACTCCTTTTCAAAATCATGTCCTCTTTTTAAAATAGTTGATACTGTATGCATATATGTATTTGTCTACACATATATATTCCTAAATATAACCTGCTGAGTCCATGTTACGATACTGGTGTGTATCAGAGGTGATCATTTGTCTCTGGATAACCAATTGGTTTGCTCTTAACAGCAGAGGGCCACCTCTCCTGCTCCCAGCCTTAGTTATTTTCCTATAGTTCTTTTTGTAGGATTGAGGTCACCTGGGCTTTTCTCCATCTAGTTTGGTATGTTTGCTGATGTCATCCTTGTTCAACTCATGTTGCATTACTCATGTTGGTGAGACTTTATGGGAATAACTTCTGATGTTATAAGGAAACACATATATAGTGCAAATTTCCTGGTCCTCCGGCACTTATAATCTTTCTGGCTCTTCCATAATGTTCTCTCAGTCTTATGTGCTGCAGTAGTTTTTAGATATACCTATTGGGACGTGGATCCACAGTTCTGCACTTTGATTAGTGTTGACACACTGTTGTTAAAGAACAGAATAGGTTCTAAACACAAATAAAAATATTTGTTTGGCTTTGTATGTTGGATTTATGAATGATTTTGAGGTCTATTCCTTCTACTCTCATTAAATACCTGACTGTGTGATTCCTATTCTGATTGAATACCCTAGGAAAGCCATTTATAAGATATTAACTATGCAGATTATAACCTTTCTCTAAGCAAGGCAGTCTCATCCATCCATTCACATATTCAAAGCTTACTGAATACATATGTCTCTATTCTCACACAGTCAAACATTTCTATAGATATACTCAAATAAGTTATAATTAATTAGCTAAACTTTGTGTGAATGAAGAAATATAGAGCAGTCTAAAAAATATAAGCATATTATAAGCATATTATTTGTTCTTCCTCAAATGCTGCTTAATTTTGCATAGGACCAGTTAAATAATGAAGAATAGATAATTCAGTAGACAGAGTCTGGGTGATTTTTTAGTTTGCCAAATGAAATGACAGCATGTACATATATATATATATATATATATATATATATACACACACGCACACGCACACACACACACACACACACACACACACACATGTTCCTGGTATGATTCTATTACTGGGTCATGGACTTTGTACATTTTTTATTTCTTCCAAAGTTATCTCTAGAAGCACTATTAGTATACAATGTGTTACCATTTTTATTTTTCTGAAAGGACATCCATTGTACAGTCTCAACATAGTGACCTTAACTGAAACTGTACAATATGCATCATAGCCCATATTCTGACCTTATTTTATCATGATGATGTTTAAATTTTGTGTAATATGTTAACAAGGCCTTTTCAACACTTTGAAACCAAAGGGATATGAAATTTAGAACAGTGTGTATTTCTAAGAGCCAAATGCTGCTCTGTTTTGGAGAAAAGACAAGAGAAGGCAACCAGGGCATGTACAATTGAGTGCTGTCTTCAGACATCCCTGATAAAACCCCACATAGCATGCACATAAGCAGATAAGTCCTCCACTTGCTATATTAGCTAATGACCCCAAAATTCAAACATAGTCTATGTCCTGAGCAACTGTAACTCTTCATTTATGTAATGTACATATATGCATTTTACAATAATCTCAAGATTCAGGGACATGCTTTTCTTTGGTTTTTAGTCTGTATTCTTTGGTTGCTATTGATTACTTTCTTCTTTTCGTAGCCTCCTAAAAATGGATTTTCACAACAGAGCAAAGCTTCAAAAATTAAGATGATTTCTTCATTTATGGGGAAAACATCTTAATAAGTAGGATGTATATTAAAGAGAAACTCCAACACCTTTTCTACAATCAAATAAAAAAGTATCTGTTATTCATACCTGAGAGGTGGTACCACATTAATTATATTAATAAGACAAAACTGATTATAATACAGATACATCTTACTAATTCCACTTAGAGCTGATTAAAATCAATTGAACAATAATAAATCTAAGGTTAAAAAACCACAGATAATTATTAACACGTGCTTACATGAAAAACCATAGATATTTATTGTATATAAAGGTCTGGTAAATTTATGTTTCAAAGGGATTGATTGAGGTGTGGCTGTTTTCAATGATGTCTAAAAGGGACATCAAATAGTGGAAAGTGTAGAACTTGACTCTAGAACCTAGAATCAAATTGTGGGAAGAGAAATGTGCACAATATAGACAGACAAGACTATGTTTACAGTGGTCTGTGGTTCTTAATCTCTATGGGCTACACTTGTTAGAGTTCTCATGCACTATAAGGGAGAAAGTTTCATTCATAACTTACATGTTACTGTTGATGTAAAATAAGACCAGATTGCCAGTGACTTGCCAGGAGTCTAATTTTTAAAATCATTTTAAAGTAGGACATAACTGATGCCCAAATTACCATAATCCCACATATTACACACACAGACAGAAAGAGAGAGAGATAGAGAGAGAGAGAGAGAGAGAGAGAGAGAGAGAGAGAGAGAGAGTGAGTAAGAGAGAGATCCATCACAATCATATGAGATGGTTATTTCTTTTTATTACCTTCCTATACTTACCTATTACTGATTTTTGTGTGACAAACATAGTTTTCTTTGCAAATCTGCCTACTTTGTGTGCTATCAACAGGAATTTCGAGAGAGAAACAGGGCATATCTTAATTCAGTCAAGGCAGCTTCCTGTCACAGCAGAAATGATAACAGAAATGAGTTTTCCAAGGTTCTAGAATGGGAAGTATAGAGTCAAGGCACTAGGATATTCCTTGTTTGGTCAAGGCTGGCTTTTCGTTACCTGGTAGGATGTCTTTTCACTGTGTCCTCGCATTACAGAAGATGCTGTTGTTGTTGTTGATGACGCTGTTGTTCTTAAAGGTTTATGAATTTCCAGGTCTAATCATTTCCCCCAAAGCCCACATTTCTAGCACAACAAATAAGATTGAGATTAAATCAGTAAATGTTGGTGGTACATACACACTCAGAGTACAGTGGAATACAATGGTAAATTCAATAAAATCTGAAGAGATTCCAAAACTAATCATTAAAATTTTAAATTTAAAATACAGTGTTTTACATGAGGATATATAGAGAATAGAAGAAAGAAATATCCCACACAGTAATGAAAACCTACATATTGAGAGATGTTTATTAACTAAAGGAGTGAGTGCATCACATAGACTTATGCATTCTTGACGTTACTGTTGACTCAGCAAGGAAAAAGCCACATCAGATTTGGCGGTATACTCCCTGTGACCTAAAGTCCTAATGTCACATTCCACCTCCTCTAGATCTCTCCACTTCCCAGTTGTTCCACAGGCTCAAGACTGAGCCTCTAGCACATGGACCTTTCAGTAACACTCCCAGTCTAACCAGAACAAGAGTCACGGGAACATCCCTGCTCTAGCGTTCCTCATCTTCTGCGTGACTGGTCAAATCTTGTTCTTCCTCCAACTTGGAGGTGAGCAACAGTCAACTTTCCACAAAAGGAAGATATAGTTACATGTCAGTATTTGACTTTTCTTAATGTTTCAGGAAATCAAATAGTATTCATTCTAAGTTTTCGAGACCCATGTAGGGAAACTATAAGTGTACTTCCTGTGTTGTCTTGGCTGCCCTGGACTCTTTTGTAGACCAGGCTGGCCTTGAACTCACAGAGATGCACCTGCCTCTGCTTTCAAGTACTGGGATTAATAGGCGTGCATCTTATTGAAATATATAGGGCCCTCAGTACCTTTAAAAGTTTATCAGTAATCTACTTTTCAGAAGGTGAGGGGGACACAACCCAGGTTCTAGAAGTTGTCTAAGTAAAGATTGATCAACTCAGAAGAATCAATAGCCAGATGGGATTCTAGTCAACAAAACAGCAACCTAAAGGAAGCACATAAAAATGGACACACAAAAAATGTTTTCTCGGGAAGAAAACAATATGGTGATTGGATCTGCCTGTCCTTATGTCCTCCTACCTATAAACTATCTCGTTCAAACTAACATAGCCATATTCCCTCTTCCTTTTTCTTTTTCTTTTCTTTTCTTTTTCTTTTAAGACTTGGAAAACAAAGTGAATGGTGGTTATTTTAGGGTCCTGAGCTGTTACTAGGACAAAACACCCATACACCAGTGCCTCCACACAGCTGTGAGAACTAGATGAAACGACTCGTGTTGCTGCTGCCCAGCTTTGCCCCTTTGACTTTGTTCATGTGGATATGTCATGGCCTGTTCTTTGTACTTCTGTAAGGGAGAGGAAGAGAGCAAGGCACACGAGAAAGATGCCATTGTAAAGATCGTGGGTTTTGTAGCAGCCTCATTAGAGGACGTGAAAAGCTGGTGAGGAGGAATTGTGAGCTATATCACTAGATTGTGGACAAGCTGTTTTCTGAGCTAACACCAGAACTCCTTATAGGGAGCAAGCTCTGAAGATACATCAAAGACTCACGTAGAACAGTTGGCAAGACTGGTTGGGACTGGTTGGGACTGGTTGGGACTGGTTGGGACTGGTTGGGACTGGCAAGAGTGAGACAAGTTCAGGAAAGGTGTTCTACATTTGTAGAGGGAAAGTGGGGAAAGGTGGTTGCTACAAAGTATATTCAAACAAGTACTTAAATGTTGATATTCTGTTTGCCATTTCCAAATTATTTTTTTTTAATGTTGTTTTTGGTTTCTTGTGGCAATGGTTGTATTGATGGCGTTTTAGAAGATAAGTGAGATCCAACCCTGGGCAAAAATATTGACCTGACAACCAAGTCATCTGAACTGCACTTGCTGGAATGGGTTTTAAGGGTTTAAAAAATCGTCAACCTCATAGGAAGCTATGAGAAACTTGTGAAACTTCTATTTTTTTTATCTCAATATTTGAGAGGGAAGACATGCCCATGTGATGTCTGAGTTACCCAATGAAATATAGATTCTTAGAGAAAGAGTCTTTTAAAAATTATTTTTGACATTTATATAAAAGTATACTGTTAGTAAAATACAAAGAGTCCATGTCAAAATAACGTGAAGTTCAGCAGCTAATCTCTAAGCACATCTCAGACAGTGATTGATTTTACAGATAAGGCCCCCACTGGTTAGTGACAAAGTTAAAAGGGAAAAAAGCTTTACTTATTTTATTTATTTGTTTTTAATCTCTCTCTTTCCAGCCCTCCCTCTTCCTCTCTATCTCTTCCTCTTTGTCCCTCTCGTGTGTGTGTGTGTGTGTGTGTGTGTGTGTGTGTGTGTGTGTGTGTGTACGTATGCACCCAAGTATGAACTAATGGATGTGAGTGAAGATGTAAGAGGAGCAAATGATCTTAGAGATCGGACACTCAGAAGACGGATTCCTGAGATATACACTATTTCTCATTTAGCTGCACAAAGCTAGTACAATGCTACCAACTGTTTGTTGGTGCTCTTTCTGACATAGGCTTGCCTGCAGTTGTCTATAATTTAATGCTAATAGATCCCACCACATACATAATTGTATTACACAGTGGTTTTAATGTAGATTTCCCTGCTGAAAAAAGAAGTTGAGCATTTTTTCATACATCTATTGGCAGTTTCTACATCTTCAGTAGAGAAATATATATTCAATATTTCACCCATTTTAATAGGTTATGTTTTTTATTTCACTGTTGTAATATGTTTTAAATTGGTTAATCTGACTATTCAGCGTTTTTCTTTTTCTTTCTCTTTCTATTTTCTATCTCAAGATTGTATTTCTTATTTGTGGCCTTTATATTTCTGTAAGGATTTAGGATTATTTCTTTTGCTTAGTGAACAATATCACAGGGTAAAGGGATAGAGGCATGGATCAGTGATTAAGAGTACTTGCTGATCTCTCTTCAGACTCAGTTTCTTTCACCAGTGTTATATAATTTTCAGTTTGAAACTCTTTCACTATTTTGTTTAAAGTTGCTGTCATTTTGTTTTTACTTTATTTCAACAGTTGTAAATGGAACTATTTTTTTTTTTAACTTTTAAGAGAATTGCTTAGCCTACTGGCTTAGTTAAATTTCACATGTTGAATTTTTTATCTTATGAACTTATAAATTATTAAATGAATTCATATACTTAAATATACATTGTTTTACATTACCTGGATCCTTCAATCTATTATATAAATATGTCAATTAAGATTATCATGGGAATGTGTATAAAGGGAGATGAGTATTGAACTAGGATAGCTTGGGGGATGAGACAAAGCCAATTCCAGGACTGTTTTTTTCTTTCTTCCTTCCTTCCTTTCTTTCTTTCTTTCTTTCTTTCTTTCTTTCTTTTTTTTTTTTTTTTTTTTTTTTTTTAGGAAAGCCAAACTCTATATATCAGGTCACAAGTTGTCTTCTAAGTAAAGAACTGCATTTGATTCTCTGAATTCAGGCATAGACATTGCATGGTCTGCACAGATGAACACAGAAGAGGAAAATATAAAAAATGGGAACTGACAGAGGCTTTAAGAGCCGAAGTTCTTGATTGCATTCAGGGTTACTTTACAGAACTTACATTCTCCGCGCATATACACAACATTAATGTTGCATACCAACGAAAGCATGCACGTGCACGAACTCCACTCACCCGTCCACCCACCTCACCCTCACCCCTCCAACTTTGTATGCATACCACCTCTCTCCAGTCTATCCACATGAAAGAAAACTCAAACAGCCTATAGATCATTGGTTCTTAACCTTCCCAGTACTGTGACCCTTTTGCTAAGTTCTCATGTTGTTTCATCTCAACCACAAAATAATTTTATTGCTCCCTCCTAACTGTAATTTTGTTATAAATTGTAATGTAAATTATATGTGGGATAGCTGATATATGATTCCCCCAAAGGGCTAGTGACTCAAAGGTTGAGAACATTTGATATAAATATTTGATAAATTGGCATGTATTAGGTACTAGTGTTTTTCATTCATTCTTTCATTTAATAAGTATATCTCTTTAAAAATATTGAATACTTTGTGAGGACAGAAATTTCATCCAAAGCCAAGAGACAGCACAGTGATATAATAGACCATATGTCAGAAATGGGCTTAAGAGTCAGCTTCTCTGTTTTTATATACATTTCTTTCTTCCAAGATGCAATATAGCACTAAGAAAAAGGGCATTTGGCAAGAAAAGACTTTATAGGCCTCATTTGGCCACATATACTCTGAATTGTAGAATATTAAATTGCTGGTCACTAGGAAGGCCTTGGCACATGATCCTGGCATACATGTGGATGACCCTCATGGTAGTTTTGTGAGACCATCGTCCAGGGCTGAAAAGGCTTAAGAATCCGAGGAACACAGCACAGAAAAACCAAGTAAATAATAAGCTGCTGGGAACTCAAAGCCATAGTGCTGCTCCTGGCATTTTATCCTGCATGCTTTATAATGGAGGCTTTAACCATAAAGCATTTTAACGCATCCCTGAAGGGGCCAGACTTCATCTTTGGCATCCTGTTCTTCCATGGCCTGGGTGTGGAGCACACAGAGATGGGAGAACTTGGCATCAATTGTTGCTAGTCTTAGGGAAACCAAGTCCAAAACCAGGGATAATCATTTCCTACTCTACAGTCGCGAAGGTACTGGTACTTACAACTCTTTGATAAGCAACAAAAGTTCAAGCATCTCTAATTTTCTCCACATTTTCCTTTTCACTCAGAGGCTCTTGATTCCATGTATGTGAGGACTGCATCATATATTTTAGAGAATACAAAGATTGACAGGAATGTGCTTTGAAAATCTGTATATTTCAGTAAATATCCTAGTTTGGAATAGTCAAAAGGTTTCCCATCTTTCTTGTCTTTCTCGGGTGATTTCCCCCTACATCAGACGATTATCCTTTACAGTGTCAGTACCCTGCTATTAAATAGCACTATGGCTATTACAGACGGAGAAACGTCAACAAACTTCTGTTTTGAGCTGCACTGTGCAAACACCTTCTGAATTGCAATGGCAGCTACAAGCCCAGCATTTTATCCTAGGTGTGTCTTCACCAAAGTTGCGTGACCGTTCCACACACACAGTTCGGCAGTCAGACATGAAATTTTGATAGAATGAAAGATCAGTGCGGAGATGTGCCTGACACACTGAACAATGAGCCTTCTCTCCTCTGACTAGCCTGCTGAGTCTTTGTTAACTTCTGTATATATTAAAACAATATTAGAATTCTATTTAGATATCAGGATCGTTCCCCTGTGCCACTCCCTATCCTGACCTGAGGAGCACATGTGCAGACCTGATGTCTTGAGGAAGGAAATGTACTTTGTAATATGCAGTGTTGCTGCTTTGCTTTGTGCATTTGCCTGACGTTCTCCACTGCACTAAATAATTGAGTTGGGTCCAGGATGCTTGATGGAATATGCATTCTCTACAAGCGGGATTGGCCTTTTCACATAACTTTACAGAGAGTGTAAGCATTTACTGGGATGACCCCTAGCAGGGCATCTACTAGAGCATATATAGAGATATTCTTATTTTCCTCACTAGGAAGAAAGAATGTGTTAGCATTTTTAAAGCTCTCTCTCTCCCCATTTTATTATATAAATCAGTTTTCTTGCTGAAGTCAAAGGTTACGACTCTTGCTGCATGACAATACTTTTCAGCCCAGTATTAAAAGCTGGCCTCATTTTACTTTGTAATATAAAGCTTCACTTTGGCATTAAAATATCATTCAAAAGGCAGCTGCCCACATAATAAGTTCCTTTTAAACAAAATGGAAAAACACATTTCTCTCGCATACTTCTCAGTTATAGAGGCTATGGTTTTGATTGCATTGAAATGAACCTCAGCCAATCAGCTGCCCTTCCTGAGAAATGCCAGATCCAAGTGTGTGACAGGATATTGAATAGCCAATGAGTTTATTTCTATCTAATGTGTCTGTGGAATCTTTTATAATGTGGGTGTGGGGAGGATGACTTTTTAAAGTGTTTTCCATGCCAATGTTAAAGAGACCTTGTCAATACCAAGAAATACTCCTTTAAGGGAGAAAAAGTTCAGTTTTCCTGGGTATTCCAACATGACAAATGGCAGAGGCAAAATTGAATTTATGTCTTTCTCTGTGGCACTTGCCAGTGTAGATTGTTTACCTATGATGGCACTAGAGGTGGCAGCTCCCAGTTTTCTGTTTTACCTTTTGTGAATTGACGGGGTTTTAAATCCACATCACTTGTACAGTTTAAGTCCAATCAGTACAGCAAATTTCTTCAAGGCTTGACATGATTTTAGACATTGAAAGATAACATAAACTATGTTGCACACGTATGTTAGAATATAGTTTGGCTTACAGAATTATAGAAAGCTTCATCTCGGTGGCTGAACTCATGTTTTCCATTTTCTTTTTCTGATATGTGTTAACTTGTAATTGTTAGGGGCAACATTTAAAAAACAGGATTCAGAACAAACATAACACAGATTCCAAAGAATCTAATGGTTCCTGTTACAAGTTAGGCTTCCTGCTTGAGATTTTATTGTAGATGTGGACATGCAATGGACCCTGGTATATCTTACTCGGTAGAGAAATCAACAAAAGCCATAGTCAGTTGTCTGCCAGTATGATTGCTAAGAAAACTTATGCGTTGATTTCTCTCGCAAATGACCTCTTGGTCAGAGGACACTATTGGCACACAGGTAAGAGAATAAATACTAGTCAGGAGTAGTGGTCGCAGCAAGAGAAATCATTTATTCTTGTTGCTGCAGCATTTTATTTTAACACATGGTCTTAGTATCCCGTGCAGGCGTCCAACTCACTACATAGGTCAGAGGCAAAGATGGTCTTGCTTCTGCTTTCTGAGCAGTTGACATCACAGGAACAGAGCTGTTTCCAGTCCTATGTAGTATTGAAGAACACAGACCAGGGCATGTGCTTTCTGGGCAGAAAGCTGCATCTTCGGCTATGACTTTTATTATTGTGTAGTCTTTCTTCCATCTTCTCCATTTCCTTTGTTTCCTTTTCTAATTATCCATCCTAATACTCCCTCTTAAAAACCATTTCTAACCAATGAGTGGAAGCCCCCAGAATACCCACATTTGTCTCATAAGCATCACAAGTAGCTTTGTTTATTAGCTATCGAGGGAGTGCTTTAGACTTTAAGAGGATTCAACATCAGCTAGGCTGACGTAACTGTCTTGCCTTGCCCTCATCCCTTTGACTGAAGCTGTGATTCTGGAACATCCCATGACAGAACTTAGGGTTTTTTGTTTGTCAAGATAGTCATGTAGAATAGATGCTAAGCACAGGACCATATTTTGGAGAGAGTCCCATCTCTGATTTTCTTCCTTTATAAAGAAAGACATCCATCCATCTCAGCATGTACACATGTGTAAACGCACATGACTTCATCCTCCTAAACATAACTATGTCTTCTCACATAATCGGAGACTCAATCCATGCAATGGGAGATGTGGGGAGAGATGCTACAGGCATAAGAGACAGCCACATCTAATTGATCCTGGCCCTGCAGGGAGTGGTATTTACTTCAGCACAGAGCCACTTGCTCAGTGTATTGACTTCAAGCAAATCACTGGAGGTCATCCATCTGGGGACTAGGGACCAGCTCTTCCTGGTATGCTCTTCCTGGTGCCTTGCACTGAAACGCTAGCATATTAGTCAATTAAACCGGGTCAGAAACTGTCATAATCGAGGCTGAATCATAGCTGATTGGATTACCCAGCAGGAGAATATTGAGGGACTGAAGCCCAATCAAATCCCAGCAAAATCCTGCAGTACTAACAGAATGATAAGACACAATGCTTGAGCAAAATTATTTATACATTGTTTCGTAAAGGTTCTGATCATTCATTTCATTGGTGCTCTCTATGCAGCTCTTCTATCTACGATGTTTAATCCAAACCCACCTTAGTTACTTTGCTCATTGTTAACTGTACTGGGACACACATGCAGGACAAGAAATTCACATTTAATGAAAGAGTAAGCACCTCTTCAACCTTACACACGGTGTGTGTTAATTCATCCAGGTAGAACAAAATTAAGAACAATCTCTACCTGACAATCACAGATTTGTAGTGAAGTAGAAGATGACCAACCTCCACAAAATTTCAAGGATTCAGTCAGTGTTTAGTTATTAAAAAAAAAAAAAAGCCGAGAGCAAATATGTTTTATGTTTAAAATACCTTTAAATTAAAAGTTTTTTCTCACTATGATACTGGTAGAATTATGAATTCATTAATATCCTAAATATTTCTGCTCATTCTTCTTAGTAAAGAATGCCAGCCACCGGGCTCATACCAAGTTTCTGTTTGTGTGTGTATAATTTAAGTTCTCTACTACGGTTCTACCTGTACCTCCCCACTGATTTTGGGTAGCAACAGCTGTAGTTAATAATATCAGTAGATAATAGTGCGATAGATAAAAGATAAAACTGTGTAAATATCATTATATATGTTGAAATTGTTCATATATGTGAAAGACCTGTCTTTTTATAGTTGAGTCTATGTATGTGTTTATTTATTATTTGTGTTGTTTTTTTTTTTTTAATTTATTTGAGGTGACATGTTGAGGTCATAGTACATGGAGGAAGAGTTTATTCTCTCCCACAATCTAGGCTTGGAAGAGTGTAAGGGTGCAATAGCAAGTGTCCTTACACAAAAAGATGTTAAAAAAAAAAAAGTACAAGTGTAAGTATTTCCCCCATTACAAAGCCTAACAATGAACCAATGAATGTCTGTGTTTCCAAAAATACATTCTTTATATTTAGAGATGTGGTCCTCTAATGTGGGTGAGAGTACAAATCTCTTATTAGGTCTCTTCAGGTGAACTTTAACCCCTGGATAGTGTTGTAGCTTTCCTTCAGATTTGATTGAAACTTCTGAACGTTTCTCCATATTCTTTGCTGTCAAACTCCACAAATCCCTAGCTGTCCTCTACCCACCCAGGTAAGACGTCAGAATGGAAGGCTCAGAAAGTTAAGATGCTAATATTCTTTTCACAGTTCAGTTTTAATATCTTAACTCCTCAAGCAGAAGTTTATGAGTTGAACAATTAATCAACACAAAGATGTTTTGAATAAAAGTAATTCAGGGATTTCAAGCACATTCTTCAAATGAAATAAAGTTATACACTAGAACATAGTAAGAAGAAACAAATGGAAGTAAAGTTTGATTCCTGAAGCAAGATTCATATCATATTTTCAACCTGCAGCAAAATTTAAATTTGTGGGAAAAAATAAAACTAGTAAGTATGGGCTAAAGCTGCTGATGAGCTAGAACATAATTTTAATTTCAGCTTTTTATTGTCAAACAGAATGCATTTTTCTTTGGCATCATTATTGGTAACCAATTATAATGGAAAAATCCTTCAGGCAATGATCAGTGGGGCTAGAGGAACAGGGTTAAGTAAACTGTCAACCTCTGTAGTTAGACAACATTTAGAAAAATTAAATGAGTGATAGGCTGTCACACCTTAGACGAAACAGAAACGCTGCAGATTCCAAATGCTTAGGTCGTTACTTGTGAGAGGAAAAAACATTTATTTTTGCCAACTTCATGCATATTAAACAGATACAAGCCATGTGTAGCCAAAGGAAGAAAAAAAGTTGGAGTATAAAAGTAACATTTTTAAGGCTTCTTCTGTGCATCTCTTTTTCCTTTTAATCTCTGGCATTTTATTGTTGGTAACATCCATTGGACTTATAAAAACTCAAATGCTTTACTCTGGATAGGAGTGACTCACTACCTTATCTCCATGGATAGCTGGGGTATCTCAAAAGTTCATGGTGTTTCTTATTGGCAGTAGCTTTAAAGGCTACCATCTCTTGGGAAGGCCAGTATGTTTTGAATGGTCAATTAGTTTACTTCGTTTTGCAGTCATAGAAGTTAATTGGTCACTAAATCCAATCTATGAAAAATCACATATATTTTATGACCCCTTGATTTTACATTTTTAGTTAAGGGAGAAGAAGCTTCTGTTGCTTAGAGGAGTGATGACTATTCTTGACAAATGAGACCTTCCTCAGTTTCGGATCTGAGTTGGTCCTATGGATTCAAATCTCCAATCTATTTTAAGAATTATTTTTAAGTTTGACCTAAAGACCAATTTGCCTCTAATTGCTTCAAGGATAATCCTTATGTGAGAACTTGAGAATTTTAAGCCCAACTGGAACAGATTTTAGGAAATACTGTGAGAACAAATTTTAAATTCATATATTCATAGTCAACAATTTGCATATTCAACAGACATTTACTGAGCACCTACTCTGTGCTTACCCTTGTAAGAAAAGATCAGAACAAACAGACCCCTGGCACAAGCCTTGATCATCAGGTGTAAGAGTTTTCAGGCAAGGCAAAAAATCAATGCTGAAGAAGGCTGTTTTTCATGTGATAGCCGATAGATGCATGTGAAGCAGTCTGAGGGATTCTGAAAGGTTAATTACAAGAATAATTGCTTAGTTCCATCCATGTTTGCCCTAAAACATAGAGATAACACTGTTGTACCCAAAAATCATAGCATTCTGTCAATCACAGATAGAGACAGAACCTCAGGGTCTGTCTTACGGATACTTTGTGGTTCAGTAATGACAGGCTTGTCATGGACAAAGGGCAGCATACACTAGTACTGGAAATTCTGCCTCTAGTTTCAGTTTGAGTAGCAGAAGGCTTTGCCAACAAGTTAATTTGATAAAGAAGATAATTTAGAAGATAAAGGTTAAAAAAAAATCTCAAAGTATTGTTTGTTTTCTAAAATGGGGGTGAGGCGGGAAAGGCTGGTGTACAGTGGGTAGGGGCTCTCTAGAAGTATTAGAGAGAGAAAATCATGATCAGAATGAAAACAAATCCAGAAAGAAATCTCATAATGTCGAGGTGGTATTTGTATTGACAGTCAAGTGACAAGCAAATGAAATAACATAATTGTTCAAATTATGAAAAAATAACATTAGCATGTTGACACAGCCTTAAGAAGATACAGTTATAAGAAAATAAAGTCCCAAATAAAAAAAAGTTGAAAGAGAACTATTCTTTCTCCTAAAAGAAATATTTGGAAGACTATGGATGGAAATCTGTGATGAAGTGATTTTATGACGTGCAAAAAAAGTCTGAGATCAAAAATTGAAAAATTAAATCCTTCTTATGCTCAACTTCATATTGCAAGTTTAAGTGGCATATTGTATACAAGAACCCAGCTCCTCCCATTCACTATATCATGTTCATGCCAAGTGGCGTGGGGGAGGGGGGAGCAGCAGGGCTTATGAAAAGGTTGGAGGGAAACTGTTTAATTCTCACTGTAGTTGGCTTTCCCAGGAACGATTATGCACTCCTTATGAATGTGACATTGAAAATCTGTACTTTTTATAGTACGCAGTGGGAAAAAATGTAAGCTGTAAAATGTTGCTTTAAAAACGTGTTTAAAAACAGTGTTCTGACACTTTATTGCACAATGAGCTCTTACATTAAGCATTTATGGCAGCAACAAATTCACAGCATGGTTTTGATGCAGTAATAAAAAGCACCAAAATGGGCCCAACTGACATTTTACAGCCAGAACAAAGGGTTGAAAGTTTAAAGCTTGTCTATAGCTACTTCATGTTAGGTATTACCTATGTTATCCATAACAAGATTACATATAACCCATCCCAAAATATTTCTAACAGTAAATTGCTTGTGAGTTCAGTATTTCAATCACTTTCAAAGTAAAAGCTATCCCAATCACAGTGGCAAACAGACTCAAAGTAATTAGTAAGGACTTCGTTGTCTGCTTGTGACCAGTTGAGTGCATGAGGAGTTCATCCAAAATCCACTTTTGCCTAGAGAAGTGCCCAATCCTTGTTTTTATGCATTGCTGCAGGTCTAGGCAATCCCTAGACTTTATGTGCCCATCAATAGTAATGAGTCAGGATTCTCTCTGCTGTTTTGTTTAGTTCTTTCTTCATTGAGTTTTGGCAAACTATTGAGTATGGGCATTACAATTTTCCAGCACAACCAAAAAAGCATTCAGCTAACTCCAGTACTCCCTCCGCTCAACCCCTGCCTCAAACGTGCCCTTCCTGACTAAGGCACTTCACCAATATCAGATCAGTGTGTTGGCTGAGTGACATCTCTCCTAGAGCTTATTCAAAATACATGAGGATCTCTGAAATGCTGGCCTAAAATCTTAAGAGGCTGGGTGTTTGAAAACAGGTGTTCTGTTTAATTCTGGCATCCCACATACTGTTGTAAAGTGTTTCCAAGGAAGCTCTAAGTCTTAAAAAAAAATGCATGGTAAAGTAAATAGGTGTAGCATTAGCATTTCCAAAGGAGGGTGGAATAATCTAAGGCTTCATTTGGTTTATAACTTGATCTATGGGAAAGAACTAGAATTATCTTAAGCCAATTATTTTTTTTTTAGTGGAACTCACACTGCCAAAAGGCTCATGACTTGGACATAGTGCTGTCCAGGCGCTGAATTGCAACTGATGCCAGGATGAGTTCTTCCCCAAAGGCTCTTCCATTTGCCTGAATTTCATGTTCATTTTTTTAATGTGTTAGACAGTGATTTGAGGATTGAGTTACATAAAGTTAATTTCCAGCCAATCTACTCTCTAAATTCTAGATGAAACAAATGAATACTATTGATGACCAAAGTATTTAAAATATATCTTTACATTGGAGATCATATCTAGAATTCTCTACTTGCTAAAAAAGCATTCTAGCAAATAGGCATCCTCATAACCCGATATTATCTATCTATCTATCTATCTATCTATCTATCTATCTATCTATCTATCTAACATCTCTATATCTATCCCATCTATCACCTATCCATATATTCATCATCTATCTGTCTACCACCATCTGTATATCCATCATTTAGGTATTTACTTAATAACACACAATGTTTCACTTAATTTATTTATATTTGATTTGATTGCTGAAGAATTTATCTAAAATGAAAACATTTACCTAAACTTTCTTGGGAAGATATGTTAAGAGGAAACAACAATGTTAATGCAATTAACATCCCCACATTTAAGATGTAGGAGCAATCTGTAAACCCTTCTATTTCTTTCTGAGCTACATTAGATCCCTTTAATTCTATGGAACTTCATAGTGAGTTGTGTATATAAAGTTGGTCCTAGCCTTAAAAATCGCATGAAAATCTGAGCCTTAATCAAAAAAGTCCTTCTTGCAGTAGATAGCAGACAATGCAGAGACTATATCTAGTCAAAGCACGGAGGACAATTGCCAAGGCAGTGCTTATCTTTAAATGGATATCTATAGTGTACCCTATCCCCCAAGGTTCAGGGTACTCTGCAAACCAGGTAACAGAGTCAGTGATTGGAGATGACTTGCTATGACAGTGTTTTGCAGAGCCAGCAGGACTGTTTCACTTAAAACTTACCAAAGCCACAATTATCAACATAGTATCTGTATAGGATCTTGATATTAAATATTCCAGCATGGACTAGAGTACATCAAGTTCCACCCCAGGTAAGACTCTATTGGTGGTTGGTGGTTACTGGGGGAGGAGCAAAGGGAGCCCGTGCTCCAGAGGACAGCCCCACATGCACACACAGATGGATGATACTCATAGTCTTCAGTAGGTCAAGAAATGCAGTAGGAAGGAGAGCCACGCTGGAGGTGTTAAGAGTAGCAGGAGAACGGGTATGCTCAAGTAATATTGTGTACCTCTATGGAATTCTCAAAAATATTTAAAATAATTTAAAAGCTGAGAAGGAAATAAAAGAGAATAAATAGGTACATGAAGGTGACAATTTGAAACCTATGATACTATCTTAATGATGTTCAAATAACTGCATATTTACTTTAAAAAGCTGCAGGTAAAATGGTATTGGTAGCTGTAGAAAGTTTGTTAAGGTTAGTCACTTCAGTAAGTTAATACAGCAACATAAAAATAGATATGAATTCTTGATAATGAAATTATTAAATATTAAAACTATTAAATATTGATAATTAAAGTCATTAATTTAGTCACAGTAATCTTTTTAAAAATCACTAATTTGTGCTGATGAAATGTCTCAGGGAGTAAGGAAGCCTACTGCCAAGCTTGATAATTTGAGTTAGAGCTCTCAAGCTGTCCATTGACTTCCACGTACACTGTCAGGTATGGGGTGTGAGGTGTGGGATGTGAGGTGCTCACATCATCCTGAAAAAAAAGTAAATAAATGGAACTTAAACTTAATTTAAAATTATAAATATTTTTGAAATAATCACTAAATAATGAAAATAAAAATATGTATGCAACTAGATGCATGAAAATAAGAAAATCATTTGAATAGAATTATGTCCTATGCTTGCCTTTTCAGTGAATTCCTGAAAACGATGTAAAGTAAGTTCTTTACCCCATCATATTCTTGGAGCTTTTAGCTTAAAAATTGGATTTGCAGGTACAGTAGAAGTCCCCAAAGCATGTGGAATTATATGCAATATTCAATGTTTGCTTGAAGTAATGAAGTATACTTACATGTGTCCCGCTGAATTGAAGAAGCCGAAGTTCTTATTAAAGGTCACTATCTCTCTCTCATCCCATATGCATTTGAGACCTATAGAAAAGACATGAAGATGTTACAGATCTTTGGGAAAATGGATGTGAGACCCTTCACTGGTTTTCATATCACATTATCAGTTATCCAACTTACCTATTGGTGAGTGAAGGATATATATCCAGCAAGTGCTGGACCCTCTATTTTTAGAGAATTCACATTATGGAATATAAAATCTTTCACTGGACAACCACTGTTATATGTATTTCTTTGCACCCAAAATGTGAATGCCAATAAACATAAGTCCAGAAACTTATTATTTTGAAACTCTAATTGGTCTGTTCTCCCTTAATGCTATTTAATGAATCACAGAAGAAAGACCTATGATTAAAAAACACAAATTAATAACACATGATAACATAAACTATCTAATATATTACACTTTTACAACCATCTCTTCTATTTTCTTTTTTTCCTTTTTTTATTAATTTATTCATATTATATCTCAATAGTTATCCCATCCCTTGTATCCTCCCATTCTTCCCTCCTTCCCATTTTCCCCTTATTCCCCTCCCCTATGACCGTTCCTGAGGGGGATTTCCTACCCCTGTATATGCTCATAGGGTATCAAGTCTCTTCTTAGTAACCTGCTATCCTTCTTCTGAGTGCTTATGGTCAAATATGAGGCACCAGAGTTTGTGTGAAAGTCATATCCCACTCTCCACTCAACTGTGGAGAATGTTCTGTCCATTGGCTAGATCTGGGTAGGGTTTTAAAGTTTATCTCCTCCTGTATTGCCCTTGGCTGGTGCCTTAGTTTGAGCAGGACCCCTGGGCCCAAATCTGCCTATCATAATGTTCTACTTGTAGGTTTCTAGGACCCTCTGGATCCTTCTATATTGCTATTCTCACATGGTTCTCTCATCTAGAGTCCCAATAGGATGTCCTCCCCTCTGTCCCAGTTTCCTGGTAAGGGAAGGCTTTGGTGGGACATGCCCCTTGGGCTAGTATGCAGATATAAGTGAGTATATACCATTTGACTCTTTCTGCTTATGGGTTAACTCACTCATTATGATCATTTCTAGCTCAATCCATTTGTCCACAAATTTCGGGAATTCCTTGTTTTTAATAGCTAGTAGTATTCCATAGTGTATATGTACCACAGTTTCTTTATCCATTCTTCTACTGAGGGACACTTAGGCTGTTTCCATGATCTGGTTATTATGAATAAGGCTGCTATGAACATGGTTGAACAAATTTTCTTGTTGTGTGCTGGAGCATCTTCTGGGTATATTCCAAGGAGTGGAATAGTTGGGTCTTGAGGAAGCCCTATTCCCAGTTTTCTGAGATAGTACCAGATAGATTTCCAAAGTGGCTGTACTAGTTTGCATTCCCACCAGCAATGAAGGAGTGTTCTTCTCTCTCCACATCCTCGCCAGCATGTGGTGTTGCTTGAATTTTTGATCTTAGCCATTCTGATGGGTGTAAGATGGAATCTCAGCCTGTAATCCCAGCACTCAAGCGGCAGAGGCAGGCAGATCTCTGTGAGTTCGAGGCCAGCCTGGTCTACAAAAGCAAGTCCAGGACAACCAGGGCTACATAAAGAAACCCTGTCTAGAAAAAAAAAAAAAAAGGTACACTGATTTTCTTAAAGTGTATTTCATATATTGGTTGTTTGTCATAGGAGGTAGAGGCACATTCCATGTCATGTTTGTGGAAATCCGATTTCATGTTCCAGAAATCTATTCTCTCCTTCTACCATGTGGGTTCGATATGACACACTCAGCTTATCGGGGTTGGTGCCTAGCACCTTTATATGTGGAACCCTAAGCCCTATGACCATCTATTCTTTCGTACAAAGAGTGTTTTAATTCACTTTTTCATCTAAAACATACACCATTCCATGAATGTTGGTTAAGCTACATTACAATAAAGAGGAAGTAAAATATGTGTAAATGTGTCTAATTTTTAGCTATTTAGAATTTTGACTTATGCCTATCTTAGTCTTACAAATTGCTAGTGGCCAATTTGAAGTAATTTTTTCTATTTTGACACCATATAGAATTTGTAATCCTCAGTGATCTTTAATAAGGTAATATATGATTTACCAAATCCAGTCTATAGATATGCAGCTTGTATCCTTGTTTATATTTTTAATTTATTTTAATTTTTTGGTGTTCTGAGACAGGGTTTCTCTGTGTAGTCTTTGCAGTACTGGACTTGCTTTGTAGATCAGGCTGTCTTTGAATTCATAGCAATCTGCCTGCCTCTTCCCCCCTGAATGCTAGCAGGCCACCATGCCCCGCTTTGTTTTAATTTTTCTTAATTTATATTTACTTTTTTTATTTGTGTGTATTCAATATTTATTTAAAATAAAGTGAGACGTGTTTACTCTGATACAATGGTTATGTCTGCATATCCCGGAGCCAAACAGAGTTGAGTTTGATTTTCATCTTGTGCACCCAGAGTGCTGCTTTGAGGAAGCTCTCTCTGTCTGTGGGATTCTGGTTTTTTTCTACAGTAGACTATGAAAATCTCTGTGCCCAGGGATACTCAAGATGGTAAGTGAAGGAATAAGTGTGAAAGGTCAGACCAGTGAATATATAGCATATTCTAACCTAGAAATGATCAGGTATTTTATAACTACAATTATTGAATTATCATTAATAGCCTCATAAGCAATTTACACCAGGAGCAACTCAATAAGTATTTATAGACAGTTGACTCTGTTTCCTGTATCTATATCAATTCCTGAAACAAAGGAAACTTTGAACTTATTGATTCTTGTGGGTTTAAATATTGCTGTCATTGTCAGTGTTGTATTTATTGTTGAATATTTCAAGAGCACAATCTCACAAATACTCAAGATACTGAACTCATTGCTATAAAGTATTAAAATCCATAGACTCAGCCTAGATGATGAGACTTGACTCTAGGAAACTTACGTTACATTGCATGATACTGCCACACTTACTGATCCTCTCTAATACTATCCAGAACAAAGATGATCAATCAGTCATCAATCAATCAATCATCTGATTAATCCTTAGATTTTTAACCTTTATCTGTGTTTATTACATATGTATCTATACATGTATGTATATATGTATACATACATATATGATATATTACACATAAATCAATTCTTCTATATTGCTTACATATTGTTATTGTAATCCAAATGAAATAGCTAGTTAGTTTCTAAGTCTGTGACATTACCTAGCCTGTACCATCAAGCAAAAGTCTCCCTCTTTTTAATGCGACAAACATAAGAAATAGAAAAGTAAGAATATTTTATTTTATTCCCAGGAGTGGTATGGTTTGGTCCTTAGGTAGAGTTATTCCCAATTTCCTGAGAAAGCAAGATTGATTTCCAAAGTGGTTGTACAAGTTTTCACTCCCACCAGCAATGGAGGAGTGTTCCCCTTTTCCCACATCCTCACCAGCATGTGCTGTCATCTGAATTTTTGAACTTAACTATTCAGATAGATGTAATATGGAATCTCAGAGTTGTTTTGAGTTGCATTTCCCTGATAACTAGTGATGTTGAGCATTTGTTTCTCAGCCATTCGATATTCTTCTGTTAAGAATTCTCTGTTTAGTTCTGTACCCCATTTTTAATTGGATTATTTGGTTTGGTGTTGTTTAACTTCTTGAGTTCTTTATATATTTAGGATATTAATCCTTTGTCAAATGTCACAAATATGTCTGTCAGGAAGAAGTTCCTCCAATGTTATAGAGAGTTTTGGGTGACTAGTCATGTAGAAAACTGTCTCTGTCATCTTTTCATTTGGAAAGGTGCTAACCTGCAACCCCTGTATATTCAGCTAATCAATTTTATTCCTTCCCGAGTCTCTGATGGGATTGAAGACCAGGTGGCAGCTTAGTTTTACAATGAAGCTTAGTTGTTTAGGGGTTAAGATGTTTTTAGATCTAGATAGATGTTTTAAGTTGATAATGACAAGATGTTATGGAGATTGATTTACATTCAGAATTTTAGATGCACCAAGATAGGAAAGATATTTTCTTCAAGGCTGTCAAATACAAACAACCAAAATACTAAGAATGTAACATTTATATAATTCCTGATTGTGTCATGGTTCTTTTTGCTATAAGTAATCTATTGTGTATGTGTGTAATAATATAAATGTATATGTAAAAACAAAAACTATTTAATTAAGTAAAAAATTATAAAGATATTTTATTTTAGAAATTATATATTGAGCCTTATGCCATGGCACCTGAGATACTGCACAAATGAAAGCAACCCATCAGTCTCCTCTCTCCTCCCACGCTCTCTCTCTCTCTCTCTCTCTCTCTCTCTCTCTCTCTCTCTCTCTCTCTCTCTCTCTTTCTCCCTCTCTCTCTCCCCGACCCTCCCACCCTCCTTCTCCTCTCTCTCCCTCCCTCTCTCTTTCTCTCTACCTCTCACCCCCTCTCTCTTTCTTTCTTTCTGTCTCTCCTTCCCACCTTCCCTCTCTCTCCTCCTCCTCCTCCCTCCCTTCATGTCCCCCTCCCTCCTACTCCCCCTCCCTCTTTCTCCCTCTCTCTCTTCCTCCCTCCTTCCCTTCCTCCTTCTCTCTCTTTCTCTCTCTCCTCCTCCTCTTCCTTCTCCTCCACCTTCTCCTCCTCCTCTTCCTTCTTCTTCTTCTTCTTCTTCTTCTTCTTCTTCTTCTTCTTCTTCTTCTTCTTCTTCTTCTTCTTCTT
>OU015755.1:69636031-69676400 GCA_907169655.1 Acomys percivali | reverse complement strand
GCCCTGCCGCTACCCCGAGTGCTGGGATTACAGACACGTAGCCCCACATCCAATAACTTGGATTGTAAATTGTACACTCATATGCATTTATACTGTCAATTTTTGAGAAATTCAGCTACTTTTGTCCACATCTATTGAGGGCCTAACCCTTTACTCTGTCAAGAAGAAAATCAGCTTTCCTTGTCTCTTAAAAATAATGTGTCTTAAAAAATGTTGCATTGTGCTTTCTGCTCCCTTGTCGGCTCTATGAGACTTTGATCTTTTATATTCTTCAGTGTGTTACTGTTGAATGAGAGGGGCTTCTTCTTGACTTTTGATATTCCTAAGAAACTGCTCTATGAGAATTTTTATATGACTTTACTCTAATAATTGCTTGCTCTCTTAACATGCCTCATAAACTGGAATTAATCACGGACAGGGTATGTATTATAATAATAAGATTAATTAGCTTTTCCATATGCCAGGCAGTGTCTTAAACTTCATAAATCTATTAATTCTTGTACTGTGAACAGCAACACAATCACTAGATCCCTATAAAATTTAGATTTCCATAGGGGAAAGTTGAGCTTCTAGAAGTTTGAGGACACTATCTAATGTGCAAAGAAACAATTATTGAATATGACCAAGATAAACAAAAATATGGAAAAACTGGGTGAAAAAAATTTGCAATGCACAAGAATGATGGTGAGGAAGATGCTGATAACGAAAGGCTCAAAAATACACAAAAGATATTTTACCATAGTATTCATATTATCCTAAAATAGTAGCAGATGAGACTTTGACAAGTAATCACTGTGAAATGTTGTCCAAGGTAGGCCATGATGAGTATTCTCATCCAACTGTATTTTTCAGGTTTATCAAAACACTATAGAAATTAGTATAATAGCACCAGTTAGTCAAATAGAACATTTACATATCCTATTCGGTGGATGCAATTCTGGAACTCTTGCCCAGATACAACTTGTATTTCAAGAATATTTTGGAAGCAGTATGTAGATCTAGAAATTTTAATCATTTAAATTATTGTGCACACCCATTAGCTCATGCTAACATACTTGGAAGCTTAACTAAAAGTAAGAGTCCTCACATCGCCTCACAGAAGTGAGATTCCCTCTACATAAAGTGCTCTAGTGAAATCCACAGGAGGTTTCAGAGACGCAGAAATGCAAGGGAAAGATGAGTATTTGGAGACACTGAGATTGCTAAGCAGAAGCAAATTCCATGCTCCATGTCACTCTGTAGACAGGGAGAGAGATGGTGCTACCAAGAAAAGAACATTCCCAGCAAGAGATAAGGCTGCCAATAGTCTCTAACACACCTGGATATATTTCTTATTAGAATGAATTTTCCATTTGTACTGAGTCTTGGTTGTGAACGCTAATGTAGTCCTTCTGTGTCACATCAGATACTACATCCGAAGTTATTTTTTAAACAACTATTAGTTGTACCCTACCTGAAATATGTGTCCAATTACAGATTAAATTACTATATAATAGATATTACTCATTTTCAGGCATTTCACAATAGCAGCCTCAATGTCTGCAGCTAATGGATCATCCAATGAGAAACAATCTCTTATAACTGATTAAACACACAGTGTGAGACTCATTTCATATAACATATAACATTCACCTGGTGTTAAGAAGTAAATGAATAAATTATATAAATAAGTAAAAAAAAAAACCCTGTGTATTTGTTCTAATTATCCCAACTAACAATCCACTCAAAATAGTGCCATATTAGTGTGGGCTGCAGAGATGACTCAGTGGGTAAAATGCTTGCCATGCAAACATGAAGTTGATCCTAAGACTCCATGTGAGAGCCTAAGGCAGTGGTCTCTTTCTGTAATCTCAGTGTTCCTTAGTGATGGAGTAAAGTCCCAAAGAGATTCTCAGTGTGCTAGTCATGCATATGCAGAAGTAAACAATAGAAGGTATCTCAACCAAGGAAGAAGAGAGGATGAACACCAAAGTTGTCTTCTGACTGGCACATGCCTATACTGACAGGCAGATGTCATAATAGCCAACATGAACATATATACACACATGCATACATACATACACACATATCATACAGACTCACAAAAAAATGTGACAAGCAGAATAGAAATGTGTTCTAACTGATAAGTCTATTAAGAGATTACAGAAACTGGAGGAAGTCTTGACAAGTTTTCTGTAGTAGAAAACCTATTTAGAAGTATCATCCAGTAATGTCCTTGGACACTTGAATTTTTCCAAATATATTTTTAAGTATACAACTATGCCTACAGTCAATGCATATTAGTTCAATTCCAAAAAATCCTGTAAAATTTTTTTTTCCAGAAGGCATAGCATGACATTGAAATTTGCAGCATCAAAACAAAAAAAAAACAAAAAAAAAAGCAAGAATTTGATCTTTGGTGTGTAGTTTACTTCCAGTGGAATTGATTTACTTAGGCTCCTGTGTGTGACCCCAGCATTTATGTCATTAACTATTGTTGATCACCAGGATTAACTCTAAAGCAGTGCTTTCTGTTTATGTTGTACTTGAAAAGTAAAAAGGGTGCCATGCCGGAAGCTCTGTCTCAAAATGACTGCTGATGAACAAACCTTCTTATTTAAGATCCACATTGAATATGCACATCATCATATTAGTTTTGTTAGCTGAAGGCTCATTAAGGAAATGCTAACTCAGACTATCCAGGTGACTGGGTTTTTCTTCCCGATGGATTGCCATCCTCTCCTCTCTAAAGACTCCAGTTGGGCTGGTGAACCACCTGGCCCAGGGACCAATGACAAAGGATTTCTAAGTCCTGACTCAGGAAGGCATAGCTTTCCCTCCTCTTCCTCTTCCCCAACCCCTTCCTCCTCTTTCTCCTTTTCATACTGACCAAAGCCTAAGTATGCTTCCTTACTCTTTCTCTGTTGCTCCCTCTATACTCTGTGTCTATTTCTTTACCATGTGGCTGACTGTCAGGCCAGCTTGTTTCAAATGCCATAGGGTTTTCTCTTCTGTATTCTCCTCCTTTAGGCAGCTACAAAGGCTTACAGAGTCTTTCTCTCTTTCTTTCTCTCCTTCTGTCTTTTGAATTTTTCTTTTTATTTATTTATTTTTACATATACATGTTTACTATTACACATATATACAATAAACTACCCACAGCAAGAAGAACCACAAAACAATCAGTAATTATATGAATGTTACATTTATCGTGTGTTGGCTATTTGTATTTGGCAACCTTCGCAAGAACATCATTCCTATCTTGGTGAGTCTAAAACTCTGAATGTAAATCAATATCTATCATATCTCCTCTCTATCAACATAAAACATCTATTTAGACCTAAACACATCTTAACTGCTAAACAACTAAGCTTAATTGTTACCTTCTGGTATTCAACCACATCAGAGACTTGGGACAGAATAAAATTAATTATCTGAGTAGACAGGAAGTTCAGGTAAACAGCTTCCAAAATGAGAAAATGACAGGGACAGTTTGATGTATGAACAGTCACCCAAAACTCTCTATAACATTGGAGCGTCATCTTGAGACCTCTAGCTCAGTATATCTGACAGACATGTTTATGAGGCAGGAACTATTGAGGACTTACCCTCTCTTGGCAGAGTTTGGCCATCGACTCTGCCTGCATCCAAGCTTGTCCATTTTTAGGCAGAAATGTGGACATTTTTCCCAGTGGCTGATTTGCCATATTTGAAACCATATTCATAGGAGGTTCATTGTCTTTTAGGTAAGTTGAGTGTTGCCAGGAGTTAACCTGTCTTCTTGTCAAAGCATTTTTAAAACAATAAAAACATCTTTAAATGCCATATTCTGTAGGTCTCTGAGGTTTTTGAAGATCTTATATATTTTTCTTCATCTATCTACAGAATCATAATTATCTGTTAAACCTAGGATGTATATTCTTTTTTTTCTTTTTTTTTTTTTTTTGTTAATTTATTCTTGTTACATCTCTATGGTTATCCCATCCCTTGTGTCCTCCCATTCTCCCCTCCCTCCCATTTTCCCCTTATTCCCCTCCCCTATGACTGTTCCTGAGAGGGATTACCTCCCCCTGTATATGCTCATAGGCTATCAAGTCTCTTCTCAGTGACCTGCTGTCCAGGATGTATATTCTTGTGATAGAAATAGACTATTAATTGACATAACCATGATTTGGTCAACTAACAATTAACTTGTATTACTTAACTATCTAAGCAGCCTGCAATAGCACTTTCAAAGTATTAGGAATAAGCCTTGTATTATAGTTGAGTTGTAAATGTACAATACTTCATATTAGAGTAGAAATATATATACTGTGTGAAGAATAATCTTAAATTTGAATTTCTTTTGAACTCTAATAAATTTATTTTTGAACCTTCATTTAAATTATGCACTTAAATTCTTTTATTAACAAGACTAAGAACTTCAAGAAGAGACAACTATTTTCCAGACATCATTAACACTAATTTCATACCCCTATAAAAACCTGGTAACAGGGCATAGTCATATCATACCCCTCCTCCCAAAGCTCAGGAATCCATGTGGAAGAGGGGATGGAAAGACTCTAAAAGTCCAAGATTATAAACTCAAGGAAACAGTGTTTTTCAGACACAACAGGGAAGAGACATAGATGAATTCACAGTGCTCTGTGAATATAAACTCCAGCTAACTAAATCCCAGCACGGAGGTGGCAAGGTGGCTGCTATAAAAGCTTACCACTAACGTAGCAGAGCCACTGGAAGGTGGACCACACAACAGGCAGGCCCGTGCCCAGGCTCAGCTCTGTCTATCACAAACTAGACATGGTGGGTAAATTAAAATAATAAAAATAGTAATTTCAAAGTTAGATCGGAAGGGATGGGGGAATAGAGAGGGGGTGGAAATAGAAGGATATTGAGTAGGGGGATTAGTATGCTAACGTTTTTGAAGAAGAAACAAAATTGTTAAAATACATATGGAGATGTCTTATGAAAAGGAGATTATGTTATTTGATTTAAGCAAATAAAGGGAAATATTTTCAAGTAAAATCAAAAAATTATTTTAAAAAACCATACAAATTGTCAAAAATTAACAGTTTTGTTGCTATTATCTTCAATTTTTGATAATAACATAAAAAGACTAATTTTTACATTATAAAAATATGATACCCAAACCATCAAAATTGCTAGGTAATTTACAGTTAATTCTTGTCCCCATTGTGTTGCTGGAAATAATATTCTGAGATGGGCCGTGAGCTTTGGGAAGGCGTCTGTGCACCACCTCCGAGTTTAATGTGTCTGATTAATGAAACAATAGGCGGCAATGTGCCCTTCATGGCCCTGTGCTCTACTCACTGCTACTGCACTCCATGCTTTTTCAACTTCTTCACACAGATCAAAGTCAAACAGGTAGTAAGCAGAAGTCTGTGGAAAGCTGCCGAAATCGTCAATAAAACTCAATGTATTTAGAAAAGCAAAAAGCCATCTTGGTGTTGGAAAGACAGTCTTTCATGTTTTTCTGTATTTTCATTTTACTAGAGAGATTTATTCCAGAGGACAGGTAGACCTTTCTTTAGGCATTTCTCCAGGGCACAAGATCCTTCCTTTGTTTTATTCTGTTATACACATAGGATATTTTAAGACTGCTCCCCAAACCATTTATGTATATATTCACAAAACCAGTGGGGGAAAAAGAATGAAAAGGGATTTGAATGAAAAACTTGTCTATAAACAGCAATATCTGTACTCCAATGTTACTATAAGTTATAATATAAAGTAGAAAGCCAGGGAGTGCTTCAGGCATTGGGGGCAAATGTTAATTTTTAAGCTCCTTAAGCACTTAAGGAGAACATACTGATATACAAATAATTGATGTGCTAATTCCAAGTCATTCCTGTCTGGTTCCTTTCCTCCCCTTTCCACTCTGGATCCTCATTAGTGGAATTCAGCTAGAGATCCGGATGTTATTACAGCTGCAGAAAAACCTAAATCCTATGTCATGCGTCTTTTTTTTTTTTTTTTTCAAATGAACACAGCATATATCATAGTGAGCTGGACTCCATCTGATTTTCTGTGATTTCTGAGGTGGAATTTTTGTTTATGTTAAGATCAAGGTCAGAGACAAATGATTCTTGCTGTATAATCATACAGTAGTGCAAAGAAACGTTTACCATCTTTTTTTTTTTTTTTTTTTTTTTGCTTTGGTCTATCTTGAGAAAAGCATCCTTAAAACTATGGAATAGTGACATTTTCCAATTGGAGAGATCCTTAGAGATTATCAAGCCCAGCCCTTTTGTTTTAACTAGATTTGAACTGTAGGAAATTGAACCCTAGAGAAATTAAGTGTCCTGCAGAAGGCAGCCCATGTTATTAAATGTATACTGTAGAGCAGCCTTTGAATCTTTGACTATAACTTGATAGTTATAGTCCGGGGCTCTATATAAAGCTATATTCCTTTGCTTGTAACTTTGCTTCAATTTGATTTCTATAACCTAAATATTGATACCAGTTTTTGTGCTGTCTAATAGCTGATACATTTTTATGCCTCAAAAAAAATCACTAAAATGATTATTTAAGATGAGTTAAAAATCTTCAGCCATTTAAACTGTGCAATTTTACCTTACATAGCTCCAATGTAATGGTGCATGATAAAATTATATCTGAAATATTTTACATTATTATTATTGTTGTTGTTGTTGTTATTGTTGTTGTTATTTATATCTTACTCTATATTGCAAAAATACTGTTTGTATTTTTCTTCATTAGACAAAGCTTGATCTTTCCCTCTGGCCTAAAATTATATGTCATTCATTTCATACTTATTTTATGTTGGGCATAGTTTATATGCTCCCCCCACAAATATTCTTATTTAAAGTACTCTAGGACTCAGCATGGTGAGTTTTTTCTAACAATTTGGAAAACTTCAGGGAAGGTAAACACCTTGTCAAGTGCTTCAAAGACAGTATGTATTAATGCAGAGTTGTAAACCAAGGAAATATAACAATTGAGGTCATGTTTAAAATATGATCATTTATAAGCTCTACAGCATTCAATAAATTGTTATTTTCCTTGCTTTTTCAAAAAAAAAATTGAGCGTACCAGGCCATGATAATGCTCAAACATATGGCCAGAAAGTCCAAGATTTTGTGGATTTTAAGTCAAATTTCTGAAAGGGCACAATATTGAAAATAATTCAAGCAGGGTTATAAAAATCATATATCCCACACACACTACGACCAACACCTCCACATATACACATCTCTCATGAGCTATTAGTTTCTTTTACAGCATCGCTGAAAAGTTGTACCATTGCTGTCATTTGGCAACTGAACATCACCACATCAAGACAATTACACGCTTCCTAAGAAAATTCTGAAAGTAATAGTGCTGATGTTAATGTGTGTTGCCCTTGCCTCCCAAAGCACAACGTGAATCAAAAGCATATGTGTAGGTCATTTCTTTGATGAACAAAGGAGGAGAGCAGAGGCTGACAGAATTCAGAGGAATGGAGTATCCCAATACTAGGGTACTAAGTCAAATTGGTCACAGAACTCCATGGAGATGGAATTTAACCTCCTCTGTGTCCTTTTGAAGAGCCAGATAAAATACCTCTCCTCGTTATCTACAAGGGATGAGAGAAAGGGGCGCAGTGGCCCACCTGCGTTTATCTCCTATGCTTTTCCTGCTTCTGTGTGTATGAACACAGGTAATTTTCACAAGCTCTATACTTTGCATTCAAAGAAGCCCTCAGAGAATCAGCAGAATGAATACTCAATGTGATCATAGGCAAAGTCCTTTTACCTTGTAGCTGTAGAAAGCCAGTCAAAGCAAGCTCAGAACTGGTCACCAAGGAGGGAGGTGGGGCCACAAGGACATGCAGGGGAACACAAGAAATCTCCATTTGAAGGGCAGCTCATACCCAACAATTATTACTGATCACCCCATATTTCAAAAGAGAGAAGAGCCTCTATAACAGACAGGACATGATTCTGCAATGTTAAAATAGCAGGTACTTTCAGTTTGGAACATAAATTGCTCACTTCAGTTCAAAACTAAGTGCTTGTATGGTAAAATTAGACAGAAATATCATGAGGGAAGGAAGATAACCTTACAGACTCATCAGATCACAGAACAGAAAGGGGCCACAAAATGCCACACAGTCTATATGCTGCTCCAAGCATTAATTTACAACATATTTTATTGTCCTGACATTTAAATATAGTTGATTGGCACTACTATTTTCCAGAACAAAGTTTTATCTTCTTGATCGGCTATCTGCTCTGGCTGTGGGCTCCGTGAGATTAATTCAGAAAGTTTGTGTTCCTCAAACAGTACTTATGGATAAGGTTATGCCTTGACCAAGAACTCAGCCAACAAAATGTCTCTGTGATCTTCAGTATGAATAGGAACTCAAGGTAAATTTAGCTCTTAGATTTTTTTTAAAGCTCTAACCTCCATACAAAAAAATATAACATCATCTTCATTTGTATTTTTATGAGTTTATGAACATTTCACTAAAGTCTCACCTAGAAACATTTTATAACCCTTTCTTTGGGCTCATGCATTTAGAAGTTTTGCTTGCATTCTATGGATACCAAGTCTAGCTGTGTATGGTCCCATGATTGATATTGTTTTAATACATGCTGGCATTTATAGTTCCATATATTATTTCCCTTAAACCAGGGAAGTTAGAAGAATTTAGTTACAGTTGGAACAGAATGTTCAAGCAGTATCTTTAGAATTCACCCCAACTCTTAATTCTCGCCATGTTCTTTTAATAATAAGAATTTCATGTGTATGTTCCATCAGCTTTAGAAACAGTACCTCTGGAAAAACAGGAACACTCTGATAGGCTATTTGCTCATTTGAAGACAGCCCATCCTGTGACTCAATGGGCTAAGATGTTTACTCCAAAAAGGTAGAACCAATTTCCTTCAAAGTACAGAGCTGGCATGGGCAAAACAAGCATTCTTTAAAACTAAGTATTGCTAAAGTAAGGAAGGCTGAGACCTTAGAAGTAAACCATGAGTCCTTCCTGTCTCTCTTAAGACACTACTGTGTTCAGGAACTCTGTTCTGCACTGCTTCTAGAGGATAGCAAGAGTTCTTTCCATCTTTATGACCTTGTAGCTTATCTTTCACAACACCTGGCACTCATTACTGATTAAAAACTGAACTAATCTACTATGTAAAGATATTACATGAGTACCACTCAGTTCAGTTTATTTATAAGGTAAGCCAAGCACTTTAAAACTACACATGAAACTAATCCAAGTGACACTATGCAAGATAGATCAGTAATAAAGATATCTGTCCATTTGAGATGGGGGAAAAGTCTTAAGATAAATAGAATTAATTCTTCAGAAAATTGCTTCTATTTTTATTCTCAAAATACTTGGTTTTGCTAGCAATTGTGCCCCAATTCTTGTTACATAAATAAGGTTAGTGCATGAATTAATAAGATTCTATTGTACTTCATTATCAACATTGAATAGCTAAGAAGTCTTCGATGAGACTGACTGCATTTGAAGCATTTCTATGGAAGTAGAAACCCATTAATATGTAGTCTATGTGTTTTTCCTTTGTGTTTGATCTGATCTAGAAAACAAACTGAAATATTGTTAAGTAAAATGAGTGCAATTGAGTGTATACACATTTGGACATTTTCTTACCATCCTGCCTGTCATTCATACAGGGGATACAATAATGTCTCATGCTTTAAAAGAAAAATCTCCAAAGTGCTGAAACAATTTTACACAATTCATGGTGAATGTAAAAATAGCCTACAATAGGGTCTTATGCCAAATTAGGCAGCACTTTACAGAGGCAGGGAATAAAGGCTCCAAGTGAGAGGGAGCTGGGAAGGGCGCATTCTCCTCCTTGTCAGAATAATTGGTTCATTAAATGGAAAGAGAGAAGGAGAGGAGATAAAATGAGAGGAGAATCCCCACTATTAAATATGTATTGCACAAGTTCTCAACTTGCTTTGCAGCATCATGGCTGAGGTACACAGACCCTAATAAGCAACAAAGTGAATAGGGAGCTGGACTCCCAATTGTTCAATTCTGTTTTTTTTTTTCTCCAGTGATAAAGAGAAGGGTGCATTGGCTTCCCTAATCCCCAGGATCATGCCCCAAAGCTAAGCAAAAGGAAGAAAGGCCTGATTAAAGTCACAGCAGTCAAGACCTTTGTACAGTGGTGATATGTGAATGTATATAGACACATGCCTGAATAAAAAGAGCACATGTGGTCAGGGGAGTGCTGTGAGCTGGCTTCCAGGATGAATAGTGCCATTATAAACATGAGTCATTATTAGGAGCCAGCATAAATAGGTTGGCCTGTCATGGGGTTAAGATCTATGATCTACTGGGACTTGCTACTCTTCAGAGCTAGGGGCTACCACAGCTGTGTGACAGCAAAATCTGTCTTGAGAATACATCCAAGGGCCTACAGAAAGGTGGTCGCTCATGGACATGCTCTTTAATTAAAGTGGTTGTGGTAGAGAGAAGGTCGTCAATCTAAGGTGACCCTTGGATCAGGTTTTGATCTCCAACTAACTGTTCAGTTTTATTCAAGGGACAAAGAGTCAGGAGGGGACCAGAGGGAATAATATCAAGGCAGGAGACACATACACTTGTGATGTGCAAAACCATAAAAGGTTCAAAGTTTGGATTTTGGTTCAAATAAAATCCTTAGAGTTCAGATGTTTTTGTAAATGCTCTGAACCTCCCTCCTGAATGTAAAGAACCAGCTAAAAGGAGTCCCACAAGAGCACAACGGTCCTGCTCCTCTGAATGTTTGGCCACTTCACTAACAAATCCAGCCAGAAAAATAGCTATTAGCCACATTGACATGTCCCATCAGGTGACAAAGGAAATACTGTGTAAGGTTGTTTGTCCAAATTTTAGCATACTGTTTTCCCAAATAAAGCAAGAGAACAAACAGAAATATAAATGGCATGTATATAAATGGTATGCACAGGGTTGGAATTATGTCTAGTGAGAAAATGAAAAACACAGTTTTATAAGCAATAGCTGCTAGAGGATTAGAAGTAAATTAAAAAAAAAAAATCCCAGAATTTCATGTGTCTACATCGTCTTCCGTAGTACACCTGACCTTCCCAATTTCCAGCCTTTCCTATGCCTACTGTAGAAGTTTTGAAAGCAAAATGCTCAAACATCTTTCACTAGGAGGAAGTAGCTGAGTAGTGTGCTGTGAAGGGTGAGATGTGCCTCACTCCTATTGCCAGTACATCTGGATGAGTACAGAGCACACGGTTAGCAAGGTGCTGTAGCTAGAGTTTCTTCTATCCTCTGTGTTTTCTCTTTGCGATCATGACATGATCTTCTTTACGACATCTGGTGCTTTTAACCTCTTCCTGGAATATCCACTCAACTAACAATTTCTCTACTGTTCCATCCTAGTTTCTTATTCATCCATAGTATGTTTGTCTTTGGAGTTGAGTACAGCCTCATAATCTAAATGAGTGTGAGAGACAGCATGACATTAACTAGAAAGAACAGCCTTGTATATTATTCTCTTCTGTGGTAAATGGCTGTTACTGAGAGTAATTTTTTAGTACTATGTCTGAATGGTGAAGGCAAAGAGCGAGGAATGAGGCAGCCTTAAATTCTGTCACACTCACAACTGAACTAGGTACTGTCATATCCACCTGGTGCTTTTAAACCATTCCCCAGCTTTGAGATTACACATTTGTTGAGATGGCATATTGAAAAATTCCAAAGATTCCTCTGACCTTGGAGGTCACTCACCTATGAAGATCTTTACTCTGGCAAGCTTTGGCTCAAGATTTAACATATACCAGTCTCTTGTATGAAACCATGGCAACTCTAAACAGTAACCCTCTGACACACACAGCAGAGGCACCCCTTCTTTGTTTCAGAATTACCTGAAGATTCAGATATCATCACACTGTCACAGCCCTGTCCTTCCTTCCTCACTGTCTCCTGAGGTCATCTCTTAGTAACTCTTCTGCATGGGGCTCTGTCTACAAAAAGCATATCATATAAAATCACCTTTCTTCTTGCATCGGGTAAGCATCTGTTAAACACCACTCTGTAGTAGAACACTCCTGCAGATAGCTGAGCAGCTACCATCTAGCATGAAAAGAGGATGATGTTGCCAGGATGGCTAAAATCAGACTGCATGGGGGGAAGAGTGAATAGAGGTCAGTAAAGGTCTTAGCAATTATAGGTGCATAATAATAGGTCTGGGCATAGCTGAGGAAAATCCCCACCTCTGTCAGGCAAGCTATCATTCCATTTTCACCTCCAACCTGCAAATTTCAAAATCGATCCTTACTTTCTATTTCTGCCCTCTGTGTTGCAGGTACAAAAACATTTCTGAACAAACGTAATCTGATCATTTCCCTATAAATAGAGATCTTAATTATCACATTTTATCCATTTTATTTCTTTTGAAAGGTTTTCAGAGGTTGCATATCAATGACATGTCTTTGGAAGGATTTGCATTTGAAAGGCTGTTGTTCAAATTTAATTCACATTTGACACAATGTTTTCTCTTGCAGAACATTACCAGGTATCTGAAAAATCAGTTTTCGGCAGTCTCTACTCTACATCCCTGTGATCATTTCCTTTTTATAATGGAGATATTCTACGTGAATTCTGTGTGTGTGTTGGGGAAATGAAAAAAATCAGAAATGTTCATATTTTTATTCAGTCCACTTTTTTTTTTTTTTTCGACAACACTTCCTTTATTGTCTTCCCTGTGGGGAGGTGATGCCAACAGGAACCTGCAGGAGAGTGTCTCAGGGCTTCCTGGGGCTTCTGGGACCAGAACAAGCTATAACCTGATAGGGGCGCAGTGCCTACCTAGTTGATGGAAAGACACGATTAATATCTAGTTCTTACTCTAGCTCCTTTGTGGTGAGAGCAAGCCTGTATGAAATCACTCCACATGTCCCTGCGGTTTGTTTTGAGTGTCAAGCTCCAGCCAGCCGTTCTCAGTGAAAACCCAAGTTACATCCTTCATACTTAGACTGGAAAGAAAGCACACTGAGCATAGCAGGGTGTTCTGGTTTGCTTCTGGCTAATCCTATTATTTTAGGTGGAAAAAAATGAATGTTGGATATTGATAGAAGAGATCCTGAAGGAGATCTGTCCATCAGAGAGATGAGACAGTCAGAATTAGTGGCTGAGTATATTGTTCCTGTATTAGAAAATCTTTGGTCCACATAGATAGATTTTTTTCACCCCTACTAGAGAGGTACCAAATCAGATGCAAATGCTGGGTACAGAGTAAACTTCAGTATGGGGCTGTCATCATTTCATCTCTCATTTTATAGGTCTTGTCAGTTTCTGAAACTCGTTGGAGGATAATTGGCCTGAGATGTAAAGCCACACTCTGCCATTCCAAGGAACAAAGAAAGGCAGCTTCCACCCACATGGCCGTATTTTGTGAAACATACTCTTCCTTTTTAATAATGAGCTGATATACAGTGCTTCTTCTAGGCTGTGAAAAAAAAATCTGTGGTTTTCTCCCTGCAATGTCATACAAGCCACTTAAACTGGTGCCATTTGTAATATTGTGGTCTGTCTGATTGAACATGGAGAGCCTGTGCTTGTTATGTTAACTAAAGTGAACTCCTGCTCTGTCTTCTTGGACTGTGGGAGATGTGTAATATCCTTCCTTCATATTCAGCCTGGGGTGGAAGCATCAGAAATGGTAACAAGAAAGAATCAGGACCTTGAGGCTGCCTTCCTGGTCCCTACTATGATCTTCTGGGTGTATTTAAAGTTTCTGGTTTAGAAATGGGCAAATATTTTTTAAGAAATATAAATATGGAGATCTGAACCTCACATAACACCATGCTCAGAAAGCAGAACAAGAAGCCAGTAATGCCTATGAGACTCAGAAGAAAGCCACTATCAGGAAACACTTCCAAAAAGCCTTGGTAACGTGTGTGTGTGTGTGTGTGTGTGTGTGTGTGTGTGTGTGTGTGTGGACTGCCTTGTTTGTACTGATAACCATTTAACCGTTCTTTAGAATCCAAGTCACACTACATATCATATTCTTTTTAAATTTTATTTTTTACTAATTAATTTATTTAATCATTTTTCAGCCCTATGGCAGCCTCCTCTCTCCTCTCCTTCCAATCCCACCCTCACACCTTTCTACCCCCATTCTTCCCTCCCCTATGTTTTAGAAAACTTAAAATATATAATAATGTTTATTATCAAAACCTATAATTATTATGATGGTATTATCTAACCCACCATCATAATCAAAGAAGACACAGACATTGTTGTATTTTAGAATAAGCTTTATTTTACTTGGAGCCGGGCAGATATTAACCCCCTAAACTACCTCCCATTATCTCCCAGCCTCTATCCTCAGCCATCTGCTTTAATCATTTCTATTTGGACTATATCCTATCCATAATCCCCAAATCCTTGCTTATGTTGTTCACCTGGGCTGCTACTTTCCATGAGTAACTTCCGAGTTCTTCCTCCTAGTCCACGACGTGGCTCTTTCCTACCCTGTGGGGATATTGCTCCTTCTTCCTCCTCCATTCCCTGCCCTACCCAAGACCCTCCCCTCCCAAGAGCCCCCAAACTTTGGTAAATCAGGAATGACTTTGAGGCAAGGCTCATTGTCAAACATCATTTGGGGTCCTTGAGTATCTGCTCCTTAAAGACAACAAGCAGACCTCAGAGGGGGAAATAATTAGGAATCAAATACAAAGCACCAGATCATGCTGTTACAGTCCCCCACAGGTACCAACCCACCCTGGAGTTCTACTGGAAAAGCACAAGCAAGGTGGTAGATTCCCCCTCCCACTCTCTCCCCCTTCTCCTCCCCTTCCTCACTGTCCTCTTCCTATTTCTTTTCTTTCATTAAGATTTTATTTTAGGCATATACACATATATTCTTACACATAAATTAAAAAAAAAACTACATACAGCAAAAAGAACCACGTAACAATCAGGAATTATATAAATGTTACATTCAAGGTGTTTTGGCTATTTGTATTTGGCAACCTTGCAGAAAGCATCTTTCCTATCTTGAGTCTAAAATTCTGAATGAAAATCAGTATCTATCCTATCTTATCTCTATCAACTTAAAACATCTATCTAGACCTAAAAACATCTTAACTCCTAACCAACTAAGCTTAATTGTAAGACTAAATGATCTGGTCTTCAACGCCATCAGAGACTTGAGAAGGAATACAACTATTTATCCTAGTGAACTGGAAGTGCAGGTTAGCAGCTTCCAAAGTGAAAAAATGACAGAGACAGTTTACTGCCTGAACAGTTACTCCAAAGTCTCTATAACATTGGAGCATCATCCTCAGCCTTCTGGCCCAATTTATCTGACACATGTATTTGCAAGGCAGGAACTACTGAGGATTTGCTTTCCCTGTCTTGGCAGAGTGTAGCCACAGACTCTGCCTGAATCCAAACTTTCCCATTTTTAGGAAGAATTCTGTCTGTGTGAGAAATGAGGGCATTTTTCCCAGTGGCTGGTTTGCCACATTTAAAGCCATCTCCATAAAGAGATTCTTTGATGTTCATCATCTTCTTTGAGGTAGGTTGGGTGTTGCCAGGAGCTAATCTGTCTTGCTGTCAAAGTATCTTTAAAATATTAATAGCATCTTTAAATGTGATATTCTGTAGGTCTCTGAGGCTTTTGAAGACATTATATAACTATTTTATCTATCTATAGGATCATATGTATTTGTTAAACCTAGATGTATATTATTGTGATAGAAATAGACTAGTAATTGACATGACCATGATTTGGTCAACTGAAAATTACTTAATTATCCTAAACACCCTGTAATACCACTTTCAAGGTATTAGAAGGAAACTTTGTATTATAATTGAGTTGGATGGGTTCCATACCTCATATATATAGTGTATGGAGAATAATCTTAAGTTTTAATTCTATATCAATACATGAAAATTAAACTTATTTTGTATCAATATACAAAATTCTATACCAATGAATTAAAAATCACCTTATTTGTTAGTAACAAATAACTAAGTTGAGAAGTAGATTCAATAATCTACTTTTTATACTACCTCTATGTATTTCTATACCCCCTTTTCTTCCTTCTCAATCCCTAACTCCATATCTACAAAAGAAAGATAAAGGAAAGGAGAGACATCCCCGAGTCCAACCTCTGAAGTTTCTCCCTGAATAAGACCAATAATAACTTATAACCAATGCCCAATGAATATAAGCATCTGTAGCCCAAGAGAGCAATCAAAAAACATCCCAACCCCCATTAGAGGTAATGGGGCATAGTTCACTTAAGGTTTCTTCTGGCTGATTTGGGGCAAATAGTCCCTTTGTTGGAGCTCAAATAAAATTCGGGAAAATGGTTAAACAAGTCAAGAACAGCATTCACGGTCCAGTTTCTAAATGTTGAGAAATTACAGGCTTATTCTCTATAATGTACTTCCTCCCACAGTCTGTCCTGCATACAGCAGACATAGTCCTCTTCTTGATGGTAAGATCCATTGCATTAAAAATTTTTTTATTTTTATTTATTCAGATTACATCCAGATTATTATCCCCTCACTTGTATCTTCCCTTATCCACCCTCCCTCCCTCTTCAGCCCTATTCCCCTCGCATAGACCTCTGACAGAAAGGGACCTCCTCCCTGACCATAGGACCATAGTCTATTGTGTCTCATCTGGATAGCCTGCTTCCCCTTCCTCTGTGTACTGCTGGGCCTTCCCATCAAAAAACAAAATTAAAAAACAAACCAAAACAAAAAAATACAGATTCACCGCCATATTCTTGTTAGGGTTCCCTGATGGCTTTCTTGAGTACATAGATTATAATCACAGCTCTTAGCATTAGAACTGAATAGATGTGGTGTTCATGGCCTCTGTGTGGCTGATGGGACACCCCCCTCCCATGCTCTCCTGCTCCCTCTTCTCAAGGAACACAGACTTGCTTTCTTCTCCTTGATTGTCTCAGCTTTCTCTTTATCAGTGCCTTTCTTCAACTTATCCTCTTTCTACTCCTAACTTACCTTGGCTCTTTACTGGGCTTCTCAGCACACCAGGCAGAGCTCCACTGTTCCTACTCAATCAAGAGGCTTAAACTACTCAACCAAATAGAAATACCCATCGCTCTGTTTTCCTATGTCTAGGATTCAAAGTTGTTTCTTATATGGCAGATAACACCACTAATAATTATGCCGTGGATTATTTACCTTTCTCCTTCCTCATCCAAAGGCACGTCTTAACATCAAGGCTAGTTATTTTCCCTTCACTCCCATTGTCTTTCTTATCTACATAGCCTGGCAGAACACTTAACACACGAAGCGGTTAGAAAATATGTATTGAATACTAAACAAGTTTCTACGTGGCCGGTTACATTGTAAGCGCTGTTTTCTATTTGCTTTCATTTGGTCACCTAAAGTGTGGGACTAGGTCAGCATCATGTTCTAACATTGCCTTTGTATGAGCTCATGGAGGCTCTTTGATGCTCTTCCATAACCTTGTACATTTCCATAACAAAGGGCAAAGTCAAAGTAATATCATTGACTTCAAAGAGGACCTCACAGATGGGAAGGAGAGAGAGCATATGATGGAGGGTACCAGCACGGCTCCGTGTCTTCTCAAAAGGCTGCTGGCAAAGGGAAAGCAGATACAAGCTAAGCAGATGGTGGGAATCATTTGCTTTTGCAATTCACTTGTTTACGTTTCTGCCTGCTTTTCTGTCAATTTCAGCTCTCAAGCACTTTTAGGTGGGGTCTTGTCCCTGGATTTTATAGAAGTATAACCTAATGCACACTTAGTATTTTATAAACATTGACTTTTGCAGAGTAGATTTTATTAGATAGTGTGGGGTACCTTGAGGAATTGCCTATGATAAACTTGACTTGAACCAGTGTTTCAAATTAACTAGGTGACCTTGAGCAGAATTGGCCAGTTTCCTCATGTACATTTTCTCAAACAGCTTTTTCAGTGCTAATTACTCCAGTGATATCAGGTGGACTCACCATCTGAATGTGAAAACCAAGCCATTATTTTTTGTAGGTGAATAGCATTACATGGCAGCAGTCGGCATTTTTAACATACAAAGTTCATTTATTCAATTATCATTTATTATAGTGGACAGTCTCTGCTAGTTGCACAGAATACAAGGAATGATTGTCCTAGCTTTTTTAATTTTATTCTACCTACACTGGAATTATGAGAAAAATGGAAAATATGTAACTATGCAGGACTATTGCACAAACCAATTTAGTTATTAAAAAGTGCTTGATATCACCCAGGCATAGTCAATGTTTTTATTAACACTGCAATATTACTAGAATAGGACTTCAGTATATGACAAAACTGTGCTGACATTAAGCCAACAAAAGCTTTTTATTTCATAAGCATAGGATGTTCAAACAACTTGACAATAAATAAATAAATAAATAAATAAATAAATAAATAAAGGTTGTTTCAGAATATATACTAATGTATTGTGTTTGGATTTTTCTGTGTGCTTATTTTTTTGCAACAAGTTAAAGAATGAATAATTGAGCCACATATTTCCATATTCTGAAACAACTAGTTTTAAGACAATAAAATATAGGATAATACCAATATTTATAAATGGAGTGGTAACATAATGTCCCTGATCTGGACATGCATTTAATTAAGTATTTTGATTATCACAGAAGTTGACAGTGTCATTTATAAAACCGCCTTTGTGTGCTATGTAGTATCCACGTTGTGATTCTGTATTTAGACTTCAGTGTCTGGGATAGGAGAGATGCTCCAGTGGCTAACATCATGTGCTCTTGCAGAGGACCTGAGTTCTAGTCCCAGCCCCATACCAGGTGGCTCACAACCATCTATAACTCCAGCTTTGGGGGACACAATGCTTTCATCTGGACTCCATGGGAGCTGCCCTTACATGTGAATGTTCTCCCCCATAATTATGCATATAATTAAGCATTAAAACTTTAAAAGAAACCATAACTGCAACAGATCTCAAAGTTTATCTTAATGCAATAACCGCACATTGGACTTATAGCTGAGGAAGCTACAAGAAGCTTCAAGGTGTTACAAGATATTATTATATACAGCACTACAGGCATATGCATAACTTATACACATACGTGCATTATTTGATAGAAAACAGGCTTGGATAGCTATACTGTGACATGCTATGATATAATGTTTAACAAACCAAAATTGATTTTTAAAAATTGACAGTTTGCCTACCAAAATTTCTAATGTAAGCATTTTCTTTATTATTATTTGGGATTTTTTTAAAGTCTCCTTTTCCCCAGAGAGAGTCATCTCTATTTTTCAAGGTATTATGCATCAACTTCTTAGATGATCTAGGACAAGAGATGTCACAGGTGTACACAAAATCCATGAAGAATAGCACTGCAGGCAGTAGCATTCAGTTTATTTATTTTCCATTTCTTTCAGTGATGGGCATCAACACCAAATGTTTCTCCTGCTAAGGCAGTGCTTGCTCTGCTCCGGAACTACGTCCTACCGTTCACCCGTCAGCAGCCAGCCTAGAAAAAACATTCAGTTTTCTTTTTTGAAAATGTTTTTGTTATTATTTTTTACATCCTGGCCACAGTTTCTTGACCCTTCTCTCCTGTCAGACCCTCCCCCTACCTTACCTCAGCCCCATCTCCACTCCTTTTCCAGTGATCTTCATAAAAGAGCTGGCCCTGCCCTGGATATCAACCAAAAATGGCATAGTCAAGTTGCCGTAAGACTAGGAAACATTTTCAACAGTCACGAAAGCCAACTGCAGTTTATTTAATGGTTTAAATCAAGGTCCTTTTTTTTTTTTTTTAACATGGAAAAAAAAATAACATCGTTTAACTCCAAGGTTGTAGGTGTTTCTAACATATTTTTAAAAATGAAATCTCTGGGTAGGAAGCATGTGAGCATCTTAGCACAGGGAGGAAACAATTATGAGTATAAGGTTTATTTTGGAAAATTTGTAACAGAATATTTAGTTTCTACAAAGAAACTTCAGAAATAAAGATGTTAAATTTTCAAAATAGGTGAAAGTGCAATTCTTCTGGCAGCATTGCTGTGTCTGAAAGGCTGTCAAACTCATTAGCGTGGTTCAGCTAGGTCCTCCCTAGCTACTAAAGGGTTGCAACGAATATCAACCTAGAGGTTTCTCCCATGAAGATGATTCAGAAATAGAAGTTCACATGTTGCCCGAGGCCTATGATTGGTAAATTGTTCTAATCGAATTCATTTTTAAATTAGAGAAAAATAGAGATTCTTAAATAAACAAACAAATGAGCAAGCTTCAACAAATCAAAGGTAACCACTGTGGAATTTTTGGGTTTAATTTGTTTTCACACTCTGTTCAATGGTAGTAACTTGGCAATGGGAAAAGAGTGAAACCAAGATGTTGTGTTTGCTTTCTAGGAACTTTCAGCCTAGAGGAATGAACAACACAAAGTACAATGAGACAGCCTTGTAGTTCAGTTAGTTAAGCAAAACATCGAAGAGGATGAAAAGAAAGCTCTGTGAGCCCCAATACCTTTGTTACTTTATTTTTCTTTCTTTTTTTTTTTTTTCTTTGAGACAGCATTGCAGGCAGTAGCCTAGGCTGGCCGAGAACTCTTGCCACTTCCTATTCAGTGCAGGATTTCATCTGTATGTCACTCTTCCTGACTTTGGAGAAGTTAATTAAATTCTTTTTCCCTCAGTTTTCTTTTGTTTTTGTTTTTTTTTGTTGTTGTTGTTTTTTACATTAGAAAATTGCCATGATGATATTTTTTAACTAAAGCTGTTACTACAAAAATTTTAGAAAGATAGAAAAGTTTTGCAACAGAACCAGGCTAGCTCCCAAAAATAATCCAGCTGTCATAATTGTGGTGGTATTGGTATGATTTTCAAATAAGCCACAATTATTCATGGTAGAACTTCATCCATTGTAGTTATGTACGTAAAGTATGTAGTTTTCCCACATATATGAAAATCTTAAATATGTTTACTGTTTTGTACCTTTTCATCTGTTTTATTAAAATGTAATTCATTTTACATTTTACATTACAACATGCTTACCTGTCTATTACATATTTTGACATAAAATGTTATGAACAGAATTTGATGATGTTTAGTGCATTCATGAATTTGTGTGTCCATATCACAGTCAGTTCTAGGGCATTTTAACATCTCAAAAAGAAGCCCTGGACCTGATCTCAATTACTGTGAACTTTCTCCAACTCCCTCTACCCACATCTAGGAAGTCACAAATGGACGTTTTTGACTAGAGTTGCCTTTTTGAACAATGTGTGTAAATGCAAGCATATTCAATAACAGTTTGAAGGATTATCCTTCTTCAACCGAGTTAATATTTTCATGGTTCATATAGATAGCATTGATGTTAGGTTCAATTTTTTGTGTGCATACACATGAAGAGACCGAAGACCAACCTCTAGTGTCTTTCCTTGGATGCCATCACCTTTGTGTTTTGAGACCGTCTATCTCTGGCCTGAGACTCACAGAGTAGGTTACCAGATGGCCACCAAGGTCCAGGTAGACTGCATTGTCAGTAGTGGAACTACAAACATGGACCAACACACATGCTTACGTTTTATAAAGATCCTTTCGTTTCAATGCCTGTCTGTCTTTCTGCTTGTCTACCTGTCTCCTTAACCCCTGAGACGCCCCGTGTGTGTGTGTGTGTGTGTGTGTGAGAGTGTGTGTGTGTGCATAAAAGCCCCTGCAGCTAGAGTTACAAGTTGTACTTGGCTACCAAGCATAGTTGCTGGGAGCCCAACTCAAGTCTTCTGCAAAAGCAGTATTGCTCTTAAAGAGTGGAGCTATCTGTCTGTCCCAGATACCATTTTTTTTCCTGTGGATTCTCCAAATAAAACTCAGGTCCTCATGCTTTCTTAGGAAGCACTTTACCAGCTGAGCCATCTCCTGGGCCTTAGGTTTCTTTGTATGAGTAAATAATGGCCCATTTTATGAGTAGACCACACTTTCTTTGTCCATTCATCCACTACATCAGTTGCCAGGCATTTGGGCTGTTACAAGTTCATGTCTGAGATAAGATTCTTGTGCGTTGTGCACACTTTGGATACTCCTATTAGGGAAGAGAATAGCTGGGCCATATTGTTGCTCTGTTTTTCCTGTGAAAAATGTATAGACTGTTTTCTAGAGACTACATGTTATTATCAGCAGTGTGTGATGATGTGAATTACTCTACATTTTTATTCTTACTCCTCTCTATATGATAGCTGTGCTAGTAGGTGTAAAGTTTTACCTGTCATTTCAGTTTCAATTTACTAATAAATAATGACATTGAGCATCTTTTTATGATCTTCTTGGTGGTATGGGACTGTTCTTTTGGATAAATGTCTATTCAATTAGTTGGCCCAATCAAAACTATTTTTAAGACTTCAACACACATTTTGATTATATTTTTTTCTCTTCCTCCAACTCCTTCTAGATCCTCCTTATTTCCCTATCCAACCAACTTTATCTTTTTTCTCTCTTTCTAAAACAATAAGTAAAACAATCAACCAGACAAAAACCCACAATGAGATGAAAAGAAATAATCCAACAACATCAAACAGAAATCCATATATGTGTGTGTATACATATACATACATATATGTATACACACATATATTATATATTATATTAAATTATATTTATATACACAGTCTGTTTTTTTGTGTGTGTCGCCTAACTACTTCTGAGCATGAGGTGTGGTTTTTATTATGGTTGAAGAAAACACCTTTGCCTTCTTCCTGCAGGTATCAGAAGCAAATAGTTTCTTGGTATAGGTGAGACTTTATGTCCCCTCCCCATTTTCATTGCTAGAACTTTGTTTGATTTTTGAACCTGGGTAGATCTTGTGCATGGCAACATAGTCTCTGTGAGTTCATATGTGTATCATTCCTGTTGTGTCTTAAAGATGGTTTTTTCTTGGAGTCATCCACCAGTTCTGGGTTTTACTGTCTTTCTTCCTCCTTTTCCTCATAAATCCCCGAGTCATGAGTGTAGGGGTTTGATAAAGATAACATATTCAAAACTGAGTGCTGTATAGTTTCTCATCCTCTGCATATTGTCCAATTGTGTCTCTGTGTTAATTACCAAACACTGAAAGAAACTTCACTAATGAGGGTTGGTATAACAATATGTCATTAAGATTCATTGTATTGCTATTTTCCTTTTGAAAACGATAATGTTTTGTTTTCCCTTAGTCCAGTGACCTGTGAAATCTTAGGTTCCTGCCCACTTTAGTAGTTTCTAGTGTGGGTTACATCCCATGGATCAGGTCTTAAATCCAATTTTAAAAAATGGTTGAGTACTCCTATAACATGTCTGCCACTCTTGCAATGGTGTATCTTGTAATTGGGTCACTGTTTTAGGTCTCAGGGTTTGTAGCTGTGTTATATCAAAGGCTGTTTTTTCCCTCTAGTATTATTCAGAGTATTTTACAGCACCATAAACACCACACAGTAGTAGTAAAGATCCTAGTCAGGCAATAGTCCCTTGTCATTAGGGTGTGGAGAATAACTGATAGCCTTGGCAATAGCCTGTGCTATTTGGGGGAGCTTGTGAAACCCATTTGGCATTTAAGCATTATTTTGAATAAGACTAGAAAGAATGGCTATTCCTTTTTTTCCCCTGGTCTTAGTGAAGGCGTTTTGAGATTTTCTGTATTTCACATGTTATTGGGTGTGTTTTTTTCATACATAATTTTTATTATGTTGAGATATACTCTGTCCATCTTCAGCCTCTTCAGAAATTTTAACATGAAGGGATAATGAATTTTGGCAAAGACTTTTTTCCATTTACTGATATGATCATGTTATTTCAGTTCTTGAGTCCATTTGTGTTGAATATTACATCTATTGAGTCATGCATGTTGAACAACTCTCTGGAATGAGGCCATCTTGATCAGTAAGAATGATACTTTTCTTTGTCCTTGAATAAAGTTTGAAAGGGTTTTAATGAAAATTTTGTTTCTGTGCTCATCCAAGATATTGGTTTGAGATTGTCTTCGGTGTTGCTATTACAGTTTAACTTATTTATTTATTTATTTTGTATGCCTGTGTCTTTCAAAACAATATTGGCTTGATAAAAAGAGTTTAGAAGCATTCCTTTCTTTTTTTATTTTATGGAATAATTTAAGGGAAATTGACATTAGTTCTTTAAAATCCTAGGAGAATTCTGCAGTGAATCTGTCTGAGCCTTGATTTTTTGTTTGTTTGTTTTCTTGATTTATTCTATTTGTGGTTGTTGAGGTAGAGCTTTAATTACTTCTTCAGTGTCAATGCTTCTGATAGATCTGTTTAAAGTATTTATCTCGATTTGGTCTAAGTTTGTTAAGGCATATGAACCTATAAATTCATATGTTTATGTGATATTTTTCAATTTAGTGGATTATGATTTTAAGGTGTGTCCGTGGTTTTCTCATTTTCATTTGTATCCCTTATAATGTATCAATATATAATACAATAGTATTATTAATAGTATTTTAATCTTCTTTCTTTTTCAGAGTTGCTAAGTTAGTCTGTTTAACTTTCAACAAACTAGCTCTTCATTTCACTGATTCTTTTCTATCACATTAATTTAAATCCTGGTTTTTAATTACTTGTTTATGTCTATTATTTTGTAGTTTGGTTATTTTTTCATTTATAATTACACTATGTCTTTGAGGTTTCTCTGATACATTGTTTTAAATAGAGGCATTTAGAGCCATGATCTTCCCTCTCATGCTTGCAGTAATTGTTGTGTCTTCAGTTTTTTTTTCAATTATATGCTTGTTTTTAATTTTTTATCATGATTTCTTCGGTAACACATTCATTATTCAATTGTATTTTGTTTAATCTCCAAGACTTAGTGAGGTTTGTCTTGATGTTGATTTCTTACTTTATCCCATTTCTTTAAAAAAATCCATTTTGCTCAGAAAAAATAAAAAAACTCATTTAACTTTGTTATATGCATTAAAATTTATCTTGTGTCCTAGTATATATTCAAAAGGAGAGAAAGTTTTGTGGCCTACCAAAAACTGTTTATTCTGCATTGTTTCCTTGGACTATTTCGGACATATCTATTAAGAACATTGACCTAAATGTCATTTAACATCAATGTTTCTGTGTTCCTTTTTTTGTTTAGAGTATATGTTTATTGGTGAGGGTGTGGTGTGCCGTTCACCCACTTTTTCTGTGATAGGAATGATCTCTAACTTTATTTCTAGTAATGTTTGTTCTATGAAGTTAAGTGCACCTGATTTCAGTGTGAGATTTGACTCCTTTCTATAACTTTTGTACTTTTCACTTATTTATTAAACTTACTGTTACTTCATTTAGTTTTGAGGCTGTTTTAATATGGCTTGTATTGAATTCATGTTAAGATTATTAAATATTAACACAGAAGAATAATAAATATGCATATAAATATCCACAAGGCTGTATAATACAGGCTTATGAAACTCTTACATTAATGCTTAGAGTTCTCTGAATGATTTCTATTTTCAGCATGATATTATTTGTAAGCATAATAGTTTTAATTCCAGATTAATTCAAAACTGTATGTTGCTTTTTATGGCTTAGGTACCCAAGGTAGAAATGACAGTGCCAAGTGCATAGACACTATGCAAGTAGGCAGTGCTTAAAGTAAAAATAATCAGTCTTATCTGGGTTTGGTGGCACACCCCAGTATTCCCAGCACTCAGTGAGGCAGAGGTAGGTGAATTGCTGTGAATTTGAGGCCAGCCTGGTCTACAAAGTGAGTTCATGACAGCTAAGGCTACACAGAGAAACCTTGTCTCAACCTTCTCTCCCCCCCCCCAGATATCATTCTTACACCTTCAAGTATAATCTTAGATGAGAAGATTTTCAAATTTTTTTATCATGTTGAGCACTTCTTTATATTTCTATATGATATCATTATGAAATTATGTTGTTTTCTTACATGCATGTAATTTTTTTTTGTCATGTTTGTCTACTGGTATAATCTATGACATCAATAGTTTTGATAGGCAGACTATCCTTAGTTTCAAGAAATAAATCATATTTCATCATGTTGATTAACTGTATTTTTGTGATGTTATAATTAGTTGAATAGTGTTTTGTTTAAATACTTTACAGCTGTATTCTTAAAATATTAGTCTGTGTTTTATTTCTTATGATGTCTGTCTCCTTTTTGTAGAAAGATAATTACTAAGCTTATAGAATAAATGTGGGAGTGTTACTTCTATTTTTGAACAGTTAATGAATATTGTTATCAACTTTTATTAAAATATTTGATAGAATTCACCAGCAAAGCCATCTGTGTCCTGGATTTTTGTTTTCAGCTGTTACATGAATCTCTTTTTAAATTCATATGTTCTATTCCTATGGTGGATTCACTTCAGTAGTTTATGTCTTACTGAGGAATTCATTGTTTCTTCCAAGATATCTAATTTATTGATGTAGAATCATCCGCTTATGTTGTTTTTTTCCTTCTGGAAATACACTAGTGATGATCCTTTTTTTTTCAATTTCTGTTTTTATTAATTTCAATATCTCCCTTTCTTTTTATTTAGCATAAAGTTATTCAACTTTCTTGTTCTCTTCAATGGAAATCTTTGATTTTGTGAATATTTTCTTTCTTTTTGTTGATTTTATTTTTATTTGAAGTTTCATTTCATATAGTCAAGAGCATATTTCAAATGACTTTTTTATTGAAGAATTATTTTTCATACAATATATTCTGACTATGGTTTTCCCTCCCCAAACACCTTCCTGTTCATTCCCATTGCTCTCTTATTTTTCTAAACTTTAGTGTTTTTTTTTTCTGTTCTATTTTCATTATTGCTTCTGTTTGCTTTTTATATTTAATATCTGAATCTTTTTCTACTTTCTTTAAGAAGACTGTAGACTGTTATCTGAAGACATTTATTTTTGAAAATACAAATAATATTTGTAGCTATAAATTTCTAAGTACTAGTATCACTGAATCCTGTAAGTCTGAGTAGATGGTCATTGTAATTCATTATGAAATTTTCTATCTTTCTTTGTTATGTTTTTATATTTTACTTTTGTGTGTGTAGAATATGCTGTTTGAGGTGATCATATTTGAATTTTCCAACCGTATTTATGGTTTCCAAGTTCATTTTGTAAGGTCAAAAGCATACTTCAACTGACTCATTTTAAATGTGTCAAGCCATGTTAGAGTGTTTGTCACCTACTGTAGAAGCTTTCGTGTGTGCTTTGCAGAATGTTCTGTAGATCTTGATTAGGTCTAGTTGGCTTATACTGGTGTCTTAATGGCATTTTGCCAATGGAGCATCACCACATCAATGACCACTGTTGAATACTTTCGCTTCAAGTTTGTTTTCTGCGGCTGTGATAGAGACTATGACAAAAACTACTTGTGAGGATCAGGGGTCGAAGCAGGTGGTTAACATAGACAGAAATTCTGCTTGCTTAGCTACCTTTCCCACATAGCCCTGACCACCAACCCCCTTCCTCCCCTTCCCCGCCCCCGGGCCCAGGAATGGTACTATCTACAGTGGCCTCAATTCTGTTTCATAAACTATCAAAAAATTACCTCACGGACATGCCAACAGACAATATGAAGAGGGCAACCCCTCAGTTGAGATTCTCTCTTCCCAGACATATCTACTTTTGTTTCAGTTTGACAAAAATTAGCCAGCACCCTGTCTCTTCCTGTGCTTGTGTCACCCTTTCCTTCATGCGATCTGGATCCCAGTGGGCAGCTGTATGCCTGTGGTTGTGTGTTTGCAGCTGTTATATCATCACAATTAACAGCAATTTTTCATAATTTACCTCCCTATTTATCTGATAACATCTGGTGTGCATTTTATAAACTATTTTGGTTACTATTATACCATTTCATGATTATTACTGTTGCTATTTGCACAACTTTCCCCATTTTCCACCCATTTATTTCTATCTGAGAGTATGGCACATCTCCTATTGATGGTATGTATGAGATAGAGCATAACTCAAAAGAATATAACTCAGTATTAATTGAAGGAAGTAATAGGTTACCCCCACATAACACTTACTTTTTTGGCATGTTTCCCATTATATTGCATAGGACATCTATATATTTCTTAACAGCAATAGAATACCTTTGTAAGTATAACTTCTGTAATCTTACATCTCACAGATGCTGAGAAAAGAAATCAATTTTTCATTTGATTACATAACTGAGTAAGTGATATTGATTTCATCATTTGGCATGTCAAGTTTTGATTCATTTTGTTACTTCAGTAAAGCTTTGTTCCCACCAACTTCTTGCTAATAACATCAATTATATTATGCATTCATATGTTAAAGCTCAACAGTATAATTACATGTGTGCTACTTTATACAAACACTTTTTAAAAACTACTAAGAAAAGCAATAAGAAACATAAACTACCGCTCAAAATTACTTAATTACTTACATTCTACTGTTTTTCCTTTGGACTTCTATTACTACTGACATTTAGTTGCCTTCAGCCTAAAGAAGTACACTTTTTAAAACTTTTGTTTTATATTGTTTTGTTTGCAGTTAACACTGCTATCAGTGAGTTCTATCTTTGTTCATCTTACAATATCTCCATTTCACTTATTTTAAAATTCTATGTAGTATATTTGGTTAACAATTTTTCTCTTTTCATACTTGAAAGTGTCATCTCACTGAATGTGGTCTTTATTACTTCTGAGGACAGTCCACTAATAATTTAAATCAAATTTCCCTAGATATGTCATTTTCCTCTTTCAGATTTAAATTTTTCTCCCTTTCACCTTTAGTATTTTACTATGATGCTTCTGAATATAGATCTCTTAAAATTCATCCATTTGAATTAATATCTTATTACTTTCTTCTTTTCTTCTTTCTTTCTTAATAGCTTCTTGGGGATGTGAATAACTCCTCATGATTAATAATGTTTGCTATTGTTCATTATTATTTCAGTTATTTATTTAATATTTATTTTTATTTTGGTCTTAGAAGTATGTATCATAAATCCTGTCTCAATTTCCAATCTTTCCAACTTGCTCCATTTTGGGGGGCTATATTCTTATATATGGCTGGCATGTTTAATAAAATGTCCTACAGCTTTCCATGCCTCTACTCATTTTCTTTGTTCTTTTTTTTCTCTTTACTTTGTAGATTACACAATCTCTATCCAACTGTCTTTCAGTTTGCCAATTTTCTTTTCTGCCAGCTAAAGTATAGCATTTAGTCTAGTGATAATTTCAATTTTCAACTCAGGCTTTGTATTTTTAAATTTTACTGTCTGATTTTTTTGTGCTTTGTATAATTTATGTAACTTTGTTATTCTCTGTTAAGAGGAATTTGACATAATTCTTGGCTTTAGTGCTTTGAGCCTGGATCCTTCTGATGGTTAGCTTGTACGCTGAGGCCTGTCAATGGCAAATTTTTTTCATTTTAATATTTATTATAATTTATTCACATTACATCTCAATTGTTATCCCCTTAACCTGCTCTCTACCATCTCTCCCTCTTCTGCCCTATTCCCCTCCCCTGCATCTCTGACTGAGGGCCTCCTCCCCCACTATCTGACCACAGCCTATCAAGTCTCATCAAGATAGCCTGCATCCCCTTCCTCTGTATGCCTGGAGTGCCTACCCTCCAAGAGGAAATGATCAAATCATAGGCCTGAGAGTTTATGTCACAGGCAGTCCCTGCTCCCTCCCAACCCCAACCCTGGAGAATGAACTGTCCATTGACTATATCTGAAATGGGTCTAGGTTTCTGCATGCATTGTCCTTGATTGGTGCATCAGACCCCTGGGTCCAGATCCATCGACCTTAATGGTCTCCCTGTTGCAATTTTTAAGTTTTCTTTCTCTGTAGGTTTCTAAATTCTATATACAAGACTTATTTTTCCTGTGTCTATGTTGTTTCTATAGTAATATTTTCTAAAAACTATATCTCTTAAGAAATATATTTTAGAAATCTTTTTAAAAGTCTAGGTGCTAACCATTCCTTTGAACTCTTGATTTCATTGGTGATGATCTGGTTGTGTAACTGTTCATTAAGCAACTTTTCTAGAAGTGTGTGTGTGTCGAGGGGGGGGGACAGAGGGTGATGCTGAGTGGAAGGAATCTGAAGCCTTGTGCTTACTAGACAAATGCTTTTCTACAGAGATACATTATTTTACCTACAGCACACAGCCTGTGATGACCCTCTGAAAACAATGCGATCCTGGGCATGGATACTCTCTCTCTCTTGAGTTGACAGTAGATTTAGAAAGCTCACATTCTGCAGTTCCTGTTGCCACTTGATTTATCTACCTGGCTTTGTTGACATCACACTCAGCTTTTAGTCTCCATTAATTGTTCCCAGATTGCCATCAGGTTGTTCACAAAGTATCACAGCATAAATTGTTTCTGCTCCAACTAAAAGTAATGAGATTTATTTTTTTTCATTTGGTTGAGGATTGCTTCCACCCCAGGAGACCTCTTGATAGTTGCCTCTTTCCCTAGTACTTCCTGATAAACCTCCAGTTTGTGTTGAGTTCAGCTTGTCACTTTCATGGACCTATGAGCCTCCCCGTAACTGTTGCCTGCAAACTCTTCATTCTTTGGAAGGTTATATAGTTAGGATTAAACCTTCCAGATTGTCCAAAATAAGCTTCCAAAGAAGGGGTTCTCCAGCTCCTAATGCTGTGACCCTTAAATGCAGTTCCTCATGCTGTGCTGACCCACGAACATAAAATTATTGCACTGCTTCTTCATGACTGTAGTTTTGCTGCTCATATAAATCATAATATAAATATCTGATATACAACCTATTTGCTATGTGACCCCCTACTCAAAGGCATCAGAACCTACAGGTTGAGGATCCTTGCCTTAGGGGATGCTTTGAAGTTGTCTGAATTTACAATCTATGCCTCTTACAGCCACAATCCCTGCACTGTTTCTCAGGTGTATTGAAAGAACCTCTGTGCTCTGCCTTCTAAAACAAGAACAGTGTTAGAGTCTTACTTGTTCCTAAGTTTACAAGTAGTTATTTTTTTTTCTCTCAGAGCGAAACACAAGCTTTGACATCAGTACTCAGAGTCTTTTTTGGCTTGCTCCTGCTGGCATAGCATCTCTACTCCACTAATTACTTGTGGCGAAGATGATGTGTGTCCCAGTATTTCCATCTTGGCATCTTGAGAGTAGTGTGGATCTTGTGACTCTGAAATTGTAAGACGGGTCTAGGGATTTGAAAGGATGTTCCAGTCTTCCCAGAGGCCAGTGACTGAAATAGTTTGTACAGTAGACTCTGGGAGGTTGGAAAGTGTTAGTGACATGCTCAAAAGGTACCATAGCCCTAGTGAGAAAGCCAAGTGGAAGAGAGGCCCTGTATTCTTGGCTGTGCCTACTCTAAGGACATCTTTAACCAGGCAGAGCTGTGGAAAAAAAAAATAAAGGAATTGCCTTAAATAGTACAGATCCTTGCTGCTTAGAAAACAGTTTTCTACATATGGTAACCAAATATTTTATGATTTGCCTTATGGCTTTAGACACTTTTTGAACTTTACATTGTGCTTGTTGTTTTGACCAGCATTTGTGGCTTATGCTATTTCCTTGGAATAGGGGCTATAGAGCTAATTGATCTGCATTTTGTTTCCTTCTGGTACCCAATGTATTAAACAGATTAAGGCTCTTAGCGGTGTACATTTTGGGGAAAAATCAATTAGCTTTTATATTACTTGTCTCACTCACTGTGTTAGCAATTAATACTATTAGGATACTAGCTATGAAAAAAGCAAGTATATATTCTTATTAGTGATTGAAGTTTCAAGTAGGAAGAAAACCTTTGAATTGAACTTGGAATAAGCATCAGAGCTCTGTGAATGTATCTGGAAACCTGCGGTTGATCTACAAGGCCATTTTTATGAAGGACACTTGACTTTTCATATAAATGTCTCCTAAAACTACTTCTTGGAAAGGCTCTTTAAGGCACAGTGTATGCACTGTTCCATCATTCAGGTTCATGTTTACCTTGGTTCAGCAGTCAAGGAGACTAGAAGATGCCTTTTTCAATAGGAAAAAGAGTCAAAATGATCAGAAGGTTTAGAATACTGACATTCAAGTCTCAAAGGCTGCCTTAACATAAAATTCTATTTTCCATTTCATTTGAATGAGTTTCTTGCATTGTATTTTCAACTGAATCAATGAAAGAAAGAATTTATGACAAGCATTGACTTTTGAATATTTGGGCTACTTATAAGATTTTAGTAATGCTAGGTTTTGTCTTAACATAATTTTTAAGAGGTTTAGCTAATTTTATTTATTTATTTTACATTTTAAAAAACTTATTCACTTTACATTTCAATTGTAGCCTTCTACCTCATCTACTCCCTGTCCTAAAGTCCCACCCTCCTTCCCTTCTCCACCTCCCCCATCCCCTAGTCCTTAGAAAAGGGGGAGCCCTCCTTCCCTACCATCTGACATCAGGCTATCTAGTCCCATAAGGACTGTCTGCATCCTCTTCCTCTGTGGCCTGGCACAGAGCCCCCTGCCAGCGGGGTGAGGGGGAATTGATCAGATCAGTGAGCAGGTAACACAGTCCATGTCAGAGACAGCACCAACTCCCTATATTAAAGGACCTGCATGGAGACAGAGCTGCCAATCAACTACACCTGAGTAGAGCATCTAGGTCATCTCCATGCATGGTCCTTGGTTGATGCATCAGTCTCTTTAGGCCCCCCTGGACCCAGATTTGTTGGCTCTGTTGATCTCCTTGTGGGGCTTCTGTCCCCTCTGGGTCCTTCTATCTCCTCACTCTTCTATAAGACTCCCTGCACTCTGCCCAAAGTTTGGCTGTGAATCTTAACTTCTGCTTCAATCCCCTGCTGGGTGGGAAATACAGATCAAAAAGGCTCTGAGATTCTATCTTACACCTATCAGAATGACTAAGTTCAAAAATTCATGTGTTATAACATGCTGGCAAGAATGTGGAGAAAGAGGAACACTCCTCCATTGCTGGTGGGAGTGCAAACTTGTACAGCCACTTTGGAAATAAATCAGGCTCTTTCTCAGAAAATTGGGAATTGTGCTATCTCAAAACTCAACTATAGCACTCCTGGGTATGTACCCAAAAGATGCTCCATCATTCAACAAGGATATCTGCTCAACTATGTTCATAGCAGCTTTATTTGTAATAGTCAGAATCTGGAAATAACCTAGATGTTCCTCACCCAAAGAATGGATAAAGAAACTGTGGTACATTTACACAGTGGAATACTACTCAGCCATTAAATGGAATACTACCCAGGCAAGTGGATGGAACTAGAAATAATTATTCTAAGTGACATAACCCAGACCCAGAAAGACACACATGGTACATACTCAGTTACAAGTGGATATTAGCCATATAATACAGGATTAGCGTATGACAATCCACAGACCTAAAGAAGCTAATTTTTTAAAAGTGAAATCTAGCCAAAAATACTTATATGGGTACATCTTGACCAAAGGTAACTTAATGTTGCTTCTTGATTCTCAGTCTGTACTACAGGGTGACATTTGACAATTCCATAGCCATGTTTCTTTATGCCAACGAATGGGAACTAGGAGGTGAAAGTAAAGGATACTGCTAAACGTTCTACAGTGCATAGAAGAGACTCTCAGTAATAAAATTTAACAAGAGAAATACAAACAATGTCAATCCTGCCAAGTTAAAGAATGACTTACTTAGGACCAATCAGTTCTCTTGATTTGTATCGTACTGCCCTGAACTTTGTTCTTCAATGCTGAGCACTGCTCACCAAGTCCTAATTCCTACAACTCTGATGTACCTCAGAGACACCTTCTCCAGGCATTAATCTCCTTTCATGGTTTGACTACAGACCCTTGGGACTTTCCTCACTCTTTCTATATGATACAAATAAACAACCATGATGTATGGAGCATTGCTGTGATGTAACAAACCATCCAGAGTGACTTCTCTTAGAAAACTGCAGCTGTCTTCAACACAGGCTGACACACAGACAGCAGTGAAACAGAGTGCCAGCCATTCTAAGTGGCATCAAAGACACAGTCACAATACAGACTCTTTTTTTTAATTGAAAAATGAAATCATATTACATCTCATTTGCTCTCCCATCCCATGCATCTTTCCATTCTTCCCTCCCTCCTGCTTTCACCTCATTCCCTTTCCCTATGATTGTGACTCAGGGGGACCCTCTCCTCCTGAATATGATGTTAGGGTATCAAGTCTCTTCTTGGGAGCCTGCTATCCTTCCTCCAAGTGCCGTCGGGCCTCCCCATCAAGGGGACATGGCCAAATATGGGGCACCAGAGTTCGTGTGAAAGTCAGTCCCCAGACTCCACTTAACTGTGGAGAATGTTCTGTCCCTTGGCTAGATCTGGGTATGGGTTTGATGATGACTGCACATATTGTCCCTACTCTTAAACTTCCTCCTTGCTTCTCCCATACTTCCCAAACTGCTGATAAATAGGCATTTTCACGTTTCCACTCTTCAATCTAGCCACCGAGATGGCCTCTTTCAATTGCACTTCCTGGTTACTGGTACATCTCAGTAATCTGCTCTTGCATGGATTATTGTCATCTTGAAGCCTCTGTGACTCACTCCTGAGAGTTCATAGATTGATGATTTGTCAGTAGAGAGTGAGGTCATTCTCTGGAAAGGCACCTGCCTACACTGCCCTGGAGACATTCGGATAACTGACACTAAGGAATCAGACCTCCGCCAATACCAGAACTAGCTTGTATGGCTTGGGATTGGGCCCCCTAAGCAATACACTTACCAGCTCTATTTAACTCTGAAGCCATAACTGTTCGATGCCTCAGAAAGTATGTAGCAAAAGTGTCTTTTCCTATTAGAATCAATGGCTTTTAGAAGAATACAGCAGATGTATGTGTGAGTCCATCCTTCACTCTGAGTAATAATCTATTCTCCATTTGACATTAGCACTCTACAGTGGAAGCAAGTTCTCCAGCATTTTCCCAGCTAACCCACTGCTTTGTCCTCCTGATAATGGGGAGCCACCACATGCTGCACCAGGATCTTATATATTAGCAAGAACCTCTCCAGAATATCTCTAGATGCTTTGCCTTAGATTTCAACAGTGATTATTTTTCTTCTTGGTGTCATAAGGCCTCACTATGTAGTCCTGGCTGACCTGGAACCTGGTCTGCCTCTGGCTCTGCCTCCCAAGGGCTAGGATTAAAGGCAGGACCTCCCTGATAGCCCGACTCCTGCCGCCCATGCCTGGCTTCAACCAGAGATTTAAATATAGTTATCAAATTGAAGTTTTGAAATTATGTGTGTGCATATGTGTTTGTGGGTGAGGATTGCAAAGGAGTGTGGAAATCTGAAGAGGACAGAGGAGGGTGTTGGATTCCCTGGACATGAAATCACAGCCAACTGTGAGATAACTGATGTGGGTGCTTGAAATTGAACCTTGGTCCTCAGCAAGAGCAGTGTACATTCAGTCTCTTAACCAGTAAGCCATCTCTCTGGCCCATCAGTGATTTTTAGACGTGAGATGTCTGTATGTTCCAAGCAAATGAGCCTGCCCTTCCTGTGTTCTGTGTCAGCAGTATACCATGTTTATGGTTAAAACTATTGAGCTGTCAATTAACCTTCTATCAATCTAATAAAGTGTTAATGGGATACTTGCTTATCTCGCCTCAGTGTTTCCTTCTGTTTGTGGCCCTCATAAATCTCAATATTATTCAACTTGTCACACTACCCAGGATTTACTTTAGGTAAATAAAAACAGGTTTAATTTTTCAGGGAACGTGTCCTGTGGTGGGAGGAAAAGCACTACCTCTTTCTTATTAGTTAGAACAAATAAAACCTGGAGAAACAAGGCTTTACCAGGCCAGGTACAGTTTTTAACAAATGAATGGATGAACAAACATTGAAATAATTGGCTTTTCTCTTAGGTGATATTATTAGTTGGTTGCATTGTTATTTAATATGGTTATTATACTGACAGAAATAAGAGGTTATAATTGGATCATCAGAAAACATATATACATATATATTAATTTATATACTTAAATTATACTATAATTTAGCCACAAATAAGCAAGGGGGTATTTGGGGTCTTAGCTTTCTTCATCCATTCGCTTCCGGTATTGAGGGGGTCTTTGTTAGTGGGCCACCTTAAACTGAGGCTAGGATTATAAACCGTGGACATGTCACTGTATTTGTAAGTGTCAGCCTTATTTTTAAATGTGGGTAATTATGCCTCATTAGGAGGTAGTGTGAGAGTTAACTGTAATTAAATTAATGTGTTCTCATTAGTAGTATGAAGCCTACCTCTTGCTGGCATTCAGTTACTATCAAATATTACTATCACCATCAACAGCAGTATACAATATTAGTAATTCACTTAAATAGATTGATTCCAGATAATAAGGCTTCTTGTAGTTTCCAAAGCTTTTTAATAGAGACTGGAACTTTTGCACAGTGTTCTTTTCTCTCTAATAGAGAACCTCAATTACAATAGATTTCCAGATTTGCTAGTGTGTACAGCTTGCATGGCACACCTTGGCTTTGCTGATTGGCTCCACCCTGGGTTAGTGTCTTTTCTTCTGACTAGGAGAATTAGCAAAATGGATTGGGTGCCTGCTGAGTTGAGGTTCAACCTGCGTGCATCAATACTGTGTTAGGGGGTTTAGTATGTTTTCCATAACGACTGTTTTCAGCTGGTAACTCAACCGATCATCCTTTCCACTCTAATAGTTTCTGTTTGTGACTTAAATTCCCCCCGTGGGAATGTTGGCTTAGGGCCTCATGCTCATCTAAACACTGTTAGTCCATTCAGCCTCCCAGGAGATAAGAGAGAAGCTCGTTGCAGAACCCTTCAGCCTTGTACTCTAGCCTAACTCTCACCACAGAGATGTAACATTTGACCATTCCAAAATTAAAATACAAGCAGATCACTAGAAAACAAAAAACCAAAATAAAAAAACACACACACACACACACACACACACAACTGCACTCCACCCCCAAAAACCAAACAAACAAATAAACCAACCAACAAACAAAAAAACCCTCCTTGGTGTCTGAGAAGCAATTGAAAAGGTTTTAGTGGAGACAAGTCGCCAGAGAAGAATGGGTTCAAGGGTAACTTTACAAAACCATGCATGGAGAGATGGCTCCTTTTCCAGAAGGGCCTCCAAGTCAACAAGGGCCATGTGTTTACAGCCAAGATTTCAAGTAAAAGTCAGTTTCTATACTTCAAGGAACACCCAAAGGCAAGAATGTCACAGAACAGAGTTTCTAGATTCAACACAATCCAAAAGTGGGCAATAGGAATAGGATTCATGAGCTGCAGAGGCGAGACGATAGTGGCTGCGTCTTCCTACTTCCATTATCAGAAAAACTGCATAGCTGCGCATCATACACTCCACAAGGCCACAGTGTGTTGATGTGGGTATGTATGAGTACACAGTAACATGGTCATAGCTATAGAATTTGCGTACATGTGAGCTCTCTCTCTCTCTCTCTCTCTCTCTCTCTCTCTCTCTCTCTCTCTCTGAAAACTGAAACTTAGCATAGTCAATATGCCTAACTTGTCCTTGACCTTGAGGTTAAAGGTTCTTGCAGTTTCATACAGCCTTTCTGAAAACCTACATCCTCCTTGTCTGTTCTGTGTCAATAGCTTGAAAGCAGAATGTCAAATGCCTCCAATTCAGGATGAAGTGAAGGAGAATGCTGTACCATAGAACACTCTGACTGCAGGAAATGTTCTGTAGAGGAGACCAGCTTTGTTGGAAAGATGCTGATCAGTCTCATCACCTCACATTTTTTGCCTTCACTCTTCTGATGAGACTTTCCATAGCTTCCATTTCAGTTAACAAATTCCAGCCTTAAGCTAGATTTCTAGGAACCCCATTCCTTCCCCACTTATCTTTTTTTTCATTTTCAGTGAGTATAAATTCCTTTGTTTCATTCTTCAGTCTTACAAACCTAGACATTGTTTTACAATTATGTGATCAATATTGGACAGAAGTGTTACAAGGATTATCATGTGATAAAATATTTAATTTTCTTATAATTTGTTTCTATCTGAAAGTTTTCAAGAGTCACCCCACAACCCGTTATATTCAGTGTCACTTGTGCAATTTATAGCTTCCTATTCCTATTCCTACTTCCTGTAGAAGAGTCGATTTCTTCATGTCCCCTGCAGCTGTACTCAGTGCTGTCTGCGAAGTGGGTTCCAGGATGGTGCTTTGGTTCACCCCAGCCAAAAATGCAACCACTTAACCAACAGCCTGATGGTGTTTGGAGCCACAATCTGAAAGGCCCAGACTCTTCTGAGGAATTTACCGTCTTAGCTCCTGATATCACCATGTTCTTTTCTTAAACATCTGACATCTCCAGCCCACAACTACATAATACAAACACAGTAACCAGTTTCTCAAGTAAACTCTTAAGTTATAGTTCTCTATTTTGCCTAAGATAGGTTTTCACAACGGTATTGACTTGGCTGAACTCAGAGAGATCCCAAGGGCCAAGACTAAAGGTGTATACTACCGTGCCTTGCCACTTTATTACTCTTCTTAAGAAACACTTATTCAGCAGAAATTCATAGTTTTCACCATAGAGAAAATAAAATCAAAGCTCCCCTTGTTTTTTTTTCCCCCCACACCAATAACATTTTATCTACTCAGAGTTGTTGGCCTAGGTCACTTCTTTCTCTTTCTTCCATGGGATGATTCTCAGTAATCAGGAAACGGGTTGCACTTAAAACACTTGCCAGTGAATGTTCCCTTCTGAACCCTTCAGGTTTTGCAAAGAAGTATGACTGATTATTCCTTACTAATAAAGGGTTTGGTTTGGTATGGTTCACATTATTTGTTTGTTTGTTTCCTTAATCCCTGTCCTTGTATATTTGCTTTGATTCATGTGAGATGGTACGAGCTATTTTTAAATGTTGATTTAACATACTGCAAAAAAAAAAAAAAAAAAAAAAAAGTACATGCACCATTCCAAAGAGTTACGGAGCGCCCTCCTAGCACCATACAGAAATCAGAGGAGCTATGCAAACTTTGAAAGGGATGCATTTCAGTTGAACCTATTAATTCCTTAAGTTGTCAAAGGGAAAAAAATCTGTCAAATTATTTTTGACATCTATACAGTTTATTTGTATAATTAGTTACTGTGTTCAGGCTGCTGAATTAGGTCCATTTCAGAGTATTTTCTTCTTACAGAACATGAGTGATTACAAGTAGAAACTAGCTAGGATGAAGAATTATAATTGGATAAAAATTTTAAAAGACTGAATTAATTATTGGCAACTATAATTAATCAGGGTTATTCTCCTCAAGGTTAACACTTTAAATGTATTTTATAGGTAATGTAAAATACCTCACTTAGCGAAAGCCTTTTCTAATGGTGATAATCCACTTTAGCACAGAGGCAGGGAGCAGGCGCTTCCCTGTGCACTCCCTGTTTTGTTTAATTTTGTTACCCTTGCTCTGTCATCAATCCAGTGGTCAGCCCGCACAACAGAAGGCAGGATGATTACATTTGGAACATCACCTTGTGTTTCTGAGAACTTGGAGAGCTGTGGTCACAAGCAACGCCATTTTAGGCACTGTCATGCAAATTCATAATGGACATCCAGCCAGCCTCTCTACTGGTCACATCAATCTGCATACGCAGCAGTTGTTCAACAAAGATAATTAGTAAAGTGCCCAAGTTGTCTTTAAATGAAGTTATGTTGCATAAGGTAGAATCTCCTTGTAAATTTATAATGTTATAGAATACACATTTATGAAAAGTACAGCTACTGGATTGAATCTACCTACTTAGTCCTCAGGTCCCAAACCATTTCTCCAAGTCTCCTTCCAATCCATCTAGTGTGTTTGTTTTTATTTTTGTTTTTGGAACAGGATTTTTCAGTGAAGCACTGGCTAGCCTTGCAGTTGCTATCCTCCTGCCTCAGCTCCCCAAATGCATAGGATATGGATATGCACCCCCAACAATTTATTCAGCATCTCTACACCTTCAGTTTAGATTAATCTGAATAATAGTAGATATCATATAATTTAACCAGTAATTACTACAGCATGTAGCTATAGCACATAAACATTTTGGTAACAACAACTCATTATTTTATACATCCAAAATATAAAAGAAAAAGAAAAAAAGTTGGTTAACATTGGGGTAACATATATGGTAACATTGGTCTACATATATGTTAAAATTATTGAATATCACTAAGTATTTAAAACATTCAAAAGAGAATTATTGCTACAGGAAAGCTATTTTTTTCTAAAGGCAAATATAATTTTAACTTTAAATTATATTTTAATTAGCCCATAGTTGGTAGTCCACACCTTTAATCCTAGCATTCAGGAGGCAGAGGCAGGTAGATTAGGACAGCCAGGCAGGGCTACACAGAGAATCCCTCTCTCAAAACACACACACACACACACACACACACACACACACACACACACA
>OU015755.1:69611697-69622236 GCA_907169655.1 Acomys percivali | reverse complement strand
AAGAAGAAGAAGAAGAAGAAGAAGAAGAAGAAGAAGAAGAAGAAGAAACCCACTCTCTACTTAGACAAGTTATATGATTTCATGATTTCCCAGGTTTTAATCTCTAGGTTTGTAGAACAAGCAGTAATAACATGAGCTCACATTCCTCCCAAGGCTCAACCTTTTAAAGCTTGAATGAGATAGATCCTAGATGTAGAAGGATGTCAAGAGAAATGTTGGGGTTCAATTACCACTGTTTGAAATATAGGGCTATATTATGAGGATTAAAAAATAAATAAAACTACCATTTACCTGTTGAAATGAAATACCTCTTCTCTGGATTCTCTTCTCTTTGTAAGTATATCAGTAATTATTGGTCTTCTGTTCTCCAAGGCATAGGATGATGTAAGATGGTAGACTATACCTATGGGTTGGATTCTGTCATATTTATAATCACTCTGGAATATGGATAAACAAGAATGAAATACTGAGATTCAGTAAATCCCTTTGCAACAAAAAGCAAATGTCCCTCAGAGTATGAAGGCAACCTTTTCTCCTTAAATGGCAGCTAAGCATAATGAAAGCATGTCTTGGCTTGAGACTTGAGTAGAACTGTTTTTAGTTTCTATTTTACAATTCATCAGGCATTAGTTTGGGAGACAAAACAGGGCCTAAAGTACCCACATAGATGATACCACACCAACACAGCTAGTCCTTAGATTATCTGCTCTGGTGTACTAATTGAGGATTTCTGGATAGTGAGCAGCTCCCTCAGGGAATGGACATGATACAAAGGTTGAGTTGAGAGGAACATGTCAAGTGTTACAGTAATTTGTATCCATTTGGCCTACGAAGCCAAGCCAATAACTGACAGAGGGAGACTGAAATGTACTTTAAAGCTGACAGCACTACTCCAGCCAGAATCTACTCCTAAACTAACATAAACTACTCTAAACCTCATAACATACATATATCCTAAGAAATTGCCACTATAATCCTCGGAGACGTCTCTCTCCTTCCCCGCCAACTGTCAACCATCTTCTTTTCCATCTCAGCTGTCCAAATTGGCTCTGCCCCCTCCAGGAGGTCCCGCCTTCCAATTCCTGTCCTGCTTAGCTTATTGGCTAAACAGCATTTTATTGACAGTTGTTACATCCACTCAAGACATTCCTCCACAGTCAATTGCTCCATAAATGACCTTTCTTTATCATAGAAAATAGAGGGCATGAGTCAGTTTGGTTGGAGAGAGAGAGAACTATAAGAAATGTTGCAAAATAAGGAATATTTTCAAAATAGAGACTAGATGTGTGCAATCTTTTGAAATATATAGAGAAAACAACATTATTATCTACGTTTTAAAGTAAATTTGTGATTTAATATTAAGCCATATTCATAGTAGTCCTCAGTTTCTTGAACTTGGAAGAAGCTCACTGGCCATCAGGTAGACCTGTCTGGCATATTTCACTATAGGAGTATGGGAAATGAGGGAGATATTTATTGGGAGAAGCTAGGGGCAAGCTAGAGCCAGGACCACTGACTATATATTTCTTCATTCAGAAATGTTGCCACAGGGACTTTCAAATATAGATAGTACCTTAGCCTTCACAAGCAAGTTGTACACACATTGCTGTGGTGCCCAGCACAGTGAAGAAAAGAGATCCTGGATGAGCTGGGGAATCTCTGTATTTCAACAGTGAGGCAAGATCCCAAGCCCCTGACAGTGTGTGTGAATGCCTTTCAAATCTCAGGTGAACTTCTCTTGTCTGGTTCTGACTATGAACCATGCAGAAAGGGAGATCTCAGAAAGACCACTGTAGGTTGTTTGGTGTAATGCGCTGTACATGAGAGTCATCACACTAAGGGTGTCTTCCATACACATGTACCCAGTAAGACAAAACTTCCCATCCAGGCATTTGTAACTCATGTTCAAGAGGGACAGTCATAGGGGAGGGAAATAAGGGGAAAATGGGAGGAAGGGAAGAATGGGAGGATACAAGGGATACATAACCATTGAGATGTAACAAGAATAAATTAATTTAAAAAAATTAAAAAAAAAAGAAGACAGAGAAACAGTTAGAAGTGATGCACCATGTTCCATGACACACAACACCCTCTAACTCCAGGATATCCGTTGCCCTCTCCTGCTCTCCTAAAGCATCCAAAGACATGTAACATATATTCACACAGACAAACCCACTTTCTCATACATAAACATGCATAAATAAAAATAAATGAATAAACTATAATAAGAATATACAAATGACTATTCTTTCTTTCACTCAAATTGCTCTATTTTTACTAATTCAACAACTTGCACATTACCCATATACATATATATGTATATATTTGTATAGATATACATTGCATGTATATGAATTTACACATTTTCCTGAAATATTTAAGGATAAGTGATACATTTACAGTGCCTTTATTCCAAAAATATGTTGCTTTCTTAACTAAAGATAGCTTCCTCTTACAAAACTTATATTTTTCAAAACCAGAAAACTGGCTTTCAAACTATATGATTTTCTAATCTTCAAATTTATTGTGCCCAAATAGGAATTTCAGGTCCTGTTCCTTTTCCCCTTTTTAGCTTTTCCAGTCTCTAAACTAGTCTTTCTCTTTCTTAATATATCCTTTTTGAAAAATACCTATGGACACATTTCTTTATTGTCCCTTCATTTTGGGGTTCCTACTATATAATTTTTTTTTCAAAATTAGACTGACAGATTGACTAAGAAACATGAGATAATGTGGTTTTCTATCATTCCTTAGGGGATGCTAGATACATTCGAGTGTTTGGTATGTATGGCTAGAGCATCTATGTGCTTGTATGTTTTGTACATATGTATTCTGTGATTGACAAGGATTCTTTATCTATTAGAACTGGAAAACTTTTCATGTTACAATCTGGGAAATAAATAGTTTAGATTTTGCTGAGCAGAAAGTCTCTATTGCAATTACTCAGTGCATTGTAGCATAAAGCAGCTACAGACAAGACATGACAAATGTGTGTGGCAGGGTTTCAAAAAGACTCTAGAAATTAAAATTTGAATATCTTGTAATATTCATGTGTCATGAACTGTCACATAGAGCTAGGTTAACTTCAAACTGAGGATGACCGTGACAGTCTGACTTGATACTCTTGCCTCCACACTCAAGTGATAGAATTATAGGCTGGCATCTAATTTTATCCAGTGTTGAGTAGCCAAGTCAGGACTCCCTGTGAGCTAAGTAAGAACTAAAAAACTTAGCTATGTCCCTATCCCATCGTTTTGATCTATCCATCTCTTTAAAGATAAAAAAAAAAAAAGTATGATATCCTCTGGAATTGTGCCACAACTGGTGGCAGACTTCATTGTAGTGAGCATCCCTGTTCTTAGTACTGTGACCCTTTAATACAGTTCCTCATGTTGTGGTGAACCCGAACCATAAAATTATTTCATTACTACTTTATATAACTGTAATTTTGTTATTGTTATGAATTGTAATGCCTTTATTTTAGCAGGTAGGAGGTTGCCAAAGGGGATGTGACCCACATGCTGAAACTCTGCTCTAATCACTCACCCTTCCTGTGCGACTATAAGCATTGCTGCTCCAAGCTTTGGCTTTGACCCGAGCATTATGTGTATCCTATAGCAATGTCTACTCTAAAGACATTCTTCCCATGTCTTCTTGGACATTGGATGGCCTGATGTGAGAGTAGGGGAAGCAGAACTCTATTTTCTAAGCCTATTTTTTTCTCTATTACCTTATTTTCTCACTGGTCCTCTCTTGTCTGTGAATACTGTACCTAGAATACTGTACTAATTGTCATCTACTACACATTATGCAATACTATTAGTTTGATTAATTAATGCATAATACATCCTGGGGACTAATTTGTTTATTCCTAGTGGACTCCTTAAGGCTTGCTGTATGAATGTGGGATTAGGTTCAGAAAGGGATCACCGCAGAATGATTGACTCTCATGTTTCAAAAAAAAAAAAAAAAAGAATCCCATAGACATTTAATAAAAGTTAAAAAAAAAAAAAGAAAGAAAGAAAAAGAAAAGCGAAAATCTAACAATGAAAACTCAAATGATGCATTCCCCTGCTCTTTAAACATAGAGACAGAGAAAACGCTTTCTGATGCTGGGTGCAAAGAGGTTGGTTTATGGTGGTAATATTTTAGAGTACCATTTATGATTGACTTTGTAAAATTGGTCATACAAAAAGGCAATTAAAGCAGTGTGCTAATATTTTCCTTCATAGGTGAACAGAGCAATGAGAACTTGCATCTGTGCTCTCATTCTGCATGCTGCTGCATATTTTAAGCTCAGCACCTTGCCACCTAGGCTCATGTCATTGTCCCTCACAAAGGACCTTAAGCTAACTCTAAATCAGGACTGCTGGGAGGGGAAACCCAGCTCACGTTGGGAATAGGGAGATGTGGTACAGATATCTCTCTTTCCTTTTCTGTGACACCGAGGAGCATTAGGCTCCTGCATTCTGAGCAACCTCTCTCTCTACCTTGGCTCAGGAACACACTTCTTGATTAGCTCTTTTGCACTGTTTTCAACCCTTTGAGCATTGTTTATGCACTTTGGTTAGCTGAGTTGAAGGCATAATAAATGGTAATTCTTCTCTCTTCAGTTTCTGCAGCATTGAAGCTGAGCTCTTCGGCATTCCAACATGGCTATTGCTAGTGCATTTAGAAATGTAGTCTTAGGCATCTTCCTGAGTAGTGTTCCTGTAAATTCTTATATTTCACTGAATAGCTCTCCTAAGATTTTGCCTTTCTGAGAAGAGCTGAAACCCAGGCACCATTGGGAATTTACTATACAGATGTGTGAGCCTGAAGGTTATTTTTATAAAAACCAGTCTGGATGTCGATATTAGAAGTCTGGGTACACTGGCATACTGCGGGGCTGAATATGGCCAGCACATCCTCTTTTATTGAAAATTCTAGCCAATGGACAGAACAGTCTCCACAGTTGAGTGGAGAGTGGGGTATGACTTTCACACGAACTCTGGTGCCTCATATTTGATCATGTCCCCTGGAGGAGAAGACCTGGTGGCACTCAGAGGAAGGATAGCAGGATACCAAGAAGAGACTTGATACCCTATGAGCATATACAGGGGGAGGAAATCCCCCTCAAGAATAGTCATAGGGGAGGGGAATAAGGGGAAAATGGGAGGGAGGGAAGAATGGGAGGATACAAGGGATGGGATAACCATTGAGATGTAACAAGAATAAATTAATAAAAAATAATAAATAAATAAAAAGAAAGAAAGAAAGAAAGAAAGAAAGAAAGAAAGAAAGAAAGAAAATTCTCAGACATACCATGTATATGCAGAAGACCTAGGTCTGAGGGATACCAGCTCCCTGTTCTGTGCATGCCTCCATAAGTCCTGCTCAGTTGATTGTGTGGGCAGTATTCATCCATGATCCCTCTGGTCCTCTAATTCTTTCTCCCCTCTGCATATAAGCGATGGCTAAGTAGCTTGGTATTCTTGTTGGATTCCTAGCAGTGAAATCAGGAGCTATCTCTGACTCTTTTGCCTGCATGTGTGACCCTATTCCTCCTACCAGATGGCCTTGCCCAACCTTGATGTGATGCTATGTCCCTGGTCTTATTGTAGCATGCTATGCTGTGTTTGGTTGCTGTCCCTAGGAGGCCTGCTCCTCTCTGGGATGAAGAAGAATTTGGGAAAACAGAGGTGCAGGGTGGAGGTGTAGTGGGTGGAGACAGAGAAAGGAGGGAGGGGAAACTGCAGTCAGGATGTGATATATGAGAGAAGAATATATATTTTTTAATGATACAGAAAACTGTGAAAGAAACTGTGAAGGAAACAATTGCATTGTGGTTATTTGGCTTGCACAGGGTTTGGGTCATCTTTGAGTGGCAGTGGTATTTTCTTAAAGAGTAATCATTATTGGCTAGCTTTGGATATTTATGCTTTAAAAAATTTAGAGTAAACAGTTTATAATCAATTTTCTCTGGACCAAGGTTATTGGATCTCCTTTTTGAGAGTTATTTCAGTTTGGATAGAAACCTAACTATAAACCCTATGCGGTTTGGATGCAATCATGTCTGCTTGTCTAGGGGCTGGGGCAGATGACCTCCACAGATAGACTGGCCTTGAGCAAAATTGGTAAGTAGGCAAAGTTTCCAGTTCCATTTGTTATTTCACCAGAATGCCCTCGGGCTGCCCCCAGCCTCCCAAGAGTTCTTCTACCCCTCATTTCATCAGGCCCTCTCCAATCTTAACACTCCAATTTCACTGGTGATTCTTCTCCTTCCAAGACCTTTCAAGGATTGTAGGAAGTAGTACTTTAAATAAAACTATTTTAATAACTTCATAAGTGATTATAGTTTGCTGTCATTTGTGTCCATCATCTCTTCCTTCACCCTTCATTTTAGAAGGATCCCACCCGAATCTCATTTCCTTGCTATGAAGGCGGAATTCCAACCACAGAGATGTCAGTTCTGGTGGCAGAGTCAAGAGGAAAACATTCTGAAAATCTTTTCTTGCTTTGAAAAAAAAAAAAATTCCCAAGGAAATAGATCCTATAAGGAGCCACTACCTTCCCTGATGGTATGAACCTTCCTTGGCTGAAAAGGGTAATAAGTATTAAAGCAGACTTACAAAAATAATTGGTTGGCAGGCCTCCTTGACTCTTTGCAAATCAGTGACCAGTCAAGGAGCACGATCCAAAGAAGAGAGAAATACAGAAGCAGCTTATAACAGAAAGGGTTGGGAGGAGAGATGAGTGTCGAGAAGCAGGAGGCGGAATGAAAGCACAGCTGGATTTAGCATGGAGAAACGGCTCTCCCCAGCCAGAAAGACAAAGATTGGCAGATGGGATTTACTGTTCTAATAATTGTTTTATGTGAAACGTTTCCAACAAGCTGTAGACTCAAAAGAAGCCGTAGAGCTATAGGACTTACAGTGTTGGGGAGGAAGCTTCAGGTCAGTTTGTCCAAATCAGACGCGGTAGTGGTGAGGAATTTCAAAAGCAGAATGGACCTGACTCAGATTCAAGATGAACAAGCATCAAATACAAGCCAGGGAGTGGCACATCCAAAAGTAGATCAGCTCACGTGGTGGAATAATGCTTCCCTTTCAGTCCAAGCCGCTGTAACAGTCCAGTGCAATCACAGGAAGCTGGAAACCGGAAGTGAGGTGTAAGGAATCTTGTTTTATGACTAACTTGATCTTGAAGGAGGCACACACTTTGCTAAACAAAGCTTGGTACCTTCACCTATCACCTATGGAATGCAGACTAACACGAGAGTACCAAACGATGTATCTCAGCACAGTGCCTGGTATGATGTGTGCAATCGATACGGCACTTGTTGACAATGTTATCACTTAAACAGCGGTGTCTCCCTGGCCTTCAGGGCAGAGAGAAGTTAGAAAAGTTTGGAAACTATGAAAAAAATCTGTAATGTGGTTATATATGGATATATTATAAAATATTCTTGGAACTAAAAGTTGTTTTTATTTTTATTTTTTTTTTCTTCTAAATACTCACACTGTGAAAGCAGAATTACAGGTAAAGGTAGAACAAAAAAGAAAAAAGAATGGATTCAAAAAAGTAAAAGGCTCTTGTCAACCAGTGTGGAGTGGCTTAGGGTAACGCTGTTTAGTCTCAGTATGTAAGTTCCCAAGTTTACAGAGAGATGTTGCAAAAAGTCTGAAAGCATGAGCAGGTGGAAGAAATTTGATTTTGAATCCTGTTCTGATAGACCTCCCTAAAACTGGCTTATTCAAGATCCCCCTTATGGGCCATCAAGGTGGCTCATCAAGTAAGAGTGCTGCAAGCCCCCAAAACCCAAGTCTAACCCAGGACCCTGCATGGCAAAGGAAGAAAAATTACTACCTCAAGTTGTCCTTTGACCCTCCACAGTGTATCTGAGAATGTGTCCATCCTTTCTGTCACACAAACAAATTAACACAGTTAAGCCATTTTAAATGACTTATAGTTTTCATGTATCACAATATATTACCTTAAACTTTGAAGGCATAAAAAGATCTTTCCTTTCTCCCACATCTAAGTCTCTGTGGTGATATATATGTAGAAATGAAGTTGTTAATATAGGTGATATTTGACATACAATTTCTTTCACAGAATGAGTTTTAATTAAATAACTCTGTCAAATGATTACTTTTTAGAATTCAGATGTTTTTTCCTGTTACCACTTAATAATTATTATTATATATTAATGATAATTATTATGCTATCTATCTAAATGCACCTCCAATTAATCATTAGGCTTCAAACCCTAGAAAAATATTTATATTAGTGAAAAAAATTTATTTTGGAAAGGTAAAAGAAAAATCATAAAGTATTATACAATTATCGATTATAGGAAAAGAGAAGGTGATTTTTAAGTGGAAATAACATTTTGGATATTTATTTTTTGTATATACATTTGTGTGTTTATAAATATATATGCACTCATATATGTATATCTACACATATACACAAACGTATGTACATACACACATAAAGGTATATATGGAGATGTTTATCAAGTTACTGTAGAATTTCTAGCCTTTGTTATTATTTAGAAGAATGATATGGAAAAAAATCTAGGGGTTGTCTATAGACAAGGTTGTGAATCCAGTCCAGTGGGGACACCACCCTCCTTCTCCTGTACAGAATATAGCCTGGACTCTGCCGCACAGCTTTCCCCACACTTCTAACACAGAAACCACCGTTCACCTAGTGTTCCTTTGAACCAGTTTTAACTTCAAGTCCCCCAAATTTCCTCATTAACAAGTTAAACAAATCACTGTAATGTGTTCACCTTCACACCAGTACTTTACAGCTCTATGAGAGTCCTGCGAATATGAGCTTTTATCAGTCACATTTAACAAATAGAAATATTCTAGCATCTAAATTTTTATAACCCTCGAAGTATATCCTCTGGAAAAAATTTAAGCCTATGATGAAAAGAATTAGACGTCAACTTCAAAAGTTCATGCTAACCAACTTCTGCGGATTCCTATGTAAAAGAAGGCACCTGAAAAGTGGCACATTGAGTGATATATCAAGCATGCAGTTCTGAAAAAGTTACAACTAGAGAACAAGTGAAGAGCTTGGTGACTGCCAAAGGTTAGTGAACAGCAGAAGAGGAGTAAGCATACACAGGGTTTTTATTTTTTAGGGCAAACATGAGTGTGCAATAGTAAAATGGTAGGTGAATTTGGCAAAGACCGTAGCATACCTGTCAGCTAGCGAGCATGCGCTCCACTCTGACTTACGGGCTTTGATTAGTACTGTTCCCGTTGAGAAGATGACTCAGTTGTTTCAGACCTTGCCTTGCACCCAAAATCCAGATTTAATGCCCACAACCGAGGATTTTGTTCTTGTTTTCTGTCTTAAAACCTTGAGGAAGCGTGTTTTTGTAATCACAACACTGGTAAGGCAGAGATTGATAGATCGGGAGGATCCACTTAACCAAGTGGAAGGCCCTTGTGAGACAATACCTGATGTTGTCTTCTTGCTTGCATACAAACTGGCACACTCACATTTACACACACACACACACACACACACACACACATTTGTCAGTAGGTAAGGGAAAGAAATGTAGTATTCTTTCTGTACCCACATCAGAAATCATGGCTGAGATCCCCATGAAAATTAAAGAGAAAAGCACAAACATTTGTTTAGTATAAATGTGACATCAGAACTGAAGAATGAAAGAAACTAATTATTTCTTTCTTTGACTTTTCATGTCAATAAAATCCACAGAGCAGGAAATATGTGTTCTTAAGTCTTTTTAGATGCAGTTGACTGGTAGTGGTACATTCACTTCGTTGTACAACCATAGCTGTTATCCTGAAAGTGTCTTGATGAACACAATCACACAGTATGATGGAGGAATCAAAGGATATGGTCATATGATGATAGGGCAGAGTTAGCAAGGACCATAATCATTGTTAGATCTTTCTCGGGATCTTGCATGACATTTCTTCTCTCCAGTCATAGGGCAGAACACTTACTCCATGGAGTTCTTCAGGAGATGGAAGTGGTCAATGGCATGCCATGGGATTCATGGCTTTGTGAAAGCCAGGAAAAGACCCAAGTGGCAATCGTGTTTTCTGCTTTCGGAATACAGCAGACATTGTTTAGAACAAGCAGAACCTGAACTCCATTAATAGGCTCATTGATGTAACAAATAGCCCATTGCTGTGTGGGGCCACATTGAATGGGGAATTTGTTACTCCTTGGTGACAGTGATTACAATATATAGAAGTTTCCACTCTGCTGAGAACCTAAGGCTGTACAAAAACCTTAAGTTTTAATGAGTTAGAAACTGTTAATGAATAATCTCTGAGATTTTACCACTTTAAAGACTTTTGTCCCTAAAGTTAATTTGATTTTTCTTTTTTGAGAACTGTTTACCTTCCATCCCCATGGTAGTGTCAACTGGACTTGGTCAGCGAAGCGGGATGTCTCTAGCTCACATACACTCTTATGGGCCCTGTTATCTGTGAAAACTTCACTGACAACTGGAGAGAGAGAGAGAGAGAGAGAGAGAGAGAGAGAGAGAGAGAGAGA
>OU015755.1:69588952-69611687 GCA_907169655.1 Acomys percivali | reverse complement strand
GAGAGAGAGAGAGAGAGAGAGAGAGAGAGAGAGAGAGAGAGAGAGAACACATAGAGCCAGTACACTGCAGCTGCACTCAAAGCCATTCGGTTCTCTTCCATTCTTAAGCTTTTCCCAAGGGTAGTTTTTCCTCTACATTCATGCTGATCCAAGACAGCAGAGGGACATGTAAAGGCATAAGTATGTATTCATAATTGCCTGATAGTCATAATGCAGATTTAATATTTAATAAATTTATTTTATGATTTTCTTTTACATTGAGATTTTCCCCTAAAATCTTACTTTATATGTGTGCTGTGTTTCTCAGTATATCAATAGTGCCACTGAAAAAAAAATGTAGTTGTGCAGTTCTTTTAATCAAAGAATATAGCAAACATACTTTCATTGTTTGTTTTATCTTCTTTTTAATTTGGATGTTATTCTTCTTGGTTTACTTAGGTTTTAATAAATAAAATAATTTCTACAGGTCACAGGAGAAGTCTATTTTAGATATTCAGCCAAAGTTTATTTTCCTTTCTTTTTCTATGGTATTTATATGTAAATATTTTTATTTATTCTTGATGCTTTTTCAATATTTATTTTTCACAATTTAGCAACTTTATGCTTAGGTATATTCATTTCTAGCCTATTTAAGCACTTATTTTTATATACACTGGTATTCACTTACTGTGAAAAAACTTCATTCTTGTGGTTAGCTGTGTGTTACCCCCTTACAGAAGTACAACTGTGTGTTATCCTGCTGTTAAGGCTCAGAATTTCAATGCTTCTCTCTTGCTGTTAGTATTAATTCTGTTATGAATAACCATTGGTATTTATGTTTCATACTTGGGTGGTTTCTTTTCCCCGTAAGGTGAGATCTTCACAATAAAGTGGAAAGATGTGCAATTTTGTAATATTGACAAATTCTTCCTCAAAGAATTCATGCTATCTTGCAGTCACTCCAGCAATGTTGAGAGGGCTGATCTCTCCATAGTATTGGAACAAAGAACATTATAATGATTTGAGATTTCTGTTAATTTAACAGATGACAATTTACATTCTTGACAGATTAATTTATATTTTTCTTAATATGAGAGTGATGATTTTTCCAATATGCTTATGCTGCCTTTACTAAGTGACCCTACATATAGTTTTGGAAAGGGAAAGTAATATTTTGTCATGTTTTCCTAATTTTTAAGCACCCTTTCTTTCTTTTTTCACTTTTTCTTTGTCTTTTTCTTTCTTTGATTCTTAATAATTTTTTATTAACTATTTTACATATACATTTATATTATTGAACATATATACAATAAACTACTTAGAGCGAGAAGAGCCATGAAACAATCAGGAATTATATATATATATTACATTTTTTAGAACCTTTTCTATCATGGAAAAAGAAACCATTTTTCTACAATATCATTTGCAAAAGTTTAATTCGTAATCTTGTAATTTATCTTTTAGTATTTTAGTATACCTATGTTGTATTTTCTTACTTTCAAACTCTGAAGTTTAAAATGATCACCTCCATTCATTCATTATGAAATATTCCATCTATATTTTCAGGTAGAAAGTAATAATAAAAATAAACTTCTGATCTATTTGGAATTATTCTAGTGAAGAATTTAGTATATACATTTGGTTTTATCTGCTATGAATTGCTACACAAATGTTTCAATAATATTAGAAAGCATACTGGTTCTAGTGTCTACACATCCTATTTGATTTCCTTATATACTGTCAATGATGCTAGATGTGGGGTAGTCATGTGATTATTCTCCATAGATCTACTTGTTGGCTCTGTTCCATAACAATTAAACTTTATTATACAAACCAACTATCTTACACAAGAGGGAAAAAGGTTAAAGGGAAACAGGAGTGAACCTTCCAGTATCCATTCCATGGGACGGGTCTCCAGGTGTCTCTGGCCTGCGTTCTAGTCCAGCCTGTTCGCTGATCCTTTTTCAGATCCGCTTGCGCTACAGCTCGGTACGAACCTGCTGCCTCTCTTATCCTTACTGCCTGTGTCTCTCAAGTGCAAGGGCCGGTCTCCTCCTCCCATGGAGGGTCGATTAGAAACACAAATATCTGGGTAGAGTCCCCTGGTCCACTTACTGAATTCCAGGCCCAGGATGGCTCCACCCAGTCTGTCTCAAGGTTAATCTCAGGGAGTATCTGTGGTGTGTCTAAGGGCAAAACCCGCTAAGACAGCTTTCACCTGTGACAAAGCTTACAATCCTTCCCACATCTACTCTCAAAGCTATCTATGATCTTGGGTTATTTTTCCACCACTCTTAGGCAAACTGAAGTTGGTTTTTGCTTTCCTTTGCTATTTAGAGTTTTCTTAGTCATTTTTCTCTCAGATGGTTTCTTAGGCATTGTGTAGAATAGTATTAATTGTCAGTCTTTATACTGTGATTATCTGGAGTGCTTTAGTTAGATTTAGTTGTGCCAAGTAATATATTTATAAGAATTTTTGAAGTGTATCTTTATTTTCTAAGAGACAACAGCCTTATTTTATTCTCTATGGGTAAACTCACAGAGGTAACTCATGTAGGGTGATTTGTAAGACTATTATGATATTTTCTTCTTATAAATAATGGAATCACAACTTTTTTTTTTCTCTACAGGAGACTCTCAGATGCCTTGTATTTTTCTTGGAGGTAGATCTTCTACCTTGCAGTTTTTCTGAAAGGTCTTCAATATAAAGTCCTCAGAGAAAGATCCCTAAGCTCCCTCTGCAACTGTTGCCTGGATATTTACAATGTCAAACCTTTCCTCAAACTTATTTTAATTAACTCCTCAAACATATGGAAACTATAAATAAAATTAATTCCATCTCAATAGTTAATTTCTTTCGGAGGGAGGACATGAGTGCCATAGCACATGGATGGATTTCCGAGGGCAACTTTTAGGCACTGATTCTATCTTATTCCACCATATGCATCCTGAGTCTTAACTCAGATGAGCAGCCATAGGGAATACGCCAGTAAGCAGCACTCTTCCATGGCCTCTGCATCAGCCCCAGCCTCCAGGTTCCTTCCCTGTTTGAGTTCTGGTCCTGATTTCTTTCAATGATAACCAACAATATGGAAGTACAAGCCACATATATCCTTTCCTCCTCAACTTACTTTTGGTCATGGTGTTTCGTTGCAGCAATAGCTGCAGTAACTGAGTAATACAGTTTGACTAATTCTAATTCTACAGTTTTACTGTGTGTGTTTCTGGTATTGTGGACAGTACTGACATGCCGTTCCTCTAGATAGCATCACTGTTTTAGCATTGCTCTTTACCACTTAGTCATTATTTCATGGTTCTCTCCCTTTTAAATTGACAAATTGATTTCACTTGTTAAATCCCTGCTTCTGTGTATTGATAGCCAGCATAAGTAGGACGGATGAGTTCTTTATCTTTTGTGTCATATATTATAAACGTGCAGCATTTAAACGTTTTGTTATGTTCATCCTCACATCATTTGAAGTAACTTCTCTGCTTTTGTGCTCACCACAGCCTTCAGTAAAATCCACAGGAAATAAATACATGGTCACTGAGATGAATTTCTCTTTAAGCATATTTGCAAGCTACAGATATTTCCTGGATATTGGGCCACCAACCTCCCCTGGGCTCTTCCTCCTCTGCAGGAACTATTAAGTAGGATGAAGTAAAAACAGGAATATCTGTAATTTAGTAGAGCCTCAAGAGAGTGCCTTTGCAAAGGTGAAACTTGAGCAGGTGGAATTCAGCAAGCCTGAGGCAGCAGCTAAGTCAGCCGTGAAAGTTCCTGAGGTCTTGACAGGAAGAGAACTGACCTGTGGCCTCCTTGAAGCAATGGGAAACATGCAGACTAGGCTCGTCACGCTAAGATTCTGGTGAATCAGATAGAACAAGAGGTCCATAGTTTGTTTGTCCTGAACATCCTAAAATAACAGCAAGGTCTTTGTGGTGGTCACTCAGTGTTTTTAATGATTAGGATATCCAAGAAGAATGTATAAAAATAATGTGGTGTGTGTGTGTGTGTATGTGTGTGTGTGTGTGTGTGTGTGTGAGAGAGAGAGAGAGAGAGAGACAGAGAGACAGAGACAGAGACAGAGACAGAGACAGAGACAGACAGAGAGAGACAGAGAGAAACAGAGAGAGACAGAGAGAGACAGAGAGAGAGATCAGACTAGGGTAGATTTAGTAATATTCAATCCCATGTAGACTAAGCATTGTAGTTTCTAAGGAGCTGGCCCTTAACTGATTTTAAACTGTTTCTTACTGATATCCCTGTAGAAAATTCCAGACAAGCCTATGTTTTCATAAAGCATATAACTTCCTCACAGTTATTGATATTCTGCTTCCTCATTCTGAATAAACATCGAAACCAGGACAGAAGAGCAGTGCAGTCTTGTGTGCTCCATTTAGAGGACAAATGCACAGCGTACAAAAGGGTGGCTATGAGAGCTGAGGCTGGTATTTTTGAGATGAGTCTCCTGCAGAAGAGAAAGCAGAGGGTCCATGCCTGTGCTGGGAAAGGAAAGAAAGCCAAACCTGTGTCTGATGATTGGGTGGTGTGAGAAAAGGACCGATGCAGAGAAGCCATTGCAAGCTTTGGGAAGAAGCTCGCGGTTGTCTAAGCAGTTCTTATAGAGATCTGAAGCTGAAAAGCCTTAGATGGATCATGGGAAAAGACAAAATGCCCAGAATCTCAACCAAACTACATACCATTTTTCTTAAAGCACATCACTCACCAGATTTGTGTCAGTGGCAGAACCAGCCTCTTGATCCTTATATTTTCAGTTTCAAAATTATGAGGTTTAAAATGCCCAACTTACAGATTTCTTTCAGTTAAGGCATGCATAAGCTGAAAGTACTGAGGGAACACGCTCTTGGGTTTAAAGTCATCATAGTTCTAGCTGATGATATATGTAACTCATATTGAATTATGCTGATTGGACTATAGATTCAAGAGGTTGTGAATGGGAAGCTGGCGGGTGGAAATGAACATCTGTGGCTCAGTCAGCCAGCTCTCCCACACTGTCACAGAGTGCCTGTACTAACTCATCAGAGAAAAAAGTTTGCCTTGGCTAAGAGTTTTGGAGGCTTCAGCCCATTATTATTCAGCTCTTTTGACTTTAGGCCTGTGGCAATCATAGGTATTTTCGCAGGTGGATCGCTGCGAGTTCGAGGCCAGCCTGGTCTACAAAGTGAGTCCAGAACAGCCACGGCTAACACAGAGAGACTCTGTCTTGAAAAACAAAAACAAAAACAAAAACAAAAACAAACAAACAAACAAACAAAAGAACAGGTATTTTCCTCATGACATCCTAGAGAGCAATAGGAAGCTAGGAACCTAGGACTTCCCAACAAGACTACCTCTTTAAAACTGCACATGCCAGGAGCACCATCTGGGAGCAAAGCTCTTCAACCATGGTCTTTGGGTGGATGTTCAAAATAAAAACTACAGTAAATGAGTCTTCAATAGACAGAAGAGAACTACAAATTTTTGGTTATCACTTAATTTTTGTTATTATAAATGACAATGATTACTGGGAACTGAAGAAGAATAGCTTATTGTTTGCATATAGTTCTGGTTTGTGGGACGGACTAACAATCTTTGTCATCCAACTCCATTGCTCGTGGAGTAGCCGAAGGTTGTTGAATTTCTTTAGTGCTGATAGTACTCATAGATATGACTTCTGCTTCTAAGGTTTCTCTGCAATTGCCTAGGCATAATATATAATGGAGGACTCAAGACAGTCTTTGACTTTCCCGACTCATACATTCTAACTCTCTTGGTTCATTCATTAGGTTATAGTAATTGGGATATATATACATTATAGTATGTAGTATAAATTTTAATTTATACAGTATTCATTATATATTATATATTATCTGATTCACTTAATTCTCCTTATTCTTACATAGGGTTAATGAATGTTCAGAGGACATGAATGCTTATTTCAGTTGGTAAAAATAAAAACAAATTAGTAATTTTGATCTTGTAGCATTATATTATTTAGCATCCTACAAACAAAATGTCATATCCATCTATAAACTCAACAACTGATCTTTGCAGTTATTGTTAGTTAAGATGATGTCATATTGCAATGGGATGGGCCTTGGATCCATTGACTGATGTCTTTATAAAAAATAAAAAAAAGAAAACATAGAAAGATAGACAGAAAGGATGAGCCCTTAGAATCACAGAGAATTTGATAGAGTAAGACCTGACATGGTACAGTTACCAGAATGACCAAGGGCTTCTGGGATTCACCAGAAACTAGTGAAATCAAGAAAGAAATTGTCCTTGGAGCCTTCAAAGGGAGCATTCAGATATAAGACCTTGATTTTTAAAATGTCTGCCTCTCAAACTGAGAGGAAATAAATGCATTTCAATTCACCATCTCTGTGGTAATTTGTTATAACAGCTTAATGAGACTAATACAGAATCCATCACACCTCAGTTCTGCATCTCATGGGCACGCAGTTTCTAAACAATAAAAATATGAATTAATCATTGTAATTTAGGTCTCCTGATGTTCTGTCTGACTTACTGACTTTTAGATCTCTACCAGGCCTATTTTAATTTCCTTGAGGAATGATGTTGTTCCCTTTGTATATATTTACTGCATCCTAGTTGTGTGTGGCCCTAATTGTTATGCACATGTTTTCATGTTAAAAGATATTTTGGATATATTCCTGTTTTATAAATGCAACTGGAGTTAGTGGAAAAAAAATTTAGATATTTTATTCACACTGTAATCCTTTCTTTTTCCCCAGCTATATTCTATCAATCCTAATACTCTGATATTTTGTCATTGTGCATCTTTCACAAGGGCAACTTCATAAGATAACGAACAGTCTTAAAAGACAAGTGCTTCAATCTTAAAAGATATCTCTGCTTCAAAATTCTCTTTGATGATGAGGATTTTTAGAACATTATCCTCTGTAATCTTCTTTCTTAGGGGCCAAGGTTGGTGGTACTGTCTCTGCAAATTAGGAATAAATTGTTTTTATTATCTGTTCTAGTCTTTCACTGAAAGGACAAAACTATGCATCTTTATATAGTAAATAACAAATTATAAACATGTCAGAATACTTGAATTATGTTAAGCTATAAATATGAATTTTGACAGTAATTTAGTGGGACTCTTTCAGAGGGACCCCACAAATACAGCTTTAAGAAATGATACCATATTATTTTCTTGATAGGAGCTTGCCTTGGGCAAGCCAGCAGAGCCTCTGGAGACAGCAATCTGCTAATTTCATGACAGCATGTGTATTACTTTCATGAAAAATGCTTTACATTTCCATACTTAGAGTAAGTAACATGTCTAGGTACCCAAAGGGTAACATTTCCACCCTGATCTTTTGGTATGTCTAATATGAATTGTCATGTTGATACTCATATGGTCTTAGCTCATGAATTCTATGAAGAATAAGCCATAGAACTCCAATGAATTTTCTGAACCCTTTCCATCATGCCATCTTAAATAAGATTCCCATGGATTTTAAATAGTTCATATAACATGGCTTAGCACAGGGATGGAAGGGGTAATAGAGAGAAATGGAAATATGAGAGTGAGGAATGGAAAAACTTACTTAAACAAACCTGTCTTTTTAATAGTAAGTCTCTCTCTCTCTCTCTCTCTCTCTCTCTCTCTCTCTCTCTCTCTCTCTCTCTCTCTCTCTCTCTTTTAAGCTTATAGATTCCAAGGAAATCTAAATGACCACCAGTGAACCTTGTAGTACTTTCCTACAGTGATGTTTTGTAGCAGAAGTGTTTGGTCATCCTTATCTATGTTTGGAGAGTATTTGCTGACCATGCTAAATGCCTGAGGCTACAGATAAGACTGAATGCTACACCATCCTCCCATACAATAAAATGTTTTGACATTTGCTCAGTGAATCACTTGCTGAAGTCTTCACCTTGGCTTGATGGTACCAGATGGGACAGACAGACCACCATCATTGGGAACATATTCTGTTCATCTTTTTCACCTTACCTAAGCTCTGGACATGGTTATTAGGTTTCCAGTTTGAGGCGTGGCATGACAGCACCTTGTGACGAGCACTAGTTTCTTTTTGCTTCGTTATAATGTCAGAAATAAAATATGTATTCTTTCTATACATTTTAGCAGCCTTGGCATAGACCTGTTTTTCTATCCATAAGCAAAAGTCTTCCATCTTTTTTTTCATAAGACACTTCACAGCCTCTGCTAGGCATGATTCAATCAACAGTGTTACTACTTTTGTACCTTGAGATCATTATTAAAATAATGGTAACTCAGTGTGTATTCTGATCCACAGCAATGTTCCACTAAAGAACTGCAGGAGATACTAGGTGACTAGTGAAGAGGTGTGAATATAGTGTGGATGCACTTGGTGAAGGGATGAATCATAGTCTGGGAAAGAATCAGTTGCATCAGTGGGGTGAGTTCATCATGCTATTCAGGTGACACAACTGAAAAACTCATAAACTGTTTCTGAAAATGTCACTTAAAGTTTTCAGATTACAGTTGACTGAAAACAGAAATTAAAACTGTGGAATAAGGGACTAGAGGCATTCTTTCATATTTTTGAATGCTAGAATTCCCTGGTCCTGGGGATCACGAAGTTGATTTCCTCTTCATGTTCTAAATTAAAATCATCCCATGTCTTTTCCATGGCTTCTGGTTATTCCCATCAACCCTGGAAAACCACTCAAGTATCTGGACACATCCTCAAATAGGTTTATTTGCTATATTGCCATCTCTAAAGTCCTCCTTTCCTTTCTTTTAGATAATCACCAGTCATTGAATATTGGATAGCCTCAAATTCAAAATATTCTCATTTTGATGTCTTCAGTTATATCTGTAATTGGCCTGACTCTAGATAAAGCTACATTAAAAAGTACAGAGCATTAGCAGTTATGTGTGTGTGTGTGTGTGTGTGTGTGTGTGTGTGTGTGTGTGTGTGTAGTCTTAATTGCTAACTCTCTGTACATTTGAATGCAAACTTATGTAGAGTCAGGCCAATTGCATATATAACTAAAGACATATAGTGAAGAGGTCATGTGTATTAACTATCCAGTATTAACTTCTAAGTTTGCTTTTCTGAAACATCCTATGTATCTAGAGATGGCATCTTCAGTTGGGTACAATAAAACAAAGAAATTCAAGATACTTTGTTTAATTTGGAGATATTGTAACATTAGGAACCAAAATCCAGGTAACATTTTATAGGCATGGCTGGATATCTGTGCCCATATCCTCATCACTGTGCCCAACACAGAGTATGTGAATTGCAACCCAAATGTCCTCAAGTGTTGATGCACTTTCTCACATTCAAAAATTAACCTGGGCAACCAACTGGAAGTTAAGCCTCTTCCTGCCAAGAGGCTTCTGACAGATAATAATATTTAGACCCTCAGCTGTTCATCCTGCTAGTCATTAAAAATAAATGGCTCTTGTAAAGAATATTAATTATAATAAACTTTTCTGTTTAATGAAACCCAGTCTTTCAGAATGGGACTGTGAATGAACTCAGAGGCAGAGGTGAAGGACAAAACAGAGCGAGCAGCCTGTACCTCCGATGCTTCACTGAGAGCAGATGGTGTTCAGAATTCGTCCACTTGTGATCACTCCATAATAAAGATTAAAGTTGCATGTCCCTTTATGGAGGTGTGTTTGGCTGGGTGCCAATGTTCTGAAGCTGGTTCTTGGCCCACATTGTACCATATGAAAATTCCCCCCTCTCCATTTCTCTAAATCACTTTATCATTCTAATAGTAATATTAAAATAGTAATAGTAAAAAGTTAAGATATAAGAAAAATACTGGTTTTATGTCATTATTATTTTTTGTTAACATTAACAGAGATTGGACATTTTTTTTTACCAGATTTTAACTTACAATAATGTTTTGAGTTATACACATGTTTGAACTAGTGTCTGTTTCCAAGGTGTGTGAAACTGATAATTAGATGATGAATATAGGTGGCTTTGGAAAGAAAGAAATGTGAGTATATATCAAGGTAGTGGCTATAACTAAAATTCTCACACACAGCATGGAGTTTGTCCCAGACAGCTCTTTCTCAACATGAGCTGACTGGAAGTCATTATCTCCAGAGAATAAAGTAGGAACCCTGTTCCGACCAAAGCCACTTGTGAGTTTCTATAGAAAACCCACACAAGATCTTCAAATGACTGAAAACACACAAAAACAAAGACTAAGGGTCACTTTTATCTGCTTTGTGTAAGCTGAGACTCTTGAACACATATAGGTGGCTATAAAGTTAAAAGACCATATATTTGGGGAATTACCTCAAACCAGTGACACAATTAACCCCAGTGGAGGCTGTTTTGCTTGTCTAATGTTACTCATTCTTCACATAGGGACCTGGAGATGGGTGAGGACCACCTACTACGCAAATGATCCTTTATTTTGTCTATTATCATTGCTCCTAAATAGTTTCTTATTACCACTTTAAAACCTTTTTGCTAAAGTTTAATATAAGTACAGAAAATACATTGCAGAATATCAGATTAGTAAAACTGGAAGAATTTTAGCAAACAAATCTATTCAACAGGACATGAGATGTGCTCACATACTCACAGTATACCTGTCTAATCACCATCTGTCTCTCATAGTTCTTTTGGTCCCTACTATCATATACATTTGTTTACTTAGTATTAAAGTCGTGATTATAAACTCTTCTACTCTTATAATCAAGGGACTCCAGTGGTGGAGACAAACATAAGCCAAGGAAGACACAGAGAACAATTCTCCTCTGGAACAGGAACTATGAATCAACCATTTTTCATTACATTCTATTTAGAAGATGATACTTTCCTGTGAGGTTCTAAGTTGCTTAATCACTGGGAAATATGGACCATCTTATTTATAAACTGACGTTAGATTTTAGGTAGTTTTTTATTTGAAGAAATTATAAATAAGTCTCTTAGACCAGTGGTTCTCTGCCTTCCTAATACTTTGACCCTTTAATACAATTTATCATGTTGTGGTGACCCCTTCCCTAAAATCATTTTGTTTCTACTTTATAACTGCAATATTACTATTGTTCAGAATCATCATATAAGTATCTGATATGAAGAATATATGATCTGAGAGGCACAAAATGGGTCGAGACCCACAGGTTGAGAACTGTTGTCTTAGAACAGTATACATAATTTAGTATCTGTATATATATTAATATGTTGGGTATTCCAAGACTGCCACAGAGTTCCCTACATTTTTATTGAACTTCTTCAGAACCCAGGCATCGTGTTGATATGGCTTATTCTCCTATCTATATTTGTGTGAAAACATAGTGTTTCTTCATGTCAATGCCAACATTTCCTCAGAGACGGAGTGGTAATACTTCTCATGATGATCCAAAAAGATGATTGCCTTCAAGAGTTGAGGTGATAGAGTTTCATATTTCTGTGAAATAATGATTATTTCACTTTTGATTCATCACTATCTTCTTAGTGTCTGTCAAGGCTGTTCCTTCTGTTATCCTATTCCAAACCTGTACCACACGCTCTCATCTCTATGGCACACATTAGACTCAAGGGTCTCATATGTGTTTCATCACTGATAATCACATTAGTCATAAGAAATATATCAACCATGAGCTACGCACTCATGACCAAATAATATGTCCCACTTCCATTAAGAGTTACACTGCACAGAGCACATGGGTAGGTTTTAACAATTATTTTTATGCTATTGAATATGGTAGCCTCATATACACAGAATAATCACCCTACGGCTAAATTAAACCCCTATACCTTTAAATTTTTCATCTTGGGATAAGATCCTGCTTATGTTGCTCGAAGAAGCCTCCAGATGTTGACATTCTTGCCTCAGCCTCCCACCTGGCTGGAATTACAGGTGCAAATGGCCATATCCATTTGTACCTTAATTTTACTGCTTCAAAATCGTCAGTGCCACATCTCATCAGGCCTTTTCCCCACCAAATGTGTTCTATCAAACAAGGTCCACAATTCTCAGGTGTGCCATGGTCTCAACACAGTCACATTGGCCTGTCTGCAGATCTTGCCTTTCCTGGTTTTACTAGTACTCCTTAATCCATAGAAGTTAGGTGCTGCAGACATTCATCATCTTCTTGTTTGAATATTTAAATATTTTATAACATTGCATATAATGTCATTAAGGTAACTTGCTTTCATTTTGGTAACAAAAAGGAACCACAGTCAAGCACTGTCTCCAAGACCCCCAAATTCCTATCAACCTTTAACACATGACATTCTATAACCTAGGCTAAAAGAATCGGGGGTGGGCAGTGGCAAATGTTTGCTGTTTGGAGTATATTGACTCCTCATTTGTTGTCCTTCTGTAGGTTTTTCTTACAATAAATTGCATGCGCACTGAACTCATTTGATGATATTCCAAGGACAGTGCATAAGCGTGTTTGACTCTAGATGCTTTCCCAAGCTACCAGGTATTAAGTATGCTGTGCTTTTGCTCCTGAAGCCATGTAAGCTAGAAATAGCAGCCTCACCTGTAGAATAAGGCATTATCCAGCTTTTCAGAGGTCACAAAGTTATGTTTATACAATATTCTAATCCCCTGCCTGTCACAATTTAGCCAAGGTAAGAAATACCAGCTTTGTATTACTGATCTGAATCTTTACAAAAATGCAAGGTCTTCCTTCTACAAGCTGGTCAGTGACCTCAGCTCCCCCTAGGCATATTGCCAATGCATGGCCCTTGCTGACTCTGCAGAGAAACCTCTAGAATGCTCATGTAGCTGCAGGATAAGTCATGTTTTCATTCTAGATGTGCATTTTCAAAATGGTTAGCATCTATTCTTATGTCATGTTCATTTCCTTTGGATTTTTATTAATTTTTTTCTATGCTTTTGAAAAATAGAACGGCATGTGGGAATCAAATATGCTAAATTGATGATGTAATGTGCTCCTATAAAAGACTAGGCTTGCTTATCTCATTAAGATCCAGGACCTGTATTTACTTCACAGGATTGCAGGTGCAAGGGGTTTGACTGTTGCATCTACAAAGTGTTCATTTTAAACCTTGGAACATCTGAACTCCTGTTCTCTGTGTAGCTATCAATCCTAAATCACAGTTCCAGCACTATGGCACTGAGAAGGGGCTGTTATAAACACAATTGTTGTACGGGTTTTATCCTTCCTACAATGAAAAGGAAAAGCATGTGTACTAACCTCCAATAAAACATTGAGAAGATTATATTGAAGACTCCCTTGTCTGGTAGAAAGCTGTCAAAAGTATTGCTGAGTCCACAACCTACAGGGGAGAAGTAATATGTCTGCCTCACTGAATTGGTTAGGTTCTCAATCCAAGTAAAGGTTTCTTACAAAGGCAAATAGACTTCTAGCAAAATGATGTTATCTCCAAAAGATTCAAGATTCTCAGCATGACGATATCAAGAGTAGAATAAGAAATGCCATCATGTTATGATTCACAACATGTAAAGCATCAATATTCTCACAGGTAAAGTTCAGGGTTTCATCAATGCCATTTGACTTTTTTCTAGGGACTTCTGAAGTGTCTTTAGCTAAGACTACAACTTATGTGCCTCTTGAGTTTGACAAAGCAATGTCTCATCACATATTTGCAAGTGATCTGCTCGTCCTTGGAAATCCATAAACAGTTCCTTTTACCAAGTAAAGGAAGGATAGATAGTATTTTCATGAAGGCTATCAAATACATGTGAGCTAAACATTTTGAATATAACTTTTACATATGACTTTCCGAAGTGTTTCATAATGGTTCTTACTGTATGTAGTTAATTATAAATAAAGTCCATATGCATGTAAACTACTGGCCTAGTGGGAATCCTGAAGAATGTCATTGATGAGTTTAAAGTCAGATTACCTTGCCACACCAGGCCTTGGGTAGAACTGATGCTTTCTTCTGTGTGGAGGTGAATTGTTGCCTGAAAACTTTAGGGCAGCTTTGGTCAGTGATATGCTCAACAAAGTATAGGTGGGTTTTGTCAATGATAGGTATGGTCAACAAAGTCTATGAAGCTTTGGTCAATGATAGGCATATGCTCAACCCTTCTAGAATCCTTATCCACATGAATTTGTAAAATTGGTAAAAAGCCTGAAGTGTAAATCTAAGAAAAGAAAAGAAATGAAAAATCGTTATTCTTGTAAAATGATAGCAAGCATTCCATTTCATGGAAACAAATCATCATAGATGTTGGCCAGATCTAGTTGTAGCTCAAACAAAACCAAGCAAAAACATAATGAGAAACACTACTTAAAAAATATCATGAGAAAAGATGGTTCCAGAATGCAGAAAAGGAACTTTTCTTGGAGATATAGTGATATCATTATTGAAGTGTCAGTTAAATACTCCTAGGATCTTTTTTCTTTTAAAAATATATTGAAAACATAATTTCCATTGTCATACCGTAGTAAAATGATATATATTCCAAAGTGGGCGTAATTAATTTCATGTACCCTTTGACAGTTTTATCATATTTCTGATTGTTACAGGTGTTCTTTTCCCCAAGGAAATTTTAATGAGTATACTCTCTACCATCCACAATCTGCTTATGTTTGTGGAGCATAGAAATCTAACTGATATTCAGACTTATTATTACAACTCTAGGAGGGGATGAATAAAGATATTTCTTCTTGCTTTAGGACTTTTCTACATTGGAAAAAAATACTGTGAGGGAAATGAGAATACTGGAACTTATAATTTCACAGTTTTAGAGATTTTTTTTTCAGGATTTGGTGATGGAGGAATCTCAAGTGCTATGTTCAATGTGGGTCTCTTAGTTTTTAAATGTGGGGGACTGGAGATATGGCTCAGAAGTTAAGAGCACTGACTCCTCTTCCAGAGGTCCTGAGTTCAATTCCCAGCTACCACATGGTGGCTCACAACCATCTCTAATGTGATTTGATGCCCTCTTCTGGCCTGCCGGTTTACATGTAGGCAGAGCACTGTATACATAATACATAAAGATCTTTAAATGTGTCAGTCCATCCCTTTCCCTTTAAGTCTCTGCATTACCTTTTAGAACACAACATACAATTTGAGTTGTGGGGGAGAATAACGGGGGAGAGGAGTCTGGACCAGGAAGAAGGAGAGGGAGAGAGGAGGAAGGAGAGGGAAACTGACAGAGAGAAAGAGATAGAGATAATGGTTTCATGCTTGAATCAACTGCTTCTGGAATAGCAATGGTTTAATGCATTGTATGTCTGACTTTGGTGAAGTCCAATCGATTTGTTACCACAAACACCACATACCCAATATTATTAAGTACTCCCATCTAGTTTGACAATTATTAATTCAAATTATTTGTCACTGAAGAGATAAAGAAAATAATATTCAGGAAGATCTACTGCTTTCTCAAGCTCACTAACATAATTTTTGACATATCTGATATTAAAAAGTAACTCAAGACACCCTGGGCCCTGTTTCATTTACTCTGTTGGTCAAGGACTATGTATCAACTGGACCTTTACACATATGTAGCCAATGGGCAGGATAGTCCTCATGTGGGACCCCTAGCAAGGGGAGCAGAGACTATCTCTGATATGGTCTTTGTTGCCTGCTTTTCGATAAATTTCCCTGGCAGAGCTGCCTTGCCCAGCCTCAGTGGAAAAAGATGTGCTCGGTCCTGATGTGACTTGATGGGGTGACATCAGGGTGGGTTGGTGACACCCAGGAAGGGGGGGTGCAGTCTCCACTTTTCTAACAAGTAGGGGAGGAAACATTAACCTTAAGGTACTTTTAACCTGCCTGTACCTTAATTTAAAAACATAAGGGTAGGAACCTCTACCATATGGGTTTGGTTGGAATTTCTGCTTGGTTTATATCACCCTATCTTTTCAGATCTCTTTCTCATCTCTATCTTCAGTGGGATGCAGAACATAGGAGTTTAGAAGTACATCATTTTGTTGGCCAATGGGTTTGGCTGGTTCTTTGGACTTCAGCACTGGGAATGTGGTCAGTCTTGAAATACTTTTCCTGGTTGGACACGTAGAAGAAGCTGCATCTTTCAGTAAACGCTCAGTTTTCACACTTTGCGAGGATTCCCCTGGATGAGTAGCATAATTGACAGAAATTATGATTTATTGATTTGCGTCATCCTTATTTGTCTTCCTCAGAATGAGGATGATCTCAGGGTACAAGATGCAGTCTCCTCTGAGGACCCAGAGGAGAAAGCCAAATCCTACAGTGAGGAGAGGAGAACTTGCAGTTACACTGGGGTTCCATCCCATTTGAGTGTTTTTAGCTGTTTATTTCTATGCATCTCTTAATGCTTCTGAGTCTCTGTTATCTTTTCCATAAAATAGAAGTGTCCGTGGAATTCAGACAGACAGTACATATAAACTACTCCCAGCCACATGCTTAGCAAGTAGTAACCAATGTTTTAGTGGAAATTCCTAGATATGTCTGAAAAGAATGTATATCCCTGAACTCCCCAGCAGAGCCGAGAAGACAGATTGCACCAAGTGGGCTGTGAGACATACAGTTCCTTGTATTACACATAACAGAGCTACCTAGGATAAAGGTTGGTTTTTAAGTTAGAGCATGTAAAACATTTTAGGACATCAGAAAGCATCCTAGGAACACCTGGAACAGAAGTTATGGGTGGTTGTGAGCTACCACGTGCATTTGAGAAATAGGACCTTGTTCCTCTGTGAACGTAACAAGTGCTCTTAACTGCTGAGTCATCACTCAAGCCCTGTGATTTTCCTCTTCCCCCACTCAAATATCTTACACCACCCTGCCTACCTCAAATCCTGGATCAATTGTTGCATCCAGCAGGCAGAAGGCTGGGGACAGTGGATTCACATGCTGCAGTGACAGATGATCTTTCTTTTCCTCATTTGCAAGTGAAGGACTGTGGAAGGATCAGAAAAAAAAAAGTGGGCTCTAAGTTCTTAGAAACCCCATTCATGAAGTGTTCCTAAAGATGAAAAGGAGTAAAGAGGTAGGCTCAAACTGTGCTCCTCATAAAAGAACAGGGAGAGACAATCTGCTGTAAGTTTATAATTCATTTCAAATCCATTCGTCCTGGGAAATACTGATATACACCAAAATGCATTTTTAAACAAAAATGACACTGTTCTCAAAATTCCAAGTTTTGGGTGGAACTGATTTTCTAGAAATGTACAGTTTTCTCACTCCTGTCTTTCTGCCTTCTGAACCTCCTCACTACTTTCAGAAAGTTGTGTCTAAGAATTCAGCCACATACATACATTTTTGATAGACATTGAATAGTCTCAGAAAGATAGTTGAAAGAAAAGTATAATGTGGTAACATTGAACCTGAGAAGATGTTTATAAAATAAAGTTTAAAACTGTACATATGAGAATATGGGGATGGGCTAATGACCATAAAATAAATGCAATGTGTTTACCTGTCTTTTCTCATTTCCCAAAGTTTCCAGATATTTGCAGGTGTTTTTCTGACTGCTGAAGTGCAGACATTAAAAATACCATCAGCAAAGGCTATTTTTTTCTTGTTTTTGATTATTGTAGGAGAATACACAAGCCTAGAGCAGAGATTCATTGAAAACCTCACTTCCCTTCCTCAGGGAGCTGTTATTTCAATAAAAACAATGGAATCAGTTAGCATAGGTAATAAAATAATTATAGTAATTTATTTTGGCTATTAAATGTTACATCCCTTTAGCTAATCATCCACTTCAAGCTATTATTCAAAGTGTTCTACTCTTTTTGCCTTTAAGTTAAACATCATGAATTTCTATGCACTGATAAATCCAAATCTAATAAATTCCTGATATGTTTCCTTGCTCTGTGAATACCGACAACTCTCTCTCCTCTCTCTTGTTAATTCAGTGTTATGCAACACAAGTAAAAGATGTTTTCCTGTATCACATAAAAGCAAAGGATTACTTGTTTTCTAACTTTGTACTGCCTTACAAGTATATTTAGCCTTCATTACTGTATAACCACAGAACACTCTGTGTTTATAAACAGAGGCAGTGTTTGAGAGGATTTAATCACCAGTGCTTAGAGAGCTGTACTTTGTGAAGCGACCCCAATCATGTCTTGCCAACATGCTGTCCATGAGAGGACACCTTTCAGGATGCAGACAGCCTCGTGTGTGTTTCACCACAGGATGAAGCCGGGCTTCTAATTATTTTCAGTTCTATTCGGTTTCACATCCGCTTCACTTTGATAAGGTCTAAGCCAGGCGTATCAAATCATCTGAAAGGCACAGAGTTGTTTTCCTATTCTGCAGGTATGTTTCGCGAATTGCTCAGAGAGGAGCAAAACTGGCGTTCCCGACTCTCATTTTCACACTCCAAGTCATTAAACAAAAGAAGTAGCCGAAATAACTTCAAATACTCCCCATGGAGGCTGCATATGCAGGGACTAAGACTCAATTCGTGTTTGTGCTGATATGAGCACATTTAGGAAAACTTTCATTTTTACCCTTCTCTATCCTTATCTTTCTGAATCAATAAAAGTTTGACTCAAAGTTTAGAGGAAGAAAATGCATCTGCTGACAAACCATACTCTACAGAATTATCCTCAGATGTCATTAGTCATTTGTAAATGGAGAATCTGACTTTAATTTCTAGTTGTTTGCATTTGTAACTAAGTCTGATTGTTTGTAATGATTATCAGTCCCTTAAACAGTATGTCAGTTGAAAGTATATTTGGGTCCTAACAGTTATTTCAAGAAGTGAGTATCCCAAGTGGAGAGGTTTTGATTAGCAAATTACTTACAGGAAAAAAAAATCTAAATAAAATGAAGAGAAACGTCTTACTGAAAAAATGCAGTGTTTTGAATACTTGAAATTAGGAACATGTTTATAATTTGGATTACAATAAAGATTTCCATTTTATACCGGCTGTTGGAAACCATAGGTAAGAGGAACAGACACCTCTATTGCAAGGAAGAATTTTCAAACATGTTTGTCACAGTGTCTGAGGATAAATGGGACTTCTCGCTAAAGATAGTCACATCAAATACTCATTGAGATGAATGATTCTATTTCCTCAGCCGTATTGTTGTTCTAGGGCATTAGACAACACCGTGTTTGCTGTTATTCACTGTGGCAGGAAGGGAATGTCTTGAAAGCTTTGGGTAATTGTTCTTATTCAGGCAAACTAAGTACAGAGTCACAGTGCCTGGCCACCCTCAGAATGCGTGCCTTTCTCTAAGAACATCAGTCTGCGGTAACAGAAAGCAACAACTCACAGAACATATAGTCGCGTTCTATAGGTCCCTCCAACATTTCTACTCATACGGTTTCATTCTAAGCTATATCTGATAGCATTCTTTCTCCAAAATAGAGGGGCAGTATACCTCATACCTTGAGGATGATTTTTTTGCAGGCTCATAAATGTGTTGGAAGAACTGATCACGTGATCAGAAAGGCTGCTGACACAAGGGAAGGTATAGAAAAGGAGATAAAGATTCTTATACTGCTATGGTGAGGCTATGGGACCACTACAGAGGAGTGAGAGGTTGCACGTCTGTGTCTCTCCATTAGACAGTAAGACTGCACTTCAACACATGCATGAGAATCATCTGTTTATACTAAGTTCCTTTCCCTCCTTATCCTTTGCCTCAGGCCTCAGGCCTGTTACCTCTTAGGGAATCATGGTGGTAGTGGCTACTATAGTGCCATAACAGTTGTGTTTAATGAGTCATTTTCCCACCCTAAGAATCTCTTCTACTATCAGAATCTGTTCCTTGCTTTGTTTTCTTAAAAAAAAAAAAAAAAGAACAATGGTTTATGGCCTCAGTTCCTGAATGAGAATTGGAGTATTGGAAAAGCTATTTAAATGAGTTTCTTTTGTTTTAAAAAGTTATGTGTTGAATAGCTAGAAGAACGGAAGTGAGTTCACAAAGGAAATATAAATGTATCGTGAGGAATTTAAGTAGTACAAAGAACACAAAAGCTTTGCATGTAAATTGACTTTATACATTAGACACCATAATCTAGTAATAGAACACTGTAATGCCAGGAATGAATTCCAGTCAACATAAAATTCAAGCTCTTTGAAGATACAGCCAAATCTGTTCTCTTAGAAGTAAAAGAAATCCTTTGCCAGTGAGGGACTTAACTAATGGATAAGCTTTTCATTAGACAATTACGTGTTCTGGTCGACAAAGGACATTCAGTATATGTATTTGTTGTACTTCTGTAGATGTCAGTGACCACACTCCATAAAGTTTAAGTCACACTGAGGCTTTTTTTTTTAGACATCCAAAGAAAATTGATAAACGAGACACTCGCGAGTATTACATGTCCACTGAATATATATGTTTTCATTCTCCCTTCAAAGGAATGTATTGCCAAGACTGTCTAGCCATTAGAAAAAGAAAAGCCTGGGTGATAATTACACCTGCTTGGATGTTTCAGGAGAGTTGCCTTTGTGTCTTTGTAACATTTGAAGTTCTAATCCACTTGGTGCAACAGCCTAGGAAAAGCGGCTGGGATTATAAAAACCATTTTAATCCATTGAGCAATGTTGAAAGAAGAAAAGGAAAAGAAATGTTATTCTAAGTCAGGCTTAATATGACCACAGACAGTTGAAACCAGTCTATAGTGATGTCACTTAAAATGAAAACAGTGTGCAATTAATATGTAATTAAATTGTAATCCATAATTCATTTATTTGAGCTATTGGGAAGTTGCTATTTAAACTTCAAAGAAAATCAAGTAGGTTTTGTGGGAGTTTGGCTTAAGATATATTTGAGTGCTCAAAGAGTTAAGTGCTGTCCTTTAGAGTAGAGCCCAGACCACTGAGTACAAATTAGATGGATCATGAGTTTAATTAGAAAGTTAAAGAAATAAGCCTGAGTCAAGGTGAAATGGGAACCTTTGGAATATAAGCAAGGATGGATGCAATGATTTCTGGTTTACTCTTTTTTTATTTAATTAATTTATTCAGATTACATCTCAATTGTTATCCCATACCTTGTATTTTCCCATTCTTCCCTCCCTCCTGCTTTCACCCTATTTCCCTCCCCTATGTCTGTGATTGATGGGGACCTCCTCCCCCTCTATATGATCATAGGCTATCAAATCTCAGCTTGGTAGTGGTTTACTCTTTTAGTAGGAATTCTATAAAACACAGGGGTGCAGGCAGGTCTGAATTGGGGGCACTTAAGGCTGTTTAAATTATAATCTGCTTTCTAATGCCTATCTCATTTATGAAGATAGTGGACAGAGGGTCCCAGGTATGTTCTGTATTACCAGAATTTGCTTACATTGCTTAGGAAAGTTATAAATGGGCATTTTAATCCTCATCTGTATCTTAAAATCAATCCATATACCTCTTCTTACTTTCACAAAAAGAGCAAAGGGAAATTAGTGAGGGATGTATCGCCATGTAACCAGTCATTTCTATCTCTTCACTCCCTTCTTTCTCTCACCTCTTCCTCCCTGGGCCATAAGCCCCCCCCCTCCCTCCCTCCCTCCCCCCTCTCTCTCTCTCTCTCTCTCTCTCTCCCCGTTTTGAAATAAGCTATCCCTGTTCAACCAAGGTTGTCTTTATGAAGCCCAGGCTAGCCTTATTCTGGAAATCCTACTCCAACCTCCTGAGACCCAGTATCATAGGCGTGTACTGCCATACAAACCCCATGGCTCACTCTTCTTTTCTTTCTCTCTCTCTCTCTCTCTCTCTCTCTCTCTCTCTCTCTCTCTCTCTCTCTCTTTCTCTCTCTCTCTCCTGAGACAAGGTTTCTCTGTGTAGCTTTGGCTGTTCTAGACTCACTTTGTAGACCAGGCTGACCTCAAACTCACAGCTATCTGCCTGCCTCTGCCTCCTGAGTGCTGGGATTAAAGCGCCACCACTCCCAGCTCCATAACTCACTCTTACGCTTAGAAAACACACAGCAACAGAAAAGAGCAGGGTTTGCTGCAAATGCTCAAGAAATTGTCTCGGGTCTGGCCCTGCGTCTTAAAACTAGGAAATAGCAGCTTCCTAGTACTCAAAGAGAGGCATGCCGCCATGTTGCAGTCCTTTGACTGTGGCAATGTCTATTTCAGCCAGTTTACTTATGATGCATTCCAAGACACAGGACACAATTTGAGCACTCAATTCAGAAAAGATAGCCAGCTACAGAAGGGCATTATAGAGGGAGAGTCATCCCAGCCCAGCTCTGCTGAGGATGACCTCTTGAGAAGAAGAAAGATGATTGGCTGGAGGGATCCCAAAAGAGACCGTTTCTAAGTCCAGTGCGGTTTTGAGTAAAACCAGCCTGTCAGACTGTTGTGATCTCTAAGGTGTTTCTGATGGCTCTTCTACAAAGCTCTGTTTTTGTTTTTTGTTTTCACTATAAAGAAGTTTAAGACAGAAGAGAGAGAGAGAGAGAGAGAGAGAGAGAGAGAGAGAGAGAGAGAGAGAGAGAGGGAGAGTTTGACAGTGTGCTATTTTAAATTTAGGTTTTATTTTGCCTAGTTGCTGAATATGGAGCAGAATTTAAAACTTGGTACCCTCCACACAACCAAACACTAGAAACCACATGATCTGGGATGCTTCTGATTAACTTACACAACGTGATTTGTGGGGTCTTACAGTGGGACAGTTCCACTACAGAGAACTGGCTGGCTCACATGGCTTTCCTCTTTTTTTTAAATAAAATCTTTTAAAATTATAATTTATTTACATTACATCTCAATTGTAATCTCCTCACTCTTATCTTCCTGTTCCCACCTACCCTCTTTCTTCTGCCCTATTTCCCTCCCCTAGACCTCTGACAGGTGGGGTCCTCCTCCCACATCATCTGACCACATCTTATCAGGCCTCATTTGGATAGCCTGCATCCACTTCCT
>OU015755.1:69562207-69588942 GCA_907169655.1 Acomys percivali | reverse complement strand
ATAATAATAATAATAATAATAATAATAATAATAATAATAATAATAATGATCAGTAGCCCTCCTGTATACAATTGACAAATGGGCTGATAAATTAGGGAAACTACACCCTTCACAATAGCCACAAATAACATAAAGTATCTTGGTCTAACTCTAACCATACGAATTAAAGACTTGGATGAAAAAAGCTTCAAGTCTCTAAAGAAAGAAATTGAAGAAGATATCAGATGGAAAGCTTTTCCATGCTTGTGGATCCAGAGAATCAACATAGTCAAAATGGTCATATTACCAAAAGCAATTTACAGATTTAATGCAATTCCCATCAAGATTCCTACAAAATTCTTTACATACCTGGAAAGATCAATTTTCAACTTCATATAGAAAAACAAAAACAAGCAAACAAAACAAAAAAAACAAAAACAAAAACAAACAAACAAACAAAAAAAAAAAAAAAACAAGAAAAGCTAAAACAGCCCTGTACAATAAAAGATCTTCCAGAGGAATCTCCATCCCATTTCTCAGGCAGTACTATAGAGCAACAATAATAAAAACAGCATGGTACTGGCATAGAAATAAGCTGGTTGATCAATGGAATTGAATAGAAGATCCAGTAATAAACCCACACACCTATGAACACTTGATTTCTGACAAAGAAGGCAAATCCACAGAATGGAAAAAAGATAGCATCTTCAACAAATGGTACCAGTCTAACCGGATGTCTACATGTAGAAGAATGCAAATAGGCCCGTGTTTTTCACCCTGCACAAAACTAAAGTCCAAGTAGATCAAAGACCTCAACTTAAAACCTGACACACTAAATGTGTTAGAAGAAAATTGGGGCTTTCCTTTTTGTTGTTGTTGTTGTTGTGGTGGTGGTGGTGGTGGTTCTTTCTCCATTCCTATTCATGGGTCTAAGAGCTAAATTGGGGCTGGTCTTCTTTCCTACATTTATCCAGTGTATATGTGTGATTGGAGTCCACCATTGCCACAGCCCACACCAGTGTCTGCAGGAACTCTAGACCAATTTCCTACTAAATTTGTGTGCTTTCCTGAAAGAGGGCAGAGGGGTGCTGGGCAGGAAAATCAACTAGCTAATAAACAGGAAAGAAAATAAAAACAAGAACACTTGTCTACCAGTAGGAGCAGAAAAATAGGCTTTCAACATTCATTCCACAATTATTGATTGAGTGTCTGCAGAGTGCCTCACGCTCTGCTCACATTAAAACAAGCTTTTATTTCACACAGCTGCCTGTCAAAGACGGCTGCATTATGAAAAGAGACCCTTAGCTTTTAATGGTCACTCTACATTAAGACTAAATATGCTCTGTCTACGTTCACAATGCTGTTTTCTGACAGTTAAAGATTTTTTTCTCTCATTGAAAATGTCTTTTTTAAAAATACATTTTTATTTATAGATGATTGTAAATCACAGAAGACAGAAATCTTCCATTTCAGCTGCAGCCTAAGCCCATTATCGTAGTGACCAATAGAAGGCATACAATATATCTCAGATGTGTGTCATGAATGCATGTTAGCGGATGTTAAACTATGATGTACAAGCTAATGTTTTGTGAACTTGGCGACTATACTTAATTTTTTTGATAATATATATGTATACACACACATATACAGGCTGGGCTGTGGAGCCAGAAATCACAACTCATTTAAAGTAAATCAGAGACAAACGTGAATAATTTCAGAAGCCTGCGCATGTTTCTCATGGCAGCCAATGTCAAGAGCTCAGATGACTGTCATGATGGACAAACGGGTTGAGAAGGAAAATGACATTACTACTGTAATGACACCTACCAGTTACACTTTTTAGAAAACAAACTCGGAAGTTTGTTTCATCCTCACACGGTGTATTTTATCACCAATTGTACCTATGTATACTTCAGCATGTGTGTGCATATGATCAAATGTTAAAATAAAATAAAATAATGATCAAGGCTCTTCAATTATTTAAAAGCTGTAACTTCCCCCCCCCCCACACAATAGTAACCTGAGAGTTTATCCAGGTTCTAACCAAGGCATTGTTAAGTAAGCAGGAAGAGAGACTTAGCAAGTCAGTGTTGAAATCAAGTTGGTGAAACCTTAAATAATCGGACTTTATACCACACAGAGCTTGTACCTTGTTAAGTGAAGAATTATGGTTGCTGTGCTCAAGTTCTGGGCTTTCCCATTGTTTATGGAAGTCCCTTTTATACATTATTTTATACAAATAAACATACCACAAGAAAATATTCAATGGCATATAAAATCATGCCTTAGCATATTATACAGCTAGTTCCATATTACTTGATTTTAAAAATGGATTTTTTTTTAAAGCTGGCATACAGTGGATTTTCTCATGATATTTTCACACCGACTTTGTACTTATTGGAATTTATTCTTCACTGCCCTCCCCCTTATCCTGCTGGTCTTTTTCCTCACTGCCAATATTCTTCTTGGATTTTATGCCACATGGAACTTCATCCTACTATGTTTTTCTTCATCTCTCTGTTCATCTCGCTAGTCTCCACTTATGAATGCCTTTCCAGTACAGTGACCCTATATCTAAAAGAGAGGCGATCATGTATGTATATGTAACTTCATTATACACTTGCAAATAAAAAGCATACACCAAAATTAATCAGACGCAATATCTATACAACTTGCATTTATATACATTCAGAGCTTGCATTTAAAATGTAAGCTGTGAAGCTTCTCCAGCACTTATTTTCAATATTAAATATATTTGATGTACTTATATATATATCACAACCCCCACAAAAGTCATGATAGAATTTGAGTACTACATTCCAATTAGCTTATATCATATCTTACTTTTTAGCTCATGGCCATTATCTTTATTTACTCTTCTTTATCTTATAATTAGCTATTTTTGTTCTCTTTTCTTCCTTATACTGCACATACTTGTACCGTTGTTTACATATGTGCATATATTACATGCTAGATTCTGAATCTGTGATACAACATGTGATTTCTTTCTTTGTGAAATGCCTCACTTAACTGTATACATTCTAAGTACATCCAGTTTCCTGCAAAGTTTTAGCTTCATTTTTCTTTAGATCTGGGTAGTATTTCATTTTGTTTCTGCCATCCACCCATCTGGTGATAGACAATGAGGTTACTCGAAGTTCTTTTCCATAGCGAATAGTGCGTCAGGAAACATAATCTGGGATCCACATAAGAAGGAACAATATTCATTTGAGGTTAGCCAATTTGTGACTTCACAGAATGCGTTACAGTGGACTCATACATTTTTTCTGTAAATATGATTTTTTTTTAAAAAACATTGACATTATCCATGGGTCTCCTGCAGGACATCTATCTAGTCTTGTTATATTTCTTAGCTACTATAGATGCTACACAAGTAAAAGTGAATGCATAAGTATTGCTGTGGTGAGATGCCTTAGAGTATGTATGTATGTGTGTGTGTGTGTGTGTGTGTGTGTGTGTGTGTATGCTAGAATTCTATTTGAACTTTAAAAAATGTTTAATTCACTTTATTTTTCTTGTATAAAGCCCCTATGTAGTAGCCACAGCTGGAGCCGAAGTCCTCAGGTTTGGGTTGTCACAAGATTATCAGTGACTCCCTGATAAGAGACTTTTGTTTTGTTTTGTTTTGCTTTGTCTTTGTTTGTGTTTTTTATCTTAGCCATGCTGACTGAGATGGAATTCATTTCATTTGCATTTTGTTGATTGCATCCTTGTTGCACTGACTTTAAAGAAATAGAGAAAGTCTTATAACGAAAACATCCATTATCTTTGTTTTATCCAAGCTTTTCTGTATTCAAAACCACTTCTTCAGAAACACCAGTCACTTGGCACATACGTGTTCATAGTCTGGTAGATGATGTGAACAATGACTTATTGTTCACAGTATGGTAGATGGTCTCCCGGCTTGTGGTCAGCATCTGAATTTATAGCCTTACACTTGTGTGTCCTTCTATCTCTGGTATAAAGTATTATCTGCTTTCTAAAGCATTCATACCATTTATTTCTAAACCCTCCCCACTTTTAGTTCTACTATTAATGTGCTACCTTATAATCCATAGAACCTCACTGACCTAAGTAAAAGTGCTCCCTCTACACACACAACTCTCCACAATACCCTCTTTTAATCTACTGAGCACACCTCACCTCTTACCACCCTCTCTTATATTATTTCTCAAAAATACCAGCACAAGCTTAGCTTGATCATTAGGAAGCAGACATTGTTCTCAGTCCCCATCCAAAGAAGGCTGTGGGATGACTAATTAGTTTTACTGTTATCACAAGCCAGATAAGGAAACTGAACCTTTAAAACTATAAGGAGCTTGGCCATGGCCTCACAGCTAATAAATGCAGTGACAGAACACTTTTCCAAGTCCCTCAGAATCCAAACCCATGCTCCGATGTACCGCATAATAATTACTGTGCCCTTGTGTGCGTGTGTGTCTTTCCACCTCTCTTGATTCCCAACCCTCAGACAGAAGGATCAGTGTGAATTCATTCTTATGTATACTCTGTCTAATAAAGTAGCTCCCAGGCACCTGAGGAGCATGCTTAGAATGAAATCACTCCAAGGTCTGCTGCTCCGGCATGTTGAGGGGACTGTGTCTCCATCAGAACCATTTGTCGATAACTTCAAGTGGCTGCATTCGCTGTGACCCACCTGTCACTTCCTCCGTTATCTCATTATGATGCATCCCCTAAGTTTCTCTTCAGGGCACCTAATGCGACATGACTAGTACAACATGAGGACATAAACCCATAGAACTGCAGAGCCATGATGTTGTTTTCTTCACACTGTGGATTAAGGGAACTTATAAAAAAATATATGTTAGAGGCCAGCAGAGACCCTCTGTGTAAAGAGCCTCTCCATGGAAGGTCTCTGTCCTTCTTCAGAATGCACTGAATTCCCATGGAAGTTGGGTTGAATGAGCTATGTAAGCAGCCCGATTTTTTTTCCCAGAAAATTGCCTTATGCATTATGGAAATAATGTTCCACATTCGAACTAACAAGAAGGATTTGGACTGTAGGAGCCCAAGAAAATGGCCTCCTGTGCTTTCATTCCAATGGATCCCAGGACATCTTGGGAAACTCATTTCCAGGCTCTGCCTGCTTTTCTATAGTCCCTTCGTCTGGGAACAATACCCTCTACAGTGACCTCCCTCAACAAAACCCCAGAAGCCAGGCAAGTTTGGCAACCAGCTCAGCAGTTCAGTGACCCCAGATAAATGTTTCATGGGTTCCGGGTCTCCAGGCCAGGAAGAAATCAACCCAAACTAAAAGCAATGCCAGGTAGAGTGCAGGAGTTAGTTTCTATCACATGGAGTGTGAATTGGAAGACCCTGGACTCAGATACCTCCTGTATCCCTAAATAACTGTCTTAAAATGTACCCTTTCTGTCCTTAGAGTTACTGTGTAGTTAAATGAAATAATATTTGTAAATTGATTTATACAATATAGGCCTAACACCAGATCAATGTCAACAGTAGTTAGGAGAGCTAATAGCAATCCTGGGGTTTTAAACTTGTTAGTGGTGTTAGAAAGCCTGTGGAATATCACCTTTAAAAAGATACCAGGTGGGAAAGAGAAAGATCCGAACAAGTGAACTGTAGGATTACATAGCTGGAAGATGATGCTTTGAGGGGTCGATGTGTTTCAGCATCTGGGTGTGCTGGTTTCAGACCATGAACTACCAACAAGCCTGAATGGTGTTCTTTTCCTTGCCTCGTGGGTTTCTAAGGCTCCAGTGGTTCAGAATTAAGGACAGGCATGATGCTGAAATGGAAGGAAGCATTTTGCCAGCACAACTCTCTATTACTCTCTTTGGTCTCCTTGGGGGCAGGGTTACAGAACTAACCTTGGAAGTTTCAAAATCCAGACATGATGAGTTTTACTATCTTCCTTGGCAACTCTTCTTTGACTGTCTCCCATATGGAAACAAGAAAGTCATTAATCACACTTTTATTTAAAAAGGCACTATCATAAGCATCTTTTAAATACCCCCCAAGGCTCAATTTTGTATACCTGCAAGCATAGGCTTCCTCCCAGGTAATCTAGGTCTGACTGTCTCCTTGTTGCTGTTTTACTGATGTACTCTGAATTCTAAGGCTGTCATAATTTTCTAATAATGGTGATTTATCATCCTATAATAATGTTCTACATCATTCCGCTTAAAGATATATGACAGGCGATGCATCACGTGGTCTAACTTAAAAATTCCTTACATTGTTAACTATGGCTTCACTATTGCATCTATTTTCTAGTTGCTTTAATGGTTTGAAAAACTAAAAGACAAAATAGGCCAGTAAATATAATAGCAAACAGTGTAACTGGAAAGGCGAAAACAAGGGACAGTGTGTGTGTGTGTGTGTGTGTGTGTGTGTGTATGCGTGCACGCGTGCACGTGCTAACATTGAACAGATAAAAAGAAGTAAGCTACTTTACAATGTAAAGGAAACAGAAAGTCAGAAAACAGGGAGAAAGATAACTGACTGATCAAATTGCCATCTAAGCTTTTGGTGCATAGCAGCAAAAAGCCTTTATGTTCCTGGGGGCAGGGTTCTTCAGTCCCTTTTCTGGTGCTGATGGACTGAATCCAACAATGCTTTGGAGCTATTGATTGGGGCAGGTGTGGCTTAATAGCAGAATCATTACTTTTTTAATCCTGAAACTGCCAGCTCCAACTCTTTTCAGTGGAGCTTCAGCATGTTCGATTGCAGGCTGCCATTTCTAATTGTTTTTAAATTTTGTGGCACATCTCTAGCTCAGGAAGTTTCCTTCTGATTTTTGTTTGTTTGTTTGTTTGTTTGTTTGTTTGTTAAGTCCTTAGTTTTTAGGACTTTCCATGTGGAGGCTTCCGGATCTCCTGCTTGGAATGTCTGAAGTTTGAAAAAGAAACGGGAGATCTTGGTTGATTAGAAAAATCTGAACTCACTGACTCCTGGATAAAAATATAATTTGGGTCAGCATCCCCATTTACTCGATAACATTAGGAGGATACTTTGCTTTGGGTTTTCAGGGCCTGGTATCCCCATCTGTCCTCTGGTTCTTCACTAGAATTGAGCAGAAAAGGTCAAATGAGGGGGTTATATGTCAAAAGGCTGTAATTAAGATTTAGAAAGATTAATACCGATGGTATTTAATGAAATTGGCTTTTAGAAGAATGCTCATCTATTACTTTGGTATTTAACATTTTTTTTTCTTATTAAAATGTTCGTGCTGACTGGCAGCACACAGTCAGAAATATGACTTTATACAGCCACCGATGGAAGAGTCACAGCCTGTAAACCATTGGGTTGCTCTTGTTGTATATAATAAAATTGTCCCACACTTTTATTTAAAACATATTTTCCCCATCCAGGGATTACATTTTTCCTCCTTTGTAATAGAAAGAAAACTGGACTAGTTGTTTCAATTTATTGCAGTAATGCAGTATTTTTAATTTGTTGTTTCAGCTGTTTATAATAATCTCAAATACAAAGAGGAAGAATCTATCCTATTTTGAAGGAGAGGTGTAAGAGTTTCTTTCCCCCTCTGAAGGGAATACTACAGTTAAATCCTCCGCATCTTACTAGAAGGAAAGAAAAAAAAAAAAAAAAAAAAAAAGCCCCGCTCTGTAGTCTAAAGTAGATGCTGATGCCTTTTGGTGTTTTGAAGAAGGAGCTGTTTCAAATTGAAAGGAAATTTCCATTTCAAAAATAGCAACTGAACGATCACAATGGCTGCTTTGCATATATTTTTGGTCACAAAAATACCATTGTTATTTTTTACTATGGCTATGCAAATGAGTTGTTGATAGGATTAAGTTCTGTAACCTTCTGAGACAGTCTTATGCTTGCACTACTGAAGGTTTTCTTTTCCTCCCACTATTTCCTTTACATTTAATTAAAGTCACCAAACTCATTCTGCTTCCTGTTCTCAGAAGGGTTCCCTTTCTCTCTACTCTTGTTTTTTTGTAACTTTTTTCACCCTTTATCTTAGTCCGTCCTCCTTGTGTGTGCTGCAGTTTCTGACTTATTTCAATCTATGGTATCATCTGTATTCAGCAAAGAGTATTTCATGTTTCTGCCACATATTTATAAAATATATGCAAATAAACCCCTCAATAATTTTCATCCTAGGCTCGTCTTGACTCATCCCTAATCCATTTGCTAGGGATACAGGGGTCAAATACACTGTACTGATTTATAGGTAAGAACTCAAATGTGAGTTCACGGAAGTTTATGATGTAAAAAAGTGTGTTTTTCTTAAACTAGGATGGTTGGTAAGATTAAGAATCTGAGCCATTACAACAATTTAAGAATTATTTCTCTGTACACACACACACTTCAAATGTGCTGCACACTATATTCAGTTCTTGTAAACTGTTACTACCTATGTTCACAAGAAAGGCTTGAGTAACCAACAACTCATAGCCAAAGGGATGTATAAACCATTGTCTATTTCTATGTTGTGTCTTCAATATATGTCACAGATATTATATGCATGCATCTGCAGATATTCATCCCCTCAGTCCAGGTAAGTTTATGCCATAAGCCATTTCATCTAATTTCTATAAATATGATAAGAAGATGACTTTATACTTGTCTTTTCCTTATCCAAATTAGTAGGGGGAAAAGGATTATGAAAATGGTTTTTAAAATTCACATATTATATGAACATGTGAAATTGTATTTAAATGACTGTTGAGTTTGACTGTTGCTCTTACATTGATTTGGACACATTAATTTTCCATGCTCCTTCATTGGAAGTGGATGTAGTTAATAATTATAAATTTAATTTGCTTGGAAAGTTCTATTTTTCTCTAAAAATTGGAACTTATCGGTAAATTATCACTTTAATTAAAGAACCCATATGTATTACTTAAACATTAAAATATCCATGACTAACTAGGAGAGTGTGTCCAGTGCACTTACATTTTTGCTACAAAAGAAAGACTAAGGATGCCTATGAAGGCCAACCAATTCAGGCAAATGTTCAGTCTGGAAATTAAGAAATTATGAATGCTCACTCTCAATTAACATTTTTCTGTTTTTGAATATGCATGGACTGTCAGATGATCTTCTCCTTATGCAAAGCAGGGTTCAGCAGGGTGACAGAGGTATTGTTAATATCCTGTATTTTTAGCTTCGAGGTACAGAGAGTGCATTGTGTGAGATCCACGTGCTTCTTGAATTTCTGCTTCACTATTCAACATCTTCACCATTCTCCAACTACTACTTTTTTTTTTTAAACTTTTGGAGAAAACAAAAGGAAGTTTCTCCCTCTTGATTTAGTTCTCTTTGGAGGTTTGTAAAGTTTGTTACATAAAAGGTCTTATTTTAAAACATTTTTACGTGGCACAAGAAAAAAAAACTTCAAAAAATAGAATTTAATCAAGGAATCTGTTTTGGAGTTATAATAAAACATGTTTATGGTTCATGTAAGTTGCTTCCTTCTTCCCATTCTTTTTATCCTCATCTCTATGCTGTTTATAAATATAGGTAAAACCGAGAAGAAGGACTAGCATTTAAAGAAAAGTTTCCTCCAAAAAGAGTGGGTATCTCACATAGTGTGCCCTCTGTATCTTGAAGTTAAAAATATGAGATATTAACACTATCTTTATATTATATCAGTAAAACTGACATAAGAATATTGTTGATTTAAATTGAGCTCATAAAGTAAATTTATGTGGAAATCAGGTCTTAAAATAGTATATGTAGCATAATCACCTTTTATTACAAAATACATACATTTGAAGCTATAAAGTTTGTCTGAGGATATATGCACACACATAACACACATGTTTGTGTATAAATGATAGAAAAAGAAGACATCAAGAAAACACATTACATAAATTCTCCATGCTTGGTTACATTGCTATTTACTTTTCTTAAGCATAAGTGTGTGTATATTTAATTATAGATGACTACAGGATGAACATTTTCCTTTATATGGTCTAGTTTGCTATCCATTATAGTTTGTTTTCCTTCATTGAATGGCTTTGGCAGATAGGAAAGAAAACAGCTCTAGACCATCTGTGTGTCCAGGAAGATGACATGGGATTAACAGTGGGGGACAATTTTCCAAAATATCCATATTCTATTTCCCTCTAGCAGTGTATATGTATTCTATTCCCATCACTTTTTACCATCGCTAGCCACTATTATTTCTATTAAGCCATTCAGTGGCTCTGTAGTGTACATAAGACGTTTAAATTGCATTTTCTCTGCTAAGCTGCCGCTGCTGTTGCTCTTTACGGGATGGATTTCCCACACTTCAACCCAAAAGATTTTAGTTTATAAGATTAGAGGGGGTCTTGAACTTCCATATATTTCAAAGCCTGCCAAAAGGATGCTAATGTCCTCTTAGACATTTGAACCATAGGTCTAAGATACTGGATTTCAGGACCCAGGAAGTGCTAGATTGCCTTGTGGATTTATAGTCTCAAAACACTCCCCTTTGGATGTGGACATAAACATGGCATATGAATGAGGAAGGATAAAGAACTTTGGGATTCATAGATATATTCCACTAAGAGACACATCCGAGAAGGTCTGTATCCAACACAACCCCCTCACTTAAGTGTTAAAGGTAAATAAAACGTGGAGTGAAATCTGAACGAGACACCATGCTTCACAATTACAAACCCAAGGACAAAATCAGAAAAGTTGCTGCAGGACCTCACAGCCCCGCATTCCTCTCAGTCATTAATGTTGTGCCGATGAAGTTCACAGAGAAGAGGAGATGGCTGTATGCATGAGCTCTGTGCAACATGTAGACTATTTATAGATCAGTAACGAACATGTTTTCCTTAGGTGATAAGACTGTGAAGTCAGATATAGAATCTCATATGTTTGGTTCAACAACTCAAAGAAGTTGTGTGAGCACCCAATCGCCTCTACGTCTGTCATAAGCTCATGGTATTTCATCTAGTAAAGTCTTTAAACACACCCAATCTGAGAGAGGGTTGGGGTTGTTTTCAGCTCTCTTTTGTGTCCGTATGTCATATGTACTGAATGACATCGGTGAGCTTTATTGGAGACATTTACCTCAAATTTTAGTCTAAGGCATTAAATGCATATATTTCTTCTATTAAAGCCCAACCTGTTTGTATGAATGTAATGAAACAACAGGGTCTGGCGTCATCCATCTTTTGTTATGGATTGCTGAAATGATGCTGGAGAGTGTATTTATAAGTAGTGCATACTAGTACTGCCAAATATTGACTTTTTTTGCTAACTCCATCACATAAAACTTCTGACTGCAACCTAAGTAAAGTTCAGTTGAAGATAAAATATTGCAAAATAAATGCCAAAAATGGAAACCATTTTTCAAAACACTAAATTAGGAAGTTAAGGAATCAGGGCAATTAATCAATATTTCAAAATGATGAATATATTTTATAAAATACCAGTTAAAAAGAAAAGCTCAAAAGGGAGGTTTTTCTGCATGTGTAAAACATGTTTATTTTAGAGCTCTATGGCAGATCTCAGATAAAGCTTCAGAAAAACACTTTACCTAAAATGTTTGCTACAATTATGGTCTTCATCACAGTGATCTGAAAAGTTTGAAAATCAATTAGTATTTGATGCCAATAATTATATGTTTTATTTATAGAAGCCTTGTCCTGCATGCTATGTTTACATATATTCAATTCTCTTCAAAAGCCTACAGCATCATTATGACAAATTCAGGAAATATGTAAATGTAAAAACAATATCCAAGTGTTGTTTTATCGTTTCATGAACTCTGTATTCTTGTGTGATAGATACGGTTAAATTTAATAGAAAAATCATATCTTCTGTACTCATGAGCTTCCATTGCTATGTGATTGCTAAGACAGAAAGAAAAGGGTAAAAAGAAAAGAATAAAAAAAGAAGAAAATGGTGTGTTTTGAAGAAGAAAGACACAGAGAGTCATTTCTGCTTGGTTGGTGATTGGGGAAGAAGAAGAGAGAAGGTGAGGGAAGAGATGCGTATAGAGATCTGAATACTACCTAGGCTTATTGAAAATACCAAAGGGAATACTGAGCACTATTTACTCTAAGTTATATAGCAACATGTAGTAACCTGATGTTAATTCAATATAAATTATGTAGATAGGCTAATATAAAATATTTATAAACTATATCAAAGGCCTGTAGTGATTTTATTTATTTTTTGTTTTTTTTTTTAATTTATTTATTTATTCACTTTACAGCCCAATCATAGCCCCATTCCTCCTTTCCTCCTGGTCCCAACCTCCCATCCTCTTTCTTGTATCCCCCCCACCCCTACCCCTCAGAGACGGGGAGTGCACCCCACCCTGCACTGTCTCCTCCCAGCACATCAACTGTCATCAGAACTGAATGCGCCTTCTACCACAGTGGCCTAGAAAGGCAATCCCTCCAGGGAGATGGGATTGTAAGCACGCAAGAAAGTCCTTGTCCGAGAGCCCCAGCTCTCCTTACTAGGAGACCCATATGAAGACCAAATTGCATATTGGGTACATATGTGTAGGGGGCCTACATCCATTTCATACATGGTCCTTGGTTGGTGTTTCAGTCTTGGCAAGACCCTGTGAGGCCAGGTTAGTTGGATCTGTTGATCTTCCTTTGGAGCTCTTGTTCCCTCCAGGTCCTTATGTCCGTCTGTCTTCCCACTCTTCCGCGAGGCTCTGTGTGCTTTGCCAAATGTTGGCTATGAGTCTCAACATCTATTTTGAGCCAATTGCTGTGTGGGGGTCTCTCTAATGTCAGTTATGTTAGGCTCCCTTCTAAAAACATAGCAGAGTGTCCTTAATAGCGTCAGGGCTTGGCTCTCTTGCATGGTGTGGCCAGGCATTACTTTGACATTCCCTCACTCTCAGCCCCAGAAAGACACACATGGTATGTATTCACTTATAAGGGGATATTAGTCATGTAGTTCAGGATAACCATACTACAATTCACAGGCCCAAAGAAACTAAGTAACATGGAGGGCCCAAAGAAGAATACATGAATCTCACTGAAAAGGTAAAATAGAGTAGACAGAGGAAGTGCTCAAAGTGACGGAACAGGATAGGAGAGGGAGCGCTGAGGGAAATGCGGGTGGCAATCTGATGTGTGGAAATCTGGGGGCACGGGTAGGAGGATAGAGTGCTTGCAGACAGAAGAAAAGCCATGGTCTGAGGCATCTCTGAGAAGGGCTGGAGACCTGTGAGAAGGTAGGCTCCTGGGAGAATATAGGGGTGACTCCAGCTGAGTCCCCTACTAGTGATAGACATGGAGAGGCAACAGAGTGTCCTCTAACCAGACAAGACTCCTTGTAGAGAGAAGGGAACACCAACCTACTCATAAAACTTTGACTCAAAATTCACCCTCCCTACAAGATGTGCAGGGGTAATCAAAGAGCAGAGACTGAAAAAATGCTTATAGTGGCTTTAGAGATGCGGCCTGCAGGTATCTCAGGTCCTGCCTAATCCCACAGGCTTAACAGTCCTTTTACTAGGCACTCTCAGCTTTCTTAATCTTTGACACACTCTTTCTTCAGCTATATCTTGTCACACTAGTTTGACCTTATAGAGAAGTTCAAGTTTCTAATATTGCTGAACAAAAATGACTGGCCCTAAAAGACTGCTACTAATTAAGTGATTAGGAAAATATTTTGATTTCTTCAACAAATCAATAAGTATTGGGAACTGGGAAGATGACCCAGTTGTTAAATTGTTTGCTGCTCATGAATAAGGACTTGAATTTAATCTCCATCCCTCATGTACCTGGCCATGGGTGGTTCATGATCACAATTACAGCCCTGGGGAGGTAGAAAAAAAAAAAAAACATTGGACTTGTTTCTTGGGCTCATTGGCCCGCCAGCATAGTATAACCAATAAATCCTAAATTCTACTGAGCGACCTGTCTAAAACAAAAACAAACAAACAAAAAACCAAAACAAACAAACAAACAAACAAAACCAAGGTTACCATTCCTGAGCAACCACACAAGAGCTTGGTCTCTGGCTTTAGCGTACACTAAACACATGTACACATGCATTTGCACACATGTGAACGTGTGCAAACATACAAAACAAAACAACAGTAATTGGTCTGTAGAACCAGCAATGAGGCCATATATGGGGTAGGGGTCAAATTCCTGTCTGTAGAGAGCTTGATTCTAGTGTTGAAAATAGAGAAGTAAAGGCAGTAAAAGAAAAATTTAAAAACTGAAGATAAGAATATCAAACATAATGCCAGTTAGTGATGAGTGCTATAGAGGAGAAGTGAAAAGAACACACAATAGGGCTGTATCTCTTAGACCCAGGACAGTGAAAACTTACTGGGTGTTACTACAGGCTTAAGGCAGGCTTCCTGAAGAAGGATGCTTGATTCCAGTGACAAAGGAAATTAAAACACTATCTCTACTGATATGATAGAAAGCTAAGTCACTTTTAAACTAAATCATCATACACTAAGATGAACACAAGTTCCGTTGTTCATGCTCTGTGCTACTGCAAGCTGTTCTTGGCCACTTCTGCCTCTTCATGTGCAGTTTTGGAAAGCATATCAAGGAAAAGCATCCCAAAGCATTTGCTTTAAAATTTCACTCAACTTTTTAATTGGTCAGCTGTAAAGTAGTTAAGATAACCACTAATTTAGATATTAAACCCACCAGTATCATTTCAGCCTCCCCTTTCCAATAATCCTCCGTGTATTTTTTAATGATAATTAGCCAACCTTTATTATTTAGCAGTTTGTAATTACAAAATAGCTTACAGTTATCATGGAACTCCATTCCATGGAGTTAATGGGAGTATGCGCCTTGTATGCTGCTTGGTAGCTACTTCTTTTGAACTGAAGTATTTCTTCCTGGGTGGAAAAAGGGAGGCTCCTAGCACTGAGGAAAACTAAGGATGTTGGTGAGACCCGGGAAATGCAGAAAGTTACAGGATTCGGGAAGTCAACTTCAAAGTTACATAAGTAGTATATGCTACAAGGAGAAAAAGGACACTTTTGTAGAATTGTCTGCAAGGAGTGTGGGATTCATAGATGCCATTTCTGGGAGTCATCAGCCATGCTGGGGTGGGCTCTTCAGTGATGGTAGCTGCCTCTGAGTCACCTATATTCTTATGAGTAACCCCAACAGCCTGGTTGCTTCACAACATTAGGCTTGTGTGCAATTGTTTCCTTGGTCTGTTGTAAGGGCACTCCTCTGATATTCTTTTTTTTTTTCAAATAATTTTTGAATTATATTTATATTCCTGTGCTCCATACTCAAGATTTATATCACTTGAATGTCAAAAAAATCATATTGGTGCAAAAATAAGTTTATAATTTGATTTTTTATTAGAAACTTTGAAAAACTGAAAGAATTCTCAGTGTAATTCAATATTTAGATAAGAGTATAATTAGACATGCTTATTTCATGGCACAAGATTTTTATAGGAAAATGAATAGCACATCCATATTGCTTTAATTTTGTTTTGATCACCAGTTATATTTGATAATACATGGGATGCCACAGTTTAACTAAAAGTAAATATTACTACTACTACTACTACTACTACTACTACTATTAATAACTAAGCTAAATGTTGAGTCCAACCAATGTACTTAAGTACAAAATTATTAATTATAATTAAAACTTAAACTAGAATATCTTAGAACTTGATCAGATTTGCTTATTTGGTGTTACCTTGGACTAATGAATTCAGTTGTGATATGGAATCTGTTTATTGACTCACACATACCATCTTCCATGACTCGGTGTCTTCTCTGGTCCTCAGTGTTGTCACTAGCAAGATCCGATTAACCCAAGCCTGCTTGTGAAGAGGTTCCTTCCTACTGAATAGCATCCCTTTTATGTTGCAAAGAGTAGAGAAAGGGAAATGTTTTCTCTAGTATGGGTTACCTTTGAAGAACATGTCTTAGCAGTCCAAGCTCATAATGAGAAATCACCTGCAGAAATGAACCGATGGTGAACAGACTCTGAAAATGGCAGCCTGTAAGTCAGCCTTTGAAAGCCAGCACATACATCTATGTGGCTATGACTAGAGCTGGGCAGAGCTTTAGTGCAGAAATCTCCTGGTTCATTGGATTAGTGACATCTTTATTGTATCCTTAGACCCTTCAAGCTCTTTGTAATCAGACACTTCTGTCTTTCAACAGGCCCCTTCTGTGTGTTGGCAGCAACCCCAAGTGAATGGCCTGTCTGGGGATGGGAGGAAAGGAAGCCACCCAGAGGCCCCTCTTTTTGCCTTTGCAAACTGATGGTTTCCAAGCAGTTTTCTGGTGTTTGGAAACACTGTGTAGTAACTGGGGGAAGAGGCAGCTGTGCTTTGGCCCACACGAGGTAATTTGCAGACACATTTTAATTGCCTTTTAGGGAGCATGAAGGAGCTCCAAATAGCCTAATGAGTTCCAGCAAACACCTGTGAAATGCTTTAGACGGCCATGTAATACCGAAATTAAGAATGTAATGCGGCAATTGGAGGCAGAGGGTTTTTCCCCTCCGCTGAAAACATAGAGTGAGGGATTTTTTAAAAACTTCTTGCCTCTAGTAGTTCTTTCATCCACCGAATAAGACTTTATTGTTGAATGCTTGATCTTGCATAATGTATTGCACAATATTAGATAGAATCTTCATGTCAAACTTTATGCTGAAATAAAACCGAGACCCTTGATCAAAGGGATGTCAGAATGCAGGAAAGGTGGAGTTGTATTCCAGCTAGCCAATGCAGAGTATTAAAGAGACAGATCTTTAATACAGAACAAATAATTATTCTGTTATAAATGGTGCTGTAGCCCAAGATGCACTGGATTTTCCTACCCTCTCTACTTGCCTACTAACCTTCCTTCCCTCCCTCAGTCTCCCCCTTTATCTTTTCCACTCTCACTTCCTCCTTCCTTTCTTCTTTCTTTTTCTTTCAGTGGTTTCTTTTGAATTCAGTTTGAAGAAGTTCCTAAGGGATGAAGGACATTCTAGTATTTTGTTCTGCCCTTGAGGGGAAAAAAAAATCCCCAACAGAGAAAATTAGTATAATTTTCAGAAGAAAGAAAAGGAAAAGTTCTGTGTCTGCATCCTTCCTCCATCATTTCTCAGCCTTATAGCTAAGATGAAGGGTAGGGACTGTGTCCTTATCCTAGCTTCAGTCCCCTTTCCCTGCTCTGTATGTGTTTTTGTGTGACACCCATCATCAAGAGGCATCATCCTACCTTCTGAGAAGTAGCAGCTATCTGTGAGTCAGGGTCCAGCATTCTAACATTCAGAGCATTAGCTAAACAAGTCATAGTAATACCTTGGCTTCTCGTAGACCATTGCTATCCTCCCAGAAAAAGCCATCGACTAGTTTCTGTTGGACAATAAAGTTATTATCATTAATTCACCTCTTTATCTACTGTATTCTCTCCCACTGCCCCAGGTCTCTATGTCAATTAGAAGATTGTTTCATTGTCTTGATATCTCAAAGCACAACTCAGTCTTCCTTATTCTGATTTTTAGAGGCGTCTTCTCTTTGGAGGGGAGCTTCTTTTCTATATAGTATTGAGTATTACTTTAAAAAAATTTGATTGAATGTATAAGAAATCTGTGGGTTACTAATATATATTTATGTTACTGCATCTCTAATCTTTGGACAGTGTACTACATTCCATTATAAGACTTCTTTTAAAAAGTAACATGCTTTTTCTCCATAACTGTGCACATTTTGAATAGCTCTAATCAACAATGCTTTATAACTTTATTATTATAAATTGTCTTTTAATTTATATGACCTGTTGATAGCCAGTGAATAATAACACACACATATATATGTATATATATATATATACATATATATGTCTTATTTTAAAAAAAACTCTGAATGCTTACTAAATGTTTTCCTTTCCTGTTAAATTTTTAGGTTTTAAATGTAAGTAAGCAGTATGTTTGAATGAGATTTTTCTAACTTGTGTCACAAATTGTAGTCTTTGTTACATTCTCCCTTTTCTTTTCAAAATTTTAGTAAGTTTTCTATCAGCTGGAAGAATAGATTGTATAAGAAAAAACAGTTTTTACATTTTGAGGTGATTTCTTTTTAATATACAAAGTTTTCTCACATTCTGAATTGTATTTAAATTATGAATTACCAATAAGTTCCATTAAACTGGAGATGGAGTTTAGAGGAAGAACACTTGCCTAATACCGTTAACTCTCTATGCTTGATCCATAGAACTACAGAAAGGAAAGATACTAAATTCACTCAAGATACCTTAAAGTATTTTTGTTAGCATGTTTTCGTTGTGTCAACTGATAAGCCAAGTTTGTAGCCTGTCCTGATCCTGAGATACTTCATGGCCTGCTGTAAAGTTTCCAGTTTGATCATTAATGGTTACTCTTATATCTTGCACTGGTTTTCTAACATTTTGTTTTATACTTTATCCTATATCTAAAATACCAAAGCTCTGCGATTATTATTTAGTAAAGCCATTGTTCTTTATCTTCCCTCTTGAAAGATATGCTAGACTGGATGCACTGGGACTGGTGAGGTGGTTCAATGGGCGGAGATGCCTTTCACCAAGCATAATGCCTATAGAGTTTGATTCTGAGCATGAACATGATCCAGGAAGTGACAGCTTTTCTCAGGTTAAATGTATTTGCTTCATAAAGAGCAGCACTATCTTTGTTATTTCTTAAACTACTTGTGTTCCAGTCAATAACTGGTCCAGGAGTGTTGATATCTTGGTTTTGGTGATATTTCTTCATGTATTTTTAATCTACTAATTAAAGCCCTTTAATAATTAAATGACATATGATGCTTTCTACTACCTTTGTCACTTTGATAGGTTAAACTCCTACAAGAAAGCTTATTTTTATCTGTTTCTTAAAATACCATCCTGTATTCTTTTAAGTTCAGCTCTGTTGGCTGTTATTCCTAATATTTATTTTGTATTTTAAATGATTTGTTAAGATGATAGTGTTACTAAGATTGAGTTTCTGTATAAATAAACATTTTTCTTTAGTTGATTATTTCTATGTATCATTCTTTTACCTTCTATTCTTTTCATAAACATTTTTGTAATTGCCTTTTGATTTGCCTTTGACTCATTCTGGTACATGTTCACTGAGTTCTGGTACTAGATACGAGCTTAGATCATCTTTCTACTCATTCTTCTTTCATCATATCAACATTAAGTTTCTGAGTGTTTTCTTTCTATTTGACTTTATCACCATTCTACTGAATGTTACAGTCTTGTTTTGATTTTTCATACTACCATGATATGTTTTACAAAGTATGTTGAAACTTCCAAATGTGTTAGAAAACTGTTCTTGATTTCATATAATTATAGAAAATTATAGAATGTTTAATGTAACTTGAGTCTCATAAATGTAGTTTTTTCCTTACTATAGGTTCCATATCACAGAATTAAATGGGTAAATCGGCAGCCCAAATTTTTCTTGTGCTAATTTGTTTCTTGTTGTTGTTTTTAACTGCTATAATTAAGAAGGAGCTAATAATAGAAAGTTATTTAAATATTCAGTATGAATGTGATTTGTAGAATTTTAGCTTTGTTTGTGTTTTCAAGTTATTACTAGATTTACACAAACAAGTTCTATATTTTAACCTTTTTATGAATTGGCCCATTTAAAAATAATTAAAGAGTAATTCTGTTTTAAAGAATATTTTATCAGTAATATTTGTTGATGTAATACAGTTAAAGGCTTTATTTGAACTAGCATTTACATATGAAATTTTCACTTATTTTTTAAATTGTTCCATATTCCTAGTTAGCTTATATAATTCATTATGACATAGAGTTAATAGATTTGTATTGGCTCATTTTGACATTCTCTGTATTTTAACTCCTAATTTGAATCCCACTTATAGTTATTGTGATTAAGTTTAAAAGATTGATAATTGGTACAATCACATTTTATATTATTGCCTCTCCATTTTATTATTTTTTCCTATTTCCTTTAATTAATTAATTAACTCTATCCACTAGCCATGATTTAAGAAGCCAAAGATGTTGAGACATGCCTATAATCATAGCTCTTTAGGAGGTTGAGGCAAAAGGATCAGAAGTTCAGTGACTGCCTGCATTGCAGAGCAAGTTCAGTGCCAGCCTTGCAAGTGTAGCGAGAAGGCGTCCCAAAAGTAAATGAAAACATACTGAAGGGAATTAGAAAACTGAACCATACATTCAGGGAGAGCCAAATGTCCTCATTGGAAAACATACTGAATAAAGCAGTCTTTCCTTTAGAGAGCTTCCTTCAGGAAATCCTTATAAAGAGAAGTCACACAAAGAGAGACAACAGTGTTTTTTTCAAAGGGGATAGACTAAGAGCGAATCAGAGCATGGTATTATTAATTAAGGAGGCATTACATAATTCAAGATGCCAAAAGCAAAAGAGGCAGTGGCCCATTTCAGTAAATGTGGGCGCTTGAGGCTAGTGTGCAGACATACATGGAAAGGGTATTTCCGTTCTATCCCCATTTCCTCCAGTCTAAGCGATGGCACTGCGATAGGTACATTTATTCAGCCCTGCTGTTTAACCATTTCATGTGGAGGAAAGATAGCTACCTTCTGTCTTCTGAACATCAGTATGTGTCCTGCGTAACCTCACAATGTAGAAATTAGACTTCAAAATTTTGCTGGGAATGTACGTTTATAGGATGACCATGAGCACTGGTGAAATTACCCTGATATATGTGAATGGATACGAGAGCATGGGAATTTGACATAGGATACCTGCATTCTACATATCACAGCAAACATTTAGGTTTACTGTGTAAAGAAGATACACTATGCAGTATTTTTATTGAAAATTTTTACCTTGTTCTCTTAAAAGGGCAATAATATAGCTTTTAATTTTATCCGTGCAATGTGACTTGATCCATGTCAAGCATCCAGGAATATTGCTTGTTGGTAGGTTACAAAAAAGTAAATCCATGCACCACACATACAGAGAATAGTATGATTTTAACAGACAGAAGTATAAGTTTGACATTTCATATTTTGTCACTTGATCTTCCCAGATTGATTTATGATAGACAATAAAGTTGTCAAAGGCCTTTTGTTGTTGGCAGTGTTTTAGTTTTCAGATTATGAAAATGTGAAGTTTTTCTGTTCCGGGAGAAGACGCAGTTCTTTGACTGATATGACTGAGTGACAGTTACTCTTGAGAATAGAGCTTGGTGCTGTGAAACTGGGATGCCACTCTCTCCTTAGCAATGCAGCTCCCATTAAAACCACCTCCATCACACATTCATATATAATGTATAGTCACTTTCGCTACCAGGGGCAAAGCTGTTTAGAAAACAAAACAATGAGGGAAGGATTAGGTCAATATAATTTCTGTATAACGAAACCGATTTGCCCTTGCAAAAGGATGATTTTAAACCCCATGCTTCCCTAAACTTTAGGGCCTATTAATGTTATTTTAGTATATACCAGTGTTGCTAATACTTAAAAACGTATTTATTTCAGTTCATTGAAATCATTTTGGTTTCAAGCTGGGTAGACATTTTCTAGCCCCACTGATGAATAATGAATGAATGAATGAATGAATGAATAATAGTGTTCTACAAAATTCCTTTGCTAGTGATCTCTCACTTGACCCAGAATTTGATAATTCAAGATATATAGCACTGTATCCAGGCATCTGGGATAAATGACATTATGTTTATGTACCTGATAAGCATAATAGCCATTTATTAGATTATTTCTAATTATAGAGCATTAGGCATGATGTTGACAATATTTTATCCTTTATTACAGTAAAATTATCTACCTCCATCTCTGGAGTAACATTAAATCCCCTCTACCTACCTCAAGGAAAGAAATCATGACTAGGCAAGTGAAAGACACATTTATCTTTGGTTTTGGATGTAATGATTACAGTAAGGCAGGTAGTGATGGTGAAAGAAAGCAATCCAGCTACTCAGGGCTAGCTGGATGCTGACAACTCTGAACAGATCCACGAAGCTTTCTAAAACTGCATCCTGAATGATTCTTCTCAGTTATTCCATTCCATGGTGCCCTTGTAAAATTCTCCTTATGATTTTCAAAATGTATGATACTTCACCCTTTTAGCTGAGCTATTTTCTGAATTGTATTTTTCCTTCCAGAACAGACTATATTTTAACAAATCTCAACTCTTAGATGCCTTTTCTTATAGTCACCTTTCCAAGCCCTTGAGACAGTAGCAGCATCATGACAGTGTTTATATATGGTTACTATAAAAGTATAAAAATGTGCCAACATGTTCTAATGGCACTGAAAATTCATTCCAGCCATCAAAGTTAACACTGCATCTATAGTTAGAACACAAACAATTCAGGTGAGGACCTTTATGCCTCATGCGTTGGTATATAATGCATTAGTGTTTCCTACCATAGTTCATTTAAGTTCTGTGGTGATCTGTCTGTGCCATTCCGTTACCCCTTCTACACGTGTTTTTATGTGGCTTTTCAAACAGTTTTTAATAATTATCCCAATACTCTTCCATCTCCTCTCCATCTCCTGACCTGGCCCATTTATACTCTTTGATCCCCAGTATTCCCCTTTCTATGTTCATGCCACAGGTTTTATTACTGTGCATCTCCTCTTCCTTAAGACCTTGCTTCTTCTAATTGGGGGCCTTCATATATTTTATGACCTATATTTGGACCTTCTCCATAAGTAAGCATGTGTGTGCATGCGCGTGTGCATGTGTGTGTGTGAGTGTGTGTGTGTGTGTGTGAGTGTGTGTGTGTGTGTGATATGACAAATGATTTGTGAGAAAGAACGTGTAGTATTTGCCCTTTTGAGCCTGGGTTCTTTGATGAATATCCTGTTTACTAGCTCCATGTTTCTTAATTTCGTTTGGATTTACAGGTGAATAAAATTTCACTGTGCTTATGAACATTGCGTATTTGTACCATGTTTTCATTATCTGTGGTTCATTTGATGAGTATCCAGGATGATTCTATTTTCTACTAATTATGAGTAGAATATCAATAAGCATAGATGTGTAGTGTGTTGGTGGGCAATACAGTATGTTCCCTTTCCATGCATCCTCTCCATCATCTCTGATATATGTTTTCTTGTTGATCAAGGATGGTGAATATATTAAAAAATATTCGGGGGCTATTTTTCTTGTTTTGAGAACTGTCTGTTCAGTTCTTTGAATCATATACTGTTTAGCAGTTTTGAGTTTGTAATGCTTAAAAACTGGAAATTCTTTTTATACTCTACAAATTAGCGCTCTGTTAATATAGATGGCAGTATTGTCTCCTGTTCTGTACGCTGTCAGTTCTGTTCAGCCACAGATTCTTTTACCGTGTAGACACTTTAAAATTTTATGTAATCTCAATTGATATTTCTTAGGGCAATTGCCTGGGTCACTAGGGTTCCAGTGAGAAAGTTCTTGCCTGTATTTATATCTTGAAGTCTTTTCTATGTTTTTATCTAGCACTTTCAGCATTTCAGGTTTTAAATTCAGTTCTTTGAATCACTTAGAATTGATTTTTGTGTGAGATGAGGGGTAGGGATCTAATTTTCATTGTCAAGTGTCTTATTCTATATCTTTATTCCTAGTGTTTCAAAGTTTGTATGGCAGAGATTTTAGCTCCTTGATTAGGTTTCTTCCTGGGTGTTTTTAAAAGCTACTGTGAATAAGATTTTTTTCTAGTATCTTTCTGAGCAACTTTATTATTGGTATGTAGAAAACACTCTATTTTGTGTTAATTTTGTATACTGCCACATTACTGAAAGATATCAGTGTTTTCTGGTAGTGTACAGTCTTTTAGGCAGAGCATCATATCATTTGTTAATAGATGCAGTTTTATTTCTTCCTTTCTGTTTTTGTAATTCTTTATGTGCCTTGATCTTGGTATACTAGCAATGGTTTTGAATACATTTTTTATTGCATATAGTATACACACTTGTCCCATTCCAAATTTTAGAAGAAATGCTGTCAGTCTTTCCCCATTTGCTATAGTATTGCCTACAGGTTGGTCATATATAGCTTTTTATTTTATTGATATGTGTTCCTTCTACATCAGCTCCTTCAGGACTTAAATGATGAAGGTGTGTTGAACTTTTCAAATGCCTTTTATTTATTTCTTTACATGAATTTATGGATTCTTTCTTGATTCTATTTATGTGGTGTATGACTTTTGTTTGAATCTGTTTAACTAACATTATGCTTCTGTGATGGACTAATCTTGATCATGGTATATGATCCTGTGGAAAGTTATTGCAGCAGCAAGTATGATCGTTCGACAGCAATCTTCCTATTAACTGATGGATAAGATACTTCTGTACCCTGTCGGGTCCCGGCCCGCTGGAAAAATCAAATCAGGGTTCACCTGAAAGAGGGAGTGGGGATTGAAAGTAGGATACAGAGATGCGAGAAATAACTAATCAAGTCAGGAAATTTCTGATCAAGATTCACTTTATTGCCTACTAGCAGGAACATATATAGAGCAAAGTCAATAAGATTTATTTTAATCTCACTCACCCTAGCCCCCCCCCCACCGGCAAGAATGCAATAGCCTGAATCGCTCCCTGTAGAACTTCCTAGTTCTTTGAGTAGTTCCTTGTAAGAACTTCCTAGATCCGCTGGGTGGTTCCAAGTTGAGACTTCCCTACATCTTTCAAAGTTAAGTAGTCCAAGGATAGCCTGGAACACAAGACCTCGTGAGGCAAAGGCCAGCAACTCGAAGGTCACAGCATACAGCCTAAGCACAGGATTTCTGACATGGCAGAATTTGGCATGGCTTCTTCCCACAGTACCCCACGGTCCACGTCAGGTTCAGGGACACTGGCACTGGGGTTCTTCTTGGGGAAATGGAGTTTATATGACATTTCGGGGGGTAGATAAAATTTTAATTAAGTAGTGAAGTAAGGAAGGTATGATGAACTAAGAATGAGAAGTACACAGGTTAGAGTTATAAAATGACCTAGAGCAAATGCTGTATATTAGATTTAGAAAAAAGGAGGACAGGAACAAAAGTATTTTCTAACAAAATACAAGTTATGACCAGCAATGAAACATTTCAATTACAACAGTATACATGCTAAAAAAAATGTGTAAGTATATCTATGTGAAATTATTGGAAAATTATTCTAGTTAAGATATAAGTGGATAAAGTAAATAATAAATAGAAATACGTTGTAAAGAATAAAAAGCATATTATCATACAGCAGGCAACATAGTTCATGCTTACCCCAGCTTTGAGAAGGCCCACCTATTCTGTTAGTTCTGTCGGGCTACTGCATCAAATTCTATACGGGTTTTCTATGACCCATTATAGCTTCTTGATGTGGCTGGAGTAGAAAGTACTGAGCTAACCACGATCTGCTGCAACCTCCACAGTCTGAGCTGCCTGGGCTCTGTTGCTCCTATCAGGATGCTGCACCTTGGCCCCTTGTTCCACTGAGTGCTTCCCATGTTTCGGTCCCTCCATCCTCTTGGCAGTTTCACAGGTGTGGCTATCATGAGCATTGCACTACATCCCACACTAAATTCAGCTACTTGTACATTCAGCCCCTGCTACACCCTGAACACAATCCCAGTCTCTTACTCCTCTGCACCCTGGTGGTAGTGGTGGTGTGTGTATAAGTGTGTGTCTGTGTATGTGTATGTCTGCATGTGCCTCTGTATGTGTGTCTGTGTGTGTTTGTGTGTGCTGTGCTGTGTGTGTATCTGTCTGTATGCATGTGTGTGTGTTGGGTTTGGAGATGATTAGCATTGCTAATCTATGGACTTTAGACTTGTAGCATCCATTATTTTTTGGGAGGGGGTTGCAGCATCTGTGCCTTGCTATGTTCTACTTTCCTCTTCAGCCACAGAGTTCAGTCCTAGATTTGGGTTTTCAGTAATATGAGCCACCTCCCCCAGACCTCATAGTTCCTGGTACTCCAATCCTTGAAAACAATTCCATGGCAAAACCCATCTCAGCTCTGACCCCTTGAGTCATACTTTTCATACTTTGCAAAGAGCCTCTCACTGGGTCTTACATTTGTTTCTGTAGCCCTGTCTCCTGTGTCTCTGTAGGTAGGTTTTTGGTTTGTTTTTTTTTTTTTTTTTTTGTCTTGCCCCTTTTTCCATCTGGAATCCTTATCTTACAGATGCAGCTCTGATCTTCTGACTTCCACTCACGTCCTGATTTTCAGAAGCTTGTTGTTTGACTTCACGCACCCCTTTTCTCTTGCACTATTTTTATCGTGCATTTTAATTCTCTGTACTTTTAAAATGCGCTAGAACTTTGGGTCCTGCCTGGGACTGCACCAGAGTCTTTGTGTATCTGTTGTGGCTGTTAGCTTGGTGTTTTTGTGGGACTCCTAACAGTGGAAGCAGGTATTTCTCTGATTCTTTTGCCTGCTCTTGGAACTCTTTTCCTCCTAATAGTTCGTTTTGCCTTATAGAGATTTGATATGAGGGCTTTTGCCTTGTCCTATTTTATCTTGTTTTGTCCTGTTCAACTGTTGTATATTGCAGCCCTGCTATTTTCTAAAGAGGAGCCTGAGGGGGATGGATCTAGGGGAGAAGGGAGGAGGTAGAAGGAGTGGAGACGGGGGCAGGGGGGAACTGAGCAGGATGGATTGTATAAGAATCTATTTTTGATAAAAGTAAAAATAAACTCAAAAAATTAAAGAAAAATTAAACTTTAAGCTTATCAAATGCATTCTATTTTAATGTTCCTAACTTCTGGGATCATGCTCCTTTTTTTGTTGTTAGTATAAATATCGTGTGTGTGTGTGTGTGTGTGTGTGTGTGTGTGTGTATATGTGAGAGAGAGAGAGAGAGAGAGAGAGAGAGAGAGAGAGAGAGAGAGAG
>OU015755.1:69525689-69562197 GCA_907169655.1 Acomys percivali | reverse complement strand
GAGAGAGAGAGAGAGAGAGAGAGAGAGAGAGAGAGAGAGAGAGAGAGAATCTCAGACATGTTTGTTTCAACATTTTCATATTTTTATCATAATTATTGAATATGATTTTTGTTTGGTAGTTAGTGGTAACTTGGCATATAATTAATTTCATTTACCATTTATAGCAGTCATAATATTGCCACACAATATGCATCAGTTCTCTTAAATATGGGGCTGGGGAAATGGCTCTGTGGTTAAGAAAGCTAACTGTTTTCCCAGAGGACCCAGAACCCATGTGTGTGGCCTGCAGCCACCTGTAGTTCCAGCTTCAGGAGAAAGATACAATCTTCTCGCTTTTATGTGACCCTGGGATCTAGCATATTCACCCACATATGGAAACACATGAAGATACACATACATTTAAGAAAATACATAAAAGCTTTAGGTAACATGTACTTTTAAAAAATTCCTTTCACAGCAGTAGATCCAACTGAGACAGACAACTCCATTACGTTTTTTGTGTTAGGCCTAAGATGATTTTTTTCTTTTGTTCTGTTGGAAGTTAGTGAATGTTTTTAAGCTGCTGTGTTGTATGTGTATTTAATTTTGTTAACCTTTATCTAGTGTGTATATTTATCCATGTTGTCCAAGAGGCAGCAGCAAGAATGGATTAATATGTTAAAGAAGCTGTATCAAAGGAGATGTCTACAGGGGTAAATGGTAAGGATCCAGAAGGAAGAGAATGAGCTCTCAGCCCATAAGTAATCTCTGAGAGAAACTCTGAGTGCTGAGATGTCACAGCTGGGGCTGTCGCCTATCCTTTCCCTCAATGATGTAGGGGGCAGGGAAGATGATAGAACCTTCAACTGACCATCTTAGCCACCTCTCCAAACCAGTGCTTTGTGATTCCTCACTAATTGCATGAGTAGTGGGGGGAAAGGTTGGAAGATGTAATAGGAAAACCAGGAAGGGAGGCAGTTGAGAGTCTACAGCCTACAGCCACACAGAAGACATTTCTCTTGGTGGTGCAGAACTTACAGTGTGGCTGCTATGAGGTCTGTGGCTGTGTTCCTACCCGTAACCTCTTGCCTTTGGTGCTATAAGTAAGCCTAATGAACCCATTGGTTCCCCTGATGAACTTTGGTGGACTTGTGTCCAGGTTTGTTACTGCGATCTTAGGACAAGGAGTAGATGTTTTTTATGTCTCTCTCATGGAAGCAATTTTATGAAAAATGCTACCTACCATGAGATCTGTGTTTTTGTCATACCCCTGACACTGTTTTCTCTATCCTTCTATATAACGTATGACATTTTTCCTCTTCACTTTTCAATAATATGATATTACATGCTCTCGTGCATACCTTTCATAAATGTAGCATATGACACATACTTCTAAAGGGAAAATGAAATCAAAATGGGTTATGGGAATTAGATCAGGTTCTTGAGTTCTTGGGTCTTCTCTTGCCTCAGCATTCCAGGTGCCAAGACCACATGCATACAACGCAACACCTAGCTTTTCAGTATCTTTTGAACACTAATTTGGTCACATACTACACTGAGGTTTTGGAAAGTAATTAGAGTCAGAAATGCTTTAGATTTCCAATGTTTAGAATGAAAATAATAAGGATATCTGTCTGTGAGGAGCTTGCAGTTAATGAGATAATTCATGCTAATTAAATAAGAATGCCTGAAACATCAAACAACTCATTAATTTTAAAGAACACTGCTATTATTATTATCAACACTATTATTAATATTACTGTGTGCTTAAGAATTTCTTAGGCCAAGCAAATGAATATATGTAATTATTTTTAGGAAAAGATTTCCTAAGTTGAATGTAGAGGAATTTAAATCTTGGCTCTATATATTTCATTGATTCTATCACTGCATAGAAAGAAAACAGACCTTGACCAGGCTGTAATGAAAGGGTAATTGCAAAGCTATGCTAAACATTCTCATTATACCATAACTAGACACATGTCTACATCTTAATCATTCTATCCCAAGACAATATGCACTTTAATGGTTAACAATAACTCTAGGCCCAAGCCCAAGAAACTGCTCTTGGATGAATGTTGACTTGTCTATCATATATATATACACTCCGTTTTCAGGGTAAGATGTCCACAACAGCACAGTACCCACCATTGATTACCTAATTACACAATCATCCCATCAGTAGATCAGCAACATCTGTGACCCTGTGTGTCACCACCGCAGCCCCCTCCGTCGATTCCCCTGGAGCTTCACTGAGGCGGTTCTACTGACATAATATATTCATTATCCATTAGATCTGGCACACGCTCTGCGGTGCTCAATTACGATACAATCGAGCGAAGGGTCTGGTGTCGGCCAATGTAATGACTTTCTGATTATCTGTCTTTAAATGATGAATGAAATGAAAATGTACTGCTCAAACCAAATATAAGATTGTTAGGATGCCAAATGAAAATTGTACATAGCCTCCTTTATGGCAGGATGGCAGACGCCTGCTTTTATTCAGCAATGGATATCTTAAGACAGTTTTCCAAATCATCCCCACATTTCAGCTATAAGTTTTTGTGGAGACGACAGAATGTAAGTCATACATTGTTATTTTGAGGTCATTGAAATACCCTTTAAGTGAGGCTTTAATTCATAAGGTTATATAATACTCTCATGTTAGCTTAATATTTCAACTCTACTTGATCGAATAAACTGACCTCCCAGTAATAAATTTATTGCTTCTAGTTTGTCACCTGGCTCAAATTATTTTTTGAGCTGTTTTTGTCTCATGGAGAGCAGTAAAATAATTAAGCAGATTGATACATAGACAGAAATTTTTAAAAACATGCCAGGATTATAAATAAGTGGGAGACTCAAAAACATTTTGTTGTTCAAATAATTATGAAGCAGGTGTTTGATAGTACAGTCATTTCTGTTTCTGTTTACATCTTTAGTTATTATTCTGTTAATTATAATTGAAAATCCAATAGAGCTTCATATTGGAGTACTCAGAGATCTGACTGAAATTGCAGCTTCTCCGTTTATTTCCTTAAATATAGCACATTGGACTTTTGATTATGAAATAAATTAAAAAATCTAATCCTCTTCCCAGATCTTTAAACTCTGTGTAGTAATTGAACATTTTGAGAGATACAGAAAAGGAAGAAATACAGGAGTATTAATTTTTTATATCCCAATATAGCTTTTAGAAAGTTGTTTTCAATATCCGGGAATTCCTAAAGTAGCTGCAGTTCTCTATAGCTATCAGAAATGCGGGCAAATCTCTGCTTCAATAGGCCCTCCTCTGGTATAAGGACATAAGGGAAAATACGTTTTCTGAAGTTTATCTTACTACATTAAGGTTTTGTTGTTGTTGTTGGTTGTTGTTGGTTGTTGTTTTTGCTTGATTTGTTTTTCCTTCTTGACACGCTACACCAAATTTGATCTTCAGGTTAAGATGAAGTCGGTTTGAATCTCATTTAATTCAAACTGAGCAACAGAGTACTTGATGACTCCAGTCATAATTGACTGGTGGCCTTACCCCTGAGAAATCATGTTAGAACTGATGCCCTCCACATATGTGTTTTCTCAATAGAATTAAATCTCCTGTAGGTTGAAGTAGCGGGGAACCCTGTATGAGATATAAACATCACTAGCATGATAACTGCTTTCTTATTGTCTACTATAAAGATGGCTGCACAAAGTGTTACTTACATGTCTTGAGACCTTTTAGGTAAAGTAAGGTAATAAGGAAAAATATCTCCGAGGCTGTACATTAAATGAGCTCACTAATTAATTAGGTGTACCTCAGCATTCTTGATTTGAAAACTCACGAAACTTATGAGCTTGCAGTTTATAAAACTAGACCTGGTAGATTGATAGATTGATGTTACTTTTATTTTGTTCCACTCAGATATGAAATAACTAAGTATGGATTGCTTGGAAGCAGTAGAGACATGTGGATTTATCTGAAGGTCATTGTTTTATTTTTATTTCAGATTTATTTATTTTAAACTAAATATTAATTTGGAGGGCACAGTGATTTTTCTTTGTATAAAATGTAGTAGCAAGAAGGTTAAAGATTTCTTTAACTTCTTTATGTAACATAATTTCTTGATGGTCTAGATTTTAATATAGCATTCTTGTTACTAACCACCCTCTTCAGCTTGTGGTTTGCTACAGAATACAAACACAACATTTTAAAATAAAATTATTATTATTTGTTTTTTTAATACCAGTACATCAGTGGAAGAAAAATTAACAATATCAATATATACATATATATACATACAGTATATATATATATATATGTATATATATATATATATCATGTAAACTCTTGACATATAATCCTAGGCTGCACTATATCCAATTATTCCAGAAAGTTTTCTGTTTACTCTTGAGAAATGTCAGATTGGCCTTTATGTGATTTGGTAGAAGGCAAAGCATCCTGAGTCAGAGAAAGAATGTTTTATCCTCATAGCAAGCAGAACATGAGCCTCTCTGAAGCCAGTTATGACAGTCACAAGGCTCAGTCCTGTTAGAGGATTACTGCACATAGGGTACATGACAGGGTAGTGACCTTGCTGTTAGTGACCCCAAATATCTTATAATGGAAAGTAAGCATGATGAAGTTTGCTCCAAAGTGAGATGTTATCTCTGCCTTCTAAGGTTTCAAAGAACTCTGCTTTCTGTTCCAGCAGGAAACAAAGTTCTCTCCATGATTTCAAGGCTACTTTCTGTTCAAATGCCCTTGAAGAAAGAGAGTTCAAGCTAACATGTGCTCCCACACAGGTGACAAAAGGGAAGGTCCACTAGTGACAATATAGAAGGTTCACCAATAATTGTCTCCTAATATGTGTTTTATGTTTTTCAAAAAAACAATACTAATGCATGCCTGGACTGTTTAAGACTTTGTGGTTTTTCGTTTAGTTAACACTCATATTTCATATTTGCATAATTCCATTGTTTTATCTTTAATTAAAATTAAATGTTTATGCATATTTATGAGGCTTTGTGGGTTGGAATACATGTACTCTCCTGGATAGTGATCAAATCAGGGTAGTTAGCGTTTCCATCTAGATCCGTGATGTTTAGAGACCTAATCCCTTCTCTTGACCCAAGGGCTTACTACTCTCCAACTATGTTTCTCTTCCTTTTCCCTTTCACATCTTCTACTAATTATTATTCTGTCCTCTTTCGTTTTTAGTTCAACGCTTATAGGTATGCAAGCCCTCCACCTCAGCCTTATTTTAGCAGGAGCACTGTCTTCCACTTCTGTCCATTGGCTTCACATGGCAGGATGTCCTCCTTTGTAGGAGCTGAATAAAATGGCATTTTGTCAATCTGTCTGCCTCTCTGTATCATCTTTACTTTTAACTGAGTCATCGTCTCTCAGTGGCTACATAGGGCAGCACTATATCTTGGCCATTAGGATTGCTAAACTAACCATGGGATGCTGTCAAATCTGGTAAGCTTCTTTGATGTCTTTTTGCAAAAATCTCAAAGAGCGCTAACTAGATTATTCAGTCCATGAAGTTTAGTTTTGAGGAACACATGTGGTGTCCTCCCAAATATCCCCCCAAATGTCCTCTCTTTCCACCAGTGCCATGGAGCTGTACTTTGGCGCCTCTGTATATTAGCCAGAATTTGGTATCTTTTGCTTGTTTTATAGTAGGCATAGGGACTGGGGTGAAGTGTGGTTTTGATCTGCACTTGTTGATGCCCATAGTTATTGAACTGTCTGACCAATTCAGAAAGTTATCTTGTTTAGATAATTCCTTATTTAGAAATATTTAGTCTAACCATTTCACCATTTCAGTTTATTTTTCTTATGTAGTTGATAATAAGATTTATTTTTCAAAATTCTTTATAGATTATTGATATCAATCTCATGCCAAGTAAGTAGATTGCAAGTGATTCCTTCAGTTTTCTCATTTGCATCTTTACTCTGTTCCATTTCATCACTGCTTCATGGTGCTTCTGGTTTTACGCTATCCCATTTGTGACACCTGTAGTCCATGTGTGGGTTTTATCCTCGAACTCATCTTCCTTCTTCTCTTTGCCTCACAGTGGTCAGTTTTGTTCTCTTTAGCTAAGACTCCATTGTTCATTTGGAATGCTTGTGCTTCCACGTGAATGTCAGGATTGCCTGCTTTGTTACTGCTTTCTACTTCATTGAAGAATGCCATTGATATATTTATGATATTGCCCTAAATCTATAAACTGCTTTAGAGAGTAAGAATTTTAAATGATATTTCTTCTTCTTTTTCTTTAATTTGAAAGAGTCTTACTGTATAGCCCAGCTCACAGTAGACTTTGCTCACAGTCCTCCAGGCTCAGCTTCCCGTAATTGTCTTTTTATAATGGCATGTGCCACCACCAAAGTTTAAAATTAATGCTTCCAATCCCTGACTTTAAAAGGCCTTTCTTTTTCTGTCTTTTTTTTTTTTAATTTCTTTTTATTATTGTTTTACAACTTTTTCTTCTAAGGATCTTTCTCTTTGCCTAAGGTTGTATGTATTTCATGCATTAGTTCCGAAGCTGTTGTCAAGGTGGTTGTTTTCACAATTTCATTCTTGGAATGATCGTTATTGAATCTATGGAAGAAGAAAAGGGCAAAAAATTCTGTAAACCTGATAAAAATAGTAACACTAGATTCAAATAGGAAAGAAGAAAGAAAACTCACTATGCAAACCACAGGGGAAATTAATGATAAAAACAAGTCATTAAAATATCCATATAGAAGAAAATTAGAGTATACTTGGAGAAATGTCAACCCCAAGAAAATGGAATGATGGTTTTCTAGACATGGAGCGTCAAATCCTTGATTGTCATCCCTTGTAATGCTCCAGTACAAGTGTGTACTCTGGAAATCATCTTAAAGAGCCAGTGACCTTGAATTCTCTGTCATATAAAAATGTCCTTCAGAACTGAAGGTGAAATAAAGCTATTTACAAAGAATTTTAAAGCTATTTTTCAAAGTCATTTAGGCGAAGGAAAGATATTTATACATAGGAATGAAGAGTGAAAAAAAAATCTATCTGGAACATAGCTCAATGGCAGAGTACTTGTCTCACATCCATAAAACCCCAGAAGCAGTCAAAGGCCCAAGAAAACAATCAAAAGTGTAGCATAATAAAATTGCACACAAATAAAAGAACATTTGTCTGTTTTTAAAATGTTTTCAATAGTAGTTTGCTGTTTTTAAAAAGCAAATAACAGAAATATTTCATAGATTACAATATATACATTTATACATTTATTTCACTGACATATACATTGGGGGTTGTACAGGAATTACATCACTCTAAGGTTCTCCCAATATATAACGGGGGTCTATGTCAATATAGTAAACTGTAATGAGTTAAGGACACTTAGTATAATCCCAAAAATAACCACCAAAAGTTACAGCTTGGGGTTATAGCTAAAATGCCAATAGAAGGATAAACAGGATTGCTAGGTTTCTTTATTGAGGCTTCCTTTTTTCCTTCTTGTGGAGTAATAAAGGAACAAATGAGGAGAAAAATGGAGAATATTTGTAGAAATATACTTTTTGTTTTACCTCAAATGCCAAAACAATCTTTTAATTTTACAGGAATTTTACTGATTGTTCATCAAACTCTAACCAGTTTTTATTTTCTATGGGATGAATTTTACAAAACTAACTTTGTCACAACCATTGAAGTAATAATGAATAAATAAGATTATGAAGAAAAGGCAGACTGCTTTGGGTTTTTGATTTTTGATTTTGTTTTTTTGTTTGTTTGTTAATTTTTTTCATTTTTTGTTTGTTTGTTTGTTTTCTTAGGACAAAAGGGCTGAATGTGTAGAAACTATGTCCCATTCAAATCTTGATCGTATATTTCAAATTTCAATGATCCCCTGTGCTAAAGAGAACTGAAATATCATTTTAAAAATTTTGTAACAAATAACATTACATGTTTTGTTTCTTTAGATGATTAATGTGACCAGATGTCTCAAACACTTGTTTGTTTAATTGAAGCCATGGATATTGTGTCCTACAAAACAATTTTCATGAGTCACCCATGTGTGTGTTTACTTGCCTATAATTCCCCAGATGTGAAAATTGGCTATCTTTATCATTTTATTTACAGAACCACATTTTCATGACATGCTTTTTATAAATTACTCTTCTTCATTTACATTACTACCACCAATGACCATATTAGGTAATGATGTTGAAGAAATAAGAGCAGGAGCAATGCAAAGGCCATAATTGAAAGAAAATAGTGCCCAGTGGCTTGGTTGGAGGAGAAACTTCTACTGGCATATGTTAAGACAATATCCCATATAAAAACACTTTATTAATCCTGAGCACCATAGAACCAACATTCACAAAACACTTTAGATTTCAGAGGGGCTAGACCTGAGGGAGCAAAATCACTATTAGTTGCTGTCTGATTATAAAAATAGGGCTTTTTGCAGTTAATAGAACCAGGGCCATTGATGAAATATTAAGGGACAAACAGCTAAAAATATCAGGGTTTTCCTAATTGGGTAACCACCCTATTCATGTAGAAGTTGAATCACATGACTGCACTGTAAGGCTTGACGTTTCAAGGCAGACTTTGCCATTCGAAGGAAAGAGAAGGGAGAGCAGTGAGATGAAGCCAACAGGGAAATGTCACAGCCCGGCCAAACACTGCCTACCTAGGGAAGAGGTAGATCGGACCAGAGCTGTGGAGAAGCTCTGGTGTCTTAATCACAGCTCGTGATTTCATCAACAAGTCTCCATAGCCAAATGCATCTTTACTTAATGAACTTTAGAAAAGTAAACTTTCGAACCTCCAGGGAAGTCTGTAACAGAAGAGTCACAGACATGGATGTGTGCATGATCACACACACACACACACACACACACACAGGCACACCCACGTACCCACACATACATTTTATATAGGTCTTTTGCCTCTATTAAGCCTCCTAATTGTCCTGAATATAATTGATGATATACTTAGCCCTCTTCACACTATAGAAAATAAGTCCATTTGTGTTCTGACTCTACCTTTCACTTACTTTACCTTTCTTTCCTACCTTCTGTCTTCCTGAGGGATCTCTCTTCTGACTCCCTAACTCTGCCAGCAAGTTGATATGGGGCACTATGTGTCAGTTTTTTGGAGCTGGGTGGTCAGACTTGATTTTTGAGGTATTTGATGTTTAAGTGTTTTCTTTCACCTTTTTACTATATGAATAATTTTGTCCTATATTATTTAAAATTTATTTTTAATCATCTGAAGTTTCAAGTAGGATACCATGAGTCTTAAGAGTACAGTGAGTTATTAGTCACCAGGAGAGAATTCAACCTCAAATAATATTTATTTTCTCTTGTAAGTTAATATTAAAATATAGCGTCTTTGAATTTATTCTCACATCCACTAAAACTCTAAATAAGAATTTGATTCTGTTATCAATGAATGATGCTTGCATGATACATATTTATCCTTCTGTGTTTTGTGAGTAGAGGCATGTTTTTCATACCCATGATTTTTTTAATCAGCATACAATTATCTGAGCAAAACCTACAATATTTTGTGTCGGTAATCACTTTCATGGCCTTGTTATGATAAACTTGGAGCCAGTAACCTGAGAGCATAAGAAGTATCAAGTAAAATTTACTGAGCCACACACCACTGTAAGTGCATCACAGGAATTTTAAATAAGATGCACTTTTTTGAATGAGCAAAGCTCAGATCCAATTGGCTTAAAGAGTAAAGATTTTTGTAACTTCAGCATGTGGAAGGAAAGAGAAGATGCTGTATCAAGCCAGAGTTTCTCGTGTGGCAAGCTCGCTCTGCTATGGTGCTGTGAGCTGTGTTCCCTGCATGATGGTATTATACTTAGGTCATTGTTTAGATTGCACGCTCGGAACTATTCATCTCATGCAGACATGAGGGCAGAAGAAAGTCACCATTTCTTCTTACTTCTCTTTTTTAGCATCAAAAGGCCAGACTTCCTCCCACTCCTCACCTAGGACTAAACCCCTTGTCTCATTAGCAAGCATTAGGTCATATGCCTAGACCTAAATCCTTTATTATAGAAGAGAATGTAGCGATAATAAAGACATGGTTACACCAAGGTCAATCCTTGGGACGAATAAGAAGCTAATTGTCACATTCATGTCATGGATGAAGGATGAATGGGCTTTTTTCTTTTTTTTAAAAAAAAATTTAACCTCATATATATTTTTTAATTTATTCACTTTATATCCCAATCATAACCCCTTTGCTTGTCTCTTCCCAGTCCCACTCTCCCTCCCTCCATCTCTCATCCCATCCCCCCCATCCCATCCTCTAGTTCACAGAATGGGGGAGCCCTCCTCCCCAACCAACTAACCCTAGCCCACCAAGTCTCATCAGGACTACCTGCATCCTCTCCAGGGTGAAGTGATCAAAGCACAGGCAACAGAGTCCATGGCAGAGACAGCCGCTATTCCCCTTACTAGAGGACCCACATGGAGACTGAGCTGCCTATAAGCTACATCTGAGCAAGGGGGCTAGGTCTTCTCCACGCATGGTCCTTGGTTGGTGCATCTGTCTCTGAAGGCTACCCTGGGCCCAGATTTGTTGGTTATGTTGGTCTTCTTGTGGAGTTCCTTTCCCCTCTGGGTCCTTCTATACCCCTATTCGGCCATAAGACTTCCTGCCACTCTGCCTAGAGTTTGACTGTGAGGCTCAGCATCTGCTTCAATCGCCTGCTGGGTAGAGTATTTCAGAGGACCTCTAGGCTTTTATCCAGTTCCCTCTCTTCAACCACTTCCAGAGCCTATTCTACTTTCCCTTCTGATAGGGAATAAAGCACCTTCACTAGTGGCTTTCTCTTCTTTAGGTCTGTGGACTGTAGTATGGTTATCCTGTTTTATTTGGCTAATATCCACTTATTAGTGAGCATATACAGTGCATGTCCTTTTTGGCCTGGGTTATGATCTTTTTTCAGATCCATCCATTTGCCTGCAAATTTCATGATGTCCTTTTTTAAAATAGCTGAATAGTACTCCATTTTATAGATGTACCATAGTTTCTTTATCCATTCTTCAGTTTAGGGACATTCAGGTTATTTCCAGTTTCTGGCTATTACAAATAATGCTGCTATGAACATACTTGAGCAAATGTTTTTGTTGCCATATGCACATGGCTGTAAGGCTATCCACTGGAACTTGGACAACCTACAAGGAGTCACAACCCTGAAGAAAACTAAGTTTTGAATCTATCCATATAGATGCAAAAAGCGCAAATGATCTTTTATAGCTAGCCTCTGTACGGACATTGTATTTCCTCTATTCATTACCGTACACACATACATACATATATACTAAATTATTTCATAGTCACAGAAATTTTAAGCATAAAAGAAATGATAATGCCCTCTAAACTGGTTCCCAGTCCCTTGACTTTCTGGTCATTTGTAACAGGTATCAGTCATGACATAGGTTACATTGTTGCTATAATATTGAATTAAAACTGTCCAGTCCTAGAAAAGAAACAAGACCTTTATACCCTTGTCAATGTTGAGGATTTGAGCAACAAAAGAATTTACAACATATTTATAAGCAGGTCTTTCATTTTAAAAATACACTGGACAAAATATGATGATGAACCTAGGATTGAAAGGTAGGTAAGCCTTGGCAGGACCTACTGTTCACATTTCATCTCCATGGATCAAAAGGTATAGTAGTAAAAGAACCAAATGCAAAATCTCTGCAAGGAATGTAAGCTGGTATTCCAGTACTGATTTGGTAAGGGCTTGGGGGAGCTGATGTGAATTGTATATGTGGATACACTAAGGAAGCTTGAAGAACCTGGATACTTAAGCAATGATAAGTTGTCAATAGTAGTATCTGAGCTGGTTTAAGAAAACTTGGCTTGTGAAATCATTTTGGATACTTTTATTGTGAAGACACAATAAACAAGGAAGCAAATTTAGAGAGTGGCATTGCTACAACCAAGAGTGACTCACACTCCAAGACAACAAGGACCTCATATCATAAGAGTTAATTTTATAAAGCTCATTGTAATGGGAAGAAAATCCTAAAGATTGACACATGATTTGGATTTCCTTCTGCTTCTGGCAGAGCAGTACGGTCATAGTCAAATACACACAGACAATAGTTCATAAATATCCATTAAGCCATCAAATTTATGAACTCTGAGATTGTATTTTCCCTGCTGCATATGGTCTTCCAATTAGATGTTAACTACTATATTTTCTACACAGAACAACATAGCAAGTAAGTCAAATGTTACCTCATGATCCACTTCCATCTATAGGAGAAGAACAGAAGAAAATGAGCCATTCAATGTTAGGAAGAAAAGTGCAACTACTCAGAAACTTTCAATATGCTAATAATAAAATGTTGCTAAAATAAATGCACTTAAAAGAAAAATAAGTCATCAAATGAACTCACTGGTACTATTGTATTAATTTTCATCTGTCAAATTTGAAACCAGATGTATCCCACAGAAGCCAGTGTGATGCAGCTCCATGGAGACTGTTATTTTTAAATAATATTTATTGTTTTCTGATTTGTCTTCAAATGTTAAGTGCATATGCTGGCAGAAAGCAACCGTGTGAAAAATAATTGAATAAAATTACGAGGCCTGTGCCTTTTCCTGGCTTCCAAAGAGCTGCATCATGTCATCTGATCTCTAGAAACTTATGTGCAATCAAATAAGTGACAGAAGTTATTTTTATCACAAGAATATACATCCTAGGTTTAACAGATAGATATAATTCTATAGAAAGATAAGGTAAAATAGCTAGATAAGGCCTTCAAAAACCTCAGAGACATACAGAATATAGCATTTAAAGATGATTTTATTATTTCAAAGATACATTTCTGATTAGACAGGTTAACTCCTGTTAATACACAGCTTACCTCAAAGAAGGTATGAGCATCAAAGAACCTCTTTATGGAGATGGCTTCAAATGCGGAACACCAGCCATTAGGCAAAATGTCCTCATTTGTCCAGCAGACAGAATTCTGCCCCCAAATGGGCAAGCTTGGATACAGGGAGAGTTGATGGCCAATTCTCCAAGTCCTCAATCGTTCCTGCCTTATAAAAATGTCTGCCAGATATATTAGGCCAGAAGGCTGAAGATGATGCTCCAGTGTTACAGAGAATTTCGGGTCTCTGTCATCTTCTTATTTGGGAAGCTGCTAACCTTCATTCCCTATATACTCAGGTAATTAATTTTATTCCTTCTCAAGTCTCTGACAGGGTTGAAGACCAGACAGTTTAGTTTTACAATTAAGCTTAGTTATTTAGGGATTAAGATGTTTTGAGGTCTAGATAGGTGTTTTAAGTTGATAATGACAAGATATGATGGATATTGATTTTCATTTAGAATTTTAGACACACCAAGATAGGAAAGATGTTTTCTTCAAGGTTGCCAAATACAAATTTCGAAAACATCATAAATATAACATTTATGTAATTCCTGATTCTTTCATGGTTCTTCTTGCTGTAGGTGGTTTATTGTGTTTATGTGTAATAATATAAATGTTTATGTAAAAATATTTAATAAAAATAAAAAATAAAAAATAAAAACTTGTTAGAAATGAGAGGTGTATATAACACTACCAAACAAATAAGTGTATTGAACCTGCGCTAATGTGACAAGTATCTTTCAAACACAAATAACTATTGACAGAGGTAAATATATTAAGTATTAAGACATACTGAGCTGAAAAAAGATGAGAACATAGCAGAAACTAAATACATTTTATTTCCAAAAGAGATCTGAAATTGATACTTCAAGATCTCCTATGTCCAGATTAGTAAAAGTTGAGTACATTTCAAAAATAACTGAAACTTAATATGGGATCAATAATGAAAAACCAAGAGCAAGTCCTCAATTAAAAAAAGTTTTGCTCATATCACATGCCTGTAATCCCAGAACTCAGGGAGGCAGAAGCAGGTGGATCTCTGTGAGTTCGAGGCCAGCCTGGTCTACAAAGTGAATCCAGGAGAGCCAAAGCTACACTGAGAAAACCTGTCTCCAAAACCCAAACCAAATCAATGAACCAAACAACCAAACAACTTTCCTCATGTATTTTTAAATAGCTTGAAGTCAAAGAAAAATGCAAATTGAAAAAACATAGCTGGGAATAGTGGTTTCCACCTTTATCCTAGCACTTGGGAGCAGAGGAAAGTGGAACAGAAGGCAACTTACTCTATGTCGTGAGTCGCAGGTCAGCCAGCTGGAGCGTTGTACTAAGTCCCCATCTTAGTAAAACCACAAAGGTATTATATGAATTATAATGAACATCATAAGTTATAGAGGGAAAGACTGAAGTAATATGCAAGGAAAATATATAACATTAAGCCTCTAGGTTAGATAAGGAAGAATTTTTAAAAAATCAATGACCAAAAAGTTCACATTGAGAAGATAGAAGAACAAGAGTGGAAAATATCAAAAATAAGTAGGATTCATAAATTAACAAATGATAATAGCATATATAAATGCCATTGTTTACTATGTGTGCCTTATTGAAATTACTAATAATGTTATGATCATAAAATATTTATGACCTTTTCTGTTTTTATATTGAAAACTTAGTTTCAACTGATAAATATTTACTACCGCATTCATTTTTAAAAAAATCTTTCTTTTGTTCAGGTAGTCTCTGAAGACTTCTCTTTGTGCTTTGCCTTCATGACAATTATTTACTTCTATGAGGGGGTATACATTTATGGCCTCTAGGTGTCATTTCCATCGCTATGCTGGTGTTTAACAAGAGAAAGACTTTCTGGGACTTGCCAAAAGTCTCTGCCCTATTCTCATCTTTTATTTCAGCTTAATATGTCTTAATATTTAATGCAATTATCTGGTGTCAATTGGGATTTGAATTAGAAACATACCTTTCATGTTAATGCACTAAAATAGGTCCCTAGTTGGTCATCCCGCCAGCATGTAATTTTTAAGGACATTCTATTTGTCTTTGTCTGTGTATATGTGTATGTATGTGTTTTTTTTTAAAACTGCATCCAGGTTTTTGGAGCTTTCTAGGAATCCAATCACAGGCCCAATTACAACCTTAGCAGTATTCCCAGCCCCAATGTTCAATGCTTATATTGAAGGAAGTTGCTGTTGTTCAGTCTCATCCTCTTGCAACTGCCTACTGATAAATTTCATCCATTTGAATGCATCTTAGGAGTGTGCGCACATGCATGTAAATGTGTGTGTGTGTATGTGTGTGTGTGTGTGTGTGTGTAAACATGTGTCTATTTATGCATAGGTGTGATGCATGTGCATATATAGAAAGCCTCTTGTTTTGTCTTTGATATGTGTTTATTGGCCCTGCCATAAAAGGACTGAAAACAAGGTGGCTTAATGTAATGACACTTTGTTGCCCTCTGATGTGCAGGCTGGAAGGATCAACTGAGATACTGGCAATGCCTTAGTAACTCTGCTGGCTCCAAGAACCATGGTTCTTCCTCCTTCTGTCTCCTGGAACATGCTAGAAATCTATGGAGTACTTTGGATTAAAGATGCGCCACCATGTCACAGCGCTTTTCCTCATCTGCATCTTAAAAACATCCTTCTCTGTGCACCAGTCTAAACTTCTTTTATGATAACACTAGCTATTTGGGATTATGGTTCCTGGATGTCACCTTTTCTTAACCTAACCAGATCTTTAAAGACCTTCTTTCCAAGTTTGGCCACACTTTGAGTTACTGGAAATTAAGAGTCTGACCTGGTTTTATGGGATACAATTGAACCAATAACATCTCCTGTCTTTTTGAGCTCTTCTATCTGGTTTTTTTATACCTTTGTCCTGGTCATAGAAGAAAGTTTGTGTTCTCTGTTTATTTCATGTCTGGAGAAAAGTTTTCAGGATTTCAGTGTACTTTAGCGTTTACGGGGTTCTAGACCCATTATCCTGAACCAAAGACAAAAATACTCTGGCTCACTCACTTGCTGGGTATGTGAAGCTGCCTGCTGTTTCTGAATTTTACAATAGGGAGAGTGTGAAGTACTTAACGAGGTTTGCCTCGAAAAGATGGGAAAGGATATGCTAGTGTCCCAGTGCAGTGAATACAGAAGCACATGATTGCTGTGGCTTTAATCGTGGTCAACAGGAAGAAAGTTTACTGTATGTCACCTTAACTCCAGCACTGCCTCCTTTAGCCCCGTTTCCAGATTTCATTGTTATTCACCTGCAATTTATAGTGAAGTTGTCTCCTTACCTTCAATCTCTCCACATTCTAATCCAGTCGGCAGACATTGCCCAGATTAATCATCCTGTTCCCTGGCTCTGCTCACTCTCCAGGGCGCCATCCTTCACTGACTCCCTATTGTCTACAAAATAAAAGTAAAACTTCTCAGATTGAAATAAAAGGCCCTCTGGTCCCAAACCTCCTTTCCAACCTCATTTTCCACAACTCACCTTCATATATCAAATGCTTCAATGAAACAGAGCTGTTTGACATTCTTCACACGTGCTGCATATTTTGGCACCTGCGTGCTCTTGTTTATGCAGCTCCCCTGCCTCAAACCCAATCTCATTCAAATCCTGACTAGCCTTGCAGGCCCAGGTGAAATGCTGTCTGCTGCAAAGAGCCCTCCTTAATCATGCCAGCAATAAGGAACTCTGCTCTGTTTTGAATCTGAGTAAATTCAGGAGTATCTCTTATCTATACATACATCTCCAGAATACTTATTGAATGCCAATTATATAAAGTGGCAATGAAGTAGGGACTCAGAGACAGTGACTATGAAAGTGGTATGTAGCTCGAGGCATTATAACACCTACAATTGGAAAGAGAAATCAAAATTAATTTAGAAGAGCCCTAGAATTTTAATCTGTGAAGTATTTTCATAGACTGCCTCCTGAAGTATCTTTCATTCTATTGATTATTTTATTTAGCTTTTATCTTGATGGCAGAATATTCTTCAATTGAGAATAAGCCATCAAAAATGATAGTATTTAGATGACAGGAAACATCAGGCATGTATGTATGTTTCTGAAGGAACAAATAAAACAATATTTTATTTTGTCAATAGCCTCCTCTTTTAATTATATCTGCCAGAAGAAAACTTGGTTTGGCTGGAATTTAAATCATTAAGTCCCAATGGGTATGTAATCTTACTATGCATCTTAGTGGCTATAAGTGGAGGCAAAAAAGCAAGTTCCACTGGAATTTCATAAGTGGTAAGAGAATAAAGTACATTATTCTCCTCTGAATAAATATATTTTATAAAGAAAAATTTTAAGGATAATATGATGACATATTTATGAATATTATATGATGAAACCTATCACATTCTATACTAGCTTCAAAGATATTAAAAGTAAAAAATTTATTTTACGAGTTGTCTGTTGTGAAAATTCAAATACATGCTTTTAATATTTGATACAATTTATATAGCCAAGGAAACATTATTATGTCCTTTTCTGTCATGATTTTCTCATCCATAACATAAGGGTTATAAGAAAGTATTGAGGGTCTTTCAATAGCATGATTAAATTAAGTGGCTCATAGAACAGTAAAATAAATTTCTTCATAGGATTATTTTAATCATTTTTACATTGGTTTAAAATAATAAGCTGAAAGAATTCTTTGGAACCCTGTCATGAGCTGGTTTGGCACTTACCATAGAGTGACTACGACTTACATATTTTATTTCATAGAAAACAAAATGTCCTGGAAGTAGATGAGATTTTAAGGTAACATCCAACTCTAATTAGTTGAAGCAGAAGTCTTTTGAAACAAGAAGAAAGGGGCATGAGCCTAGTGTCAGGTCATGACACTTCACTGCTCTCCAGATGGGCTTCCTCCATAGGTAGAGGGATTTATCTGATCTTCCTAGTCTCTCCAGCAGACACAAGCTCCCAGCTCTCCATCCAGACTAGGGTATGCCTCATGACTGCACCTCTAACTAGGAGATGGAGTGTGATGGCTACTTAGGCTGTGATTCCATGTGTAGGTCTGTGTTAACGTTGTATAAAAATAAAATAATTGGATTAGGTGAGAGACAGTTCCCCAAATAGAAGCAGAGAATGTTCTTCAGAATGAGGGATGGAACATCCTGCTGTCAAATACTGTGGGTATCTGCAATATCTACTCATCTGCAAAAGGTGCCTACTTATATCAAACCGCTCAGCCAAGATGAAATGTCTGGCATTCTTCATGTGTGCTTCATGTTTTGGCACCTTGTGCTCGTCTGTATGTCCCCTTCCCTTCAAACATGGCTGAATTCTTTCCTTAGAGCAAAGTTAAGCTTTTCACCAATTATTAGGAAACAGAAGTTAACACTTTATATAGAAAGCAAAAACATAAATTCAATATGTAACCATATACAAACAATTATTATTATCTAGAACAACCTATGATTCATAAGACATTAGAAGCCCATTCAATAGCTGTGGGTAGAGAGCTGGAACTCACTAAATTCTGAAGAGTAACAATTCATTCCTGAGATGTAAAGCCTTACAGGAAAATGCCCTATAAGAAGCACGGGCGTTCTTAGAAAATAAGTGAGTAAAAACCTGAGAGCCCAGCTAAGGTGTGAGTGCTAAGAAGAAGGTTCCGAGGACCTTCAGTTTCACAAGATGAGCGCTTGACAAACAACCTGAGAAATCCCAGTGAAGTCATTCAGATCTCACACACAAAGATCCTGCATAGGTACTCCAAAACTGTGAATCAATAAACTGAATAAAGACAAAACTCCCCTGAGGCAGAGAAAGTTGGAAGTGGGACTGGAAGTATGTGAATATCAGCTGCTAATGAGCTTCAAAATATTTGAAACCCAAAACAAAATGAAATATATTTAAGATGGCAATAAATTCTAGATTTAATTCTACTATAGGTGGGATTGATTTGGAGACCTTCACTGTGGCATTAAAGAAATGGCATAGGATGTTTGTAGGCAAATATAATTTACTTAAGTAAAGATAATAAAGTTTCATATGTGTTAGACTGGGTAAAATATAGACTTGCTATGTATGTGCTATAACCCTGGGCTATAGCCCAAGTCTTGATTAACTCTTTCCTCTCCTGTCTTTATCTACATAATAAATATCATACAAGATAGAAGTTACAGTAGATGTAAAAAAGTAGAAAAATGAGTAATACTTTGTTGAAAAAAATCATTCAATAAAAAAGACCCAGAAAACTCCCAGATAGTATGCTAACCACACAAAATTTTACAGTAGCTAAAATTATGATTTAAATGGATCTACTAATTATAAATACATAGAGGGGTTTGTGGAATAGTTAGCAATATACACTGGCAAGTGAGAAGTTACGACAGAGAGGCCAATATTATAATGGAGAAGATAACTGAAATAACTGAAAGGCCAGAAAAACAAAATGAAGGACTTCTGAAATACTGGAAGACTAGTCACAGCAAGAAAAGAGGTAGGCTACTGTACATGACCAAACTGAAGCACATGGAGCCAGTATCGTCATTTCCTGCTGTGCCTCAGCATTGTACTGCAACAGGTGATTTAAACAATAACACAGCTGCCTTATCTCTCTAAAATGGGGGCTAAAAATCAATGATTGAACTGTTGGTAGGTTGATTCCTCAGTCTTTGGCTTAAAAGATAACTTGCTACAGGATCTTTGTGGTGTTCTCTACATCGCTAGTTCAAAATTTCCTAAGATTACAAGTCATTGGATTTGGCCTACCAAATCCAATTTAAGTTCTTTTTATTTATTTATTTTATTTTTATTGAATGTCTATGATTTACATGTCATGGACCAAAACCCCTCTCCTTCCCTCAGTAAAATAAAACAAACAGACAAACAAAAAATCTTGTCACAGAAGTTGTAGTATATCATGCAGTCTAGCCTTTTGTCCACATATGTTTACTTTCAAATGTAAATTGCTATGAGTCATGGGTCTGGTTTGAGGTACACTATCTTTACCAGATCCTCACTGGGACTGCTGTCAGATATCCCATTGTTGCCATGTGTCAAGGAGATTCTTAATCTTTGAATCTGTAGGTCCAACCCCTTAATGTGTTCCAGCAGGTCATACATGGAGTAGATGTTGGGTTGAGGTCTACTCAGAGCCCTGGAGCAGAGCCTTCTCCTTGTCCTCAGGGCAGGGCCTGCTCTCCTGCTCCTGTGTCATCATGGCATGGCCGGGTCTCCTGCTTCTGTGTCCTTGGGGCAGGGGCAGCTCTCCTGCTCCCATGTCATCAGGGCAGGACCCGCTCTCCTGCTCCACATCATCATGGCAGGGCCAGCTCTCCCACTCCTGTGTCCTCAGAGCAAGGCCAGCTCACCTGCTCCTGTGTCCTCAGGACAGGGCATTTTAAATTCTTTTAAAGATTCTCTCTTTAAATTTGGTTATATTCTGGGATACCGGGGGTCAGGATCGTAACACACACATTTTGTTAAAGTACAGTTCATGTTACGGCAGACACACAGGAAAATCCTCAGAGGATGAACATATATGGAATTATAGTCTTAGAAACAAAGACAGTGAGAAAGAATGTTCTAGGATTGATGCAGGACATAGGCATAGTCATAGGGCTTGGTTGTGCATCTGGGAGGACAGGGACATGACGAGGATCGGAGTACATGATGTGAAATTACCAAATAATCAATAAAAGTTTCATACTAGAAAAATTCTCCTGGAGAAAATTGAATAAAAACATCATCATATCATAGTTTGTCTGTAAATAAAATAAAGAGTGTAAAGGAAGAATTTGTAGAGCTAAAAGGTAGAGGAAGGTGAACGATAAAGGTCCATTACATAAAGGGAAAAATTGTAACAGTGACTGGGATGGTAACTTTCCATCAGGATCAGGAGGCAATAGACCCGCGGTATTATCACTAAGGAAGAATGTGGGAAAATAGTCAAAATCTCATAGATAGCCAAATTATTCTCCACAAATGAAGGTGAAATGAAGAGGGAGTTGTCTCTAGAAATGTACACTTCAAACAAATGTTTGAGAACTTAAGGATGGAGACAAATGATAGCAATGGATTTCAGATCTCCAAAAGAGAACTCAGAGTCTGGAAAGGAACAGCCATATTGGTAGGACTTCCAAGCATGGCGGGGTTTCTAGCTTACAAAGAAATAAATCACAAGCTTCCTACCTAGCATCAAGGAGGCTAATGTATGTCAAAACTTATCCATCCCGGTTGCTCCAAGCAAAATCTCACTGGAGACTCATATTGAACATGTCTCAAGAGAGAGCTTTGTCTTATAAATTAACCAAGAAGAAAAAAGTTACTCCTTTATTACTTCTTTATTTTCCTCATTAATTTCCTTAAATATTTACTTTCCTATTTCTACTCTCTCATTTTTCTATGTTGGATCATATACTGTACAATCAGAGATAGTCTCTGTTAAATTGCGTATGTTAATAAGCGTATATTCTCCCGCTGAACGTCATGGTGTCCAAAGTGTACTTGTTAGTAGGACTCTGAGAGAGAGCATGAGAGGAACATGGATAGCACTTAAGAGAAAAGAATTCAATTATACAGTTTGCTATAAAAATCTCCTGTGGAAGTGCTGAGTTTCTTGGGATAATTTGTTTCTCCCAGCACCATGAGCTTTGTGTTGGCTTGGATTAGCAGGGGCCACTTCTTCCTCTTCCTTACACAGGGCACTTACTATCAAACACCCTCTGTTGTGTTGTTTGACCTACCATCCAATTCCCCTGCAGTCAGTCTCCAGTAAAACTGAAAGGCTATGTTAAAAGAGCACCAACCTTCAAAGTTGCTTGTGGAAAATATTCATTTTCGCACTCTGTGATTGAAGTCAGAGATGTCTCACTGTCAGAATTCTCAAATGTCACTCCTTCTCTGAGAGAGTAGAGGGCATGGGAAGTGTGTGAAACTTTCCTTTTAAAAGAACTCCAAGTGAATACTTAGTGGCAACAGAAGGTGCCAGGTTGAGAAATGAAAGCAACAGGGCCCTATGAAACCACAGAACTACAGGATCTCAGCTGGATTCATTCTCATAATGATGATGCCCTGCATAATGTGGCATTCAGCTCCTGATTCCCCTTACCAAATTGGAGGTTAAAATGATGACCTGGCTCAAGGGTCAATGTTGAGAGACCTGATGTGGGAAGCTGTATCAATTAGAGATGAAAAGTCACAGGTCTGCCGGGAGCCTTTACTTCTTTCAGGAAGGGGCTCTGTGCCCAGAGGTATTTTACATCTCCCAGGTTTCACTCCCTTGTTACACAATGAAGGGACTACAATTGATGAGGTCCCAGACTCTTTTCAAGGCTGAAATTTTAGGACTAAGTGTTCAATTCCTATTCAAGTAGAGTTATTTTTACCTGAGAAGTTTTACATAAAGAAAAAAAAAGTGGCTTATGGGCCAACATTAACCTTGGAAAGTCCAGGCTGCATGCTAATGCACCATCCATCATTTTCATGTAATTTAAATACAACCAAATATTTTTTCAATGTCTATGGGAGGCCTAGTTGACATATTTTTCTTCCTTATAACAACTTTGAAGTATAGAAATACTAATCATTATACAGTTAGCTCAAAATTATTAATTAATTAATTAATTTTATATATCCCAGTGACTTTGGAAATAAATTTTCATAGGTTTACTTTATTTGAATTAATATTCAATGCACTAGTAACAAATTTACAAACCCAGTTTATTCTTAAGCTTTTTAATTCATCACATAAAAGTTATTATTCTATTTCTAAGTTTAACAAATTCAAGTGATTACCTTTAAGGAAGCCTTTGATTATTGTTTAATCTCATGTAAAATTTTAGCTAAACAAAATCAGACTTTCAAATTACATGTATAAATTTAATACATCTCATTTATGTTCAATTACTTCAATTGTTGGGTGAACCCTAACAAGATGTTAAATAATGCATATACATTTTATATATACAATTTTTATATGATTATGTTTAAGTTTTTATCCTCAAAGTACATAATATTTTAATTTGAGGCACAAATCTAAATAATTATCCAGTTTTACATTATATACATATACATATAAATATCTATAAAATCAATGGTAAAACCAACCCATAGCCTTTGATATAAAATAATAATAAATTTATCCTCTTAAATACTGTCTGCGGTTTCTTGTCCATACACATGATCAAAGGCACATAATACCCACTAAGACATTACCAGTGTTGACTAATAGAGTAGTCTGAGAGGCATGTCCCTGTCTAGTAGGAACTAAGTAAGCAAAAAAGTATTGACCTTGAAACATAGTTAGTTTAGTTACCAAGCTGTGTGAGTCTCCATCTGAGTGTGCAGCCATCCTGACTTAGAGATGGCCCTTCCCTCCTTGGGATACTAACTTCAAGTAATGAAGAGATCATAGCCTCTGCTGCAACAATGAACTTTCAACACTGTCGTTTTGAAAAGAAGGCAGATACAAAGTCCATTTCCTTCAGGTTCTGACACTCAGACCAATGGATCATCCTGCTTAGCAGGTGATGATGATTTTCATTTTACTATTCTCACTAAAATCAGGGTACCTTTTCCACCAATCCCATTCCCATATCTCTTTCAGTCAGTGATCACCCACCACAAAGTACTAGGTGGATCCTTACTTTCCAGCAGAGCAGTCCTGTAATGCCAGGATGAATAAAGAACATTCTAGATGCTACCAAAGTGCATGGAAACAGCTTGATAACATTTGATGAACACATTATAGCAGTCCTATCTCCTCTTTTTTTTTTTTTTTTTTTAATAAAAAATGGTTTTACAAATTTCTCGCCTTGGAAAGAGCCTAAGCTCTTTCTCTCTTGTTAATATCTTCTTATTTTGAGAGTTTCATGGATGTCTGTTTCACTTATACCTATTCCACTACACATTCTTTCAGCACCAACTCCTTCTGTGCTCAGCCCACCCCACCCATGCTTTCTTAACTCATGATGTCTTCTTAAGGACTGTAGTTATTTGTATGTATTGTTGTAAAGAACTCACAAGCAAAATATCATACAGCTAGATTACCATTCAAACACTAACCCAGTCCCAAACTCTAGAACGGCCATTCTGAACCTCTGAAGTTTTGCTTATGGATTGACACATTCAATATCAATTACATTTTGATGCACTTATCTACCACAAATAAAAGAAAAAAATTGATTATCTTTGGATTCTTAAAAATCATCCCAAAGTAGTTGCGGGATCACATGTCAAATATGCACAGCTGCTGAATCATTTCCATTACTCAATCAAGCACACTTCAGGACTACTCAAAACTAACACAAGTATCACAAGGAAGACACAACTCTATTTTGTCCTCTTAGGCCTAACATCATGTAACTATTTCTACACTTATTTGTATTTAACAGCTTTAGAATACCTTACTACGCACACTTCCCAGGTATCTCCCAAGATAAAGTATTTACAAGGTCTTTTATGTATTAGCCCTTTCTCCTAGGCTCAACTTTGTTTACATAATCCAGAGCTCAAATAGGGTTGGCTCTAGAGTTGGGCCCAAGGTCATGAGTGGATACAACAACATGTCATTGAAATGCCTGCATCTTCTTGCTAAGTCACTACTTCCCTGGGCTCATTGTAGATTCTCAGAGCCAGGAATATAGTTTTCCTTTCCTCATGGAAGAGTGTCAAATCTCTTTAGGAAAAAAAAGAAAAGGTTCAGATGGATTTGGATTCACTTCTCTGATTAACTCAGAGAGGCTCACTGTAACCTTTAGAGCTGTGTTCCCTGTTAAACAAGAGGTGCTTTCCAAAAAGGCTCACTGAAAATCTAAGGTGTACTTACACTGTACTTCTATACTACAGGGATTCATATTTGTGCTCTGACTTTTAGCAATATAGTTCTACGATGAAATACACTTTAGGATCCACCATGGAAACTCTCTGCTAACATTTACAGCTGATTTAAACCCTCAGATTTAGCTACTAAAAGGCAAGCCATCTCAGACAATGATGAAATAACTTGAGATACTGTTCAGTCACTGCATGACCTATACTAGTTTCCCAGTTTTTTTTTTTTTTTTTTTTGATGGTACCAGAATTATGAGTCCAGATGCATTTGATTGTGGGATAACTATTGGCTCAATATTGATATACTATAATTATCCATTAATTGAAGTCGGTAGCTCAAGGAGAAAATTAAAACCATACCAAACATTTAAAGTAAGGATCTAGAGGTATAGAAGATCACTTTTTTAAAAAGGAAAAGGAAAGAAAGAAAGAAAGAAAGAAAGAAAGAAAGAAAGAAAGAAAGAAAGAGGAAGGAAGGTAGGAAGGCAGGTAGACTTGGAAAAGGAAAGAGTGTGCCATTATTTTTTAGTGTATGAGAAGTTTCTCTACATCTAGCTGCATCCCATGAGACTATAATTGCTGCAGATGTGGTAGAGGTGAACTATTTTGTTGTTATAGCTAGATGCTTGGGGTTATTGAATCGTCCATGCCATGACATTGCTCCCTGTGCTGCATATGCCATTTCCTGTGACCACGTTCTTTTATTATTTCTTTTTTTAAAATTTATTTTTTTATTTTTTTATTAATTTATTCTTGTTACATCTCAATGATTATTCCATCCCTTGTATCCTCCCATTGTTCCCTCCCTCCCATTTTCCCCTTATTCCCCTCCCCTATGACTGTTCCTGAGGGGGATTACCTCCCCCTGTATATGCTCACAGGGTATCAAGTCTCTTCTCGGTGACCTGCTGTCCTTCCTCTAAGTGCCACCAGGTCTCCCCCTCCAGGGGACATGGTCAAATGTGAGGCACCAGAGTACGTGAGAAAGTCATATCCCACTCTCCACTCAAGTGTGGAGACTGTTCTGACCATTGGCTAGATCTGGGTAGGGGTTTAAAGTTTACCGCCTGTATTGTCCTTGGCTGGTGCCTTAGTTTGAGTGGGACCCCTTGGCCAAAATCTGCCTATCATAATGTTCTACTTGTAGGTTTCTAGGACCCACTGGATCCTTCTACATTGCTATTCTCACATGGTTCTCTCATCTAGAGTCCCAATAGGGTGTCCTCCCCTCTGTCCCAGTTTCCTGGTAAGGGAAGGCTTTCGTGGGACATGCCCCTTGGGCTAGTATGCAGATATAAGTGAGTATATACCATTTGAGTCTTTCTGCTTCTGGGTTAACTCACTCATTATGATAATTTCTAGCTCAATCCATTTATCTACAAATTTCGGGAATTCCTTGTTTTTAATAGCTGAGTAGTTCTTATGCCTTTGCTATGAGAGGTACTGAACTAATCATGAAGGGGAAAATTTGACTTTTTCACTTCAGCCCAAGAATCTCCACCTAGCATGTCTCTTGCAGTATCCCAAAAGGAAGGCAAATTGCTAAGGCATCCTGGAACAGTGTTCAGGCTTCTAGTGTCAGAGATAGAAAGGATTGTACAAAGGGTAAGCATAAAGCAGCAGACAGCAAATGTACCTAGCATGACAGTGAATTGTTAGCAGTTGTGCAGGATTTGTCGTGCTGCCTCAGGTTGGGGAACAACCTGCCCTGTTTCACATGTATAACTATTACTGGGTTTAGTTGTCCCAACATTTTTGCCTTCTACATGGCATTGCCAGTGAGTTTTGTTTTATATCTGAGAACTAAACCTTTGGCATTTTGCTCTTGTGGTAACTGAAGCAATTGGATTCATTATACATACTCTAGTTGGCTTTGTGGAATTCATTTTCCTATTGTAGCCAATCAGTACAACTTTTCAAATGACAGGCTTTCGCCATTTCAATCCCCTGAGTCATTTATTACGGTTGCAAATGAATAAATTGCTTGGGGCCCAATCCTGCTGGAGATATGTGAAAGAGTTAGACTAGTGAATGTAAATCCCTGCATATTGACATAAAAAACACAGAAAGAAATGGATCCTGTTTTCCTTCAGCTCTTTGCACTGTTAATCAAAGCTAATTAAAATGTCAGGTCTTTTCAAACACAGCACCAAGCTAGTCTATTATAATAGAATACAAGGCTGACTATAGAGTATTTAAGTGTGTGTGGCCCTAGGATATGATCTGGTTCCAACATGATGGTCTCAATCAACTCTTAAACCATAAGGTGCCTACTATGTGCAAAGGGATTATCTATTTTCTATAGAATTTCAAAATTTACAGAGCATGCACTCTGACTTTGTAAATCTGTAATTAGTATGGAAAGACAAAAAGTAAAACAAAAGAAGTACAAAAATTACAAAACACTTGTGATTTTAATATGAAAAAATTTGAGTATAGGACAGACAAAAGTCTTGTAGAAAAACTTTACCTTATATTAGTATGAAGGAAGATCATATTTTGAGTAATGCCAGGAAAAGAAGAGCATGTGTTTCACAGAATATGCAAGAGTTTCATATGTTATGTACATATATATGTATGTATGTTTGTATGATTATTTTTAATTTATGCTGTCTTGTCTTCATAAAAAAACTACCACACTATTTGCTCAGATTTCTCTGATCAGTAGAACAAATCACACAGGCTTTTTACTTCAACAGACTGAGAACATTTTCTCTCCTTGCTCCCTGTTTCATAGCAGCCATTCCCACGTTTTCGGTACCTAGATTGTTCATGGACGACTCAAGCCCAATTCTCGTAGCTGCCAATCATGAGGATCCAAATGACATTCCCTAATATGGTCTCTTTGAGGTACCTCTGCACCAGACTTGAAATGGGAGTCACTCCACATACTATCTCACTGAGGTGAGACGCATCAACAATCAAACACTCCTGAAAAGCTCATCAGAAATATTTTTGCCATATTTAAATCCTGTTAGCTAATGAAATAAATATTTAAAAAATACTTTTTTTTTTTTCAAATATACCGCCAAGTTGTTATATGATATCACATTCTGTAGAGCATGGTCTACAGGATCTTACACAGTAAGAGCAGATCCAATGGGAAGGATGATGTAACGAGTGCGCGCAGAGGGTTCTTGAAGGTGAGAGCATGCATTTCCATTATCCTTGTGTGTCTCATGTTTTGTCAATCAAACCCTCAACAACCTTATCCTATCTCTATCTGAAGATGCATGCCACAAGAGAGAATGCCTCTTCCTCTGCATGCATGACTACTGCCCGTATTTTATTCAGTGTGGGTAAATGCTTGCCTCTCACCAGTATTTATTACTGTGGAGTTCAGAGACATCATCCAACTGCCTGGAACTGGGGTCACATGAGTCATCTGGTGAGTGCTGGGGGTTGAACCCAGATCTATTATGAAAGTAGCAAGTGCTCTGAGCCATTGACACCATATTTCCAGGTTCCTATTTCAATTTTCATCATGACATGACACACACGCACACACACACATCAAGACAACTGGCATCATGAGGGAATAGTATATAACATTTTCCTCAGATACTAGAACAAAAGACCTGTTTGTTTTGTTTCTAATGTGTTAACAATGCTAAGTAGTACTGCAAGGAACAAATTGTATCCTCCCAAAGGCTGTACTGACTACCAAACTTTCAAAACCTGAGAATGTAACAATATTTAAAAATTATAATATTACATGTGTGATTATTTAAGATAAGGTCGTACTGAAATATGGTGGAATGGAAATCCAAGGTATGCCTTTTAAAATAAAAGATATATGCTCATAGGGTATCAAGTCTCTTCTCGGTGACCTGCTGTCCTTCCTCTGAGTGCCACTAGGTCTCCCCCTCCAGGGGACATAGTCGAATGTGAGGCACCAGAGTACTTGAGAAAGTCATATCCCTCTGTCCACTCAAGTGTGGAGACTGTCAGAGGAAGGACAGCAGGTCACCGAGAAGAGACTTGATACCCTATGAGCATATACATGAGGAGGTAATCCCTCTCAGGAACAGTCATAGGGGAGGGGAATAAGGGGAAAATGGGAGGGAGGGGAGAATGGGAGGATACAAGGAATGGGATAACCATAGAGATGTAACAAGAATAAATTAATAAAAAATATTTAGAGAAAAAAAATAAATAAATAAAAAATAATAAAATAAAAAATAATTAAGACAGAAGGAAAAGTCTTATTAAGATGGAGGTTGAAGTTGCATGAACACATCTACAAGCTATGAAACTCCAGGGAGAACCTGGGTATCCAAAGGTACTATCCTTGTCTTCAACAGCTTGACTTCAGATGGTCAGCATCCAGAACTGAGGAGGAAAGATTATGATGCTTCAAGGAATCCAGTGTGGGGGACATTTTTTTTACAGCAGCCCCAGAAATTAAATATCAATGTCAACATTAACACTGCCCTCTCTCTCTTTAAGACTTGCCACTAGTCTCACCAATTTTTAGAAAAAAAAAAAAGTAAATATGAATAAACATCAATTCTCCATGAAAATACATTTCATTTCTTAGACATGTAGATGTCTTTTCTAGTTGAATTTTCATCTTAGACTTGTATGAAAAGAATAAAGGCTGACTGGAAGGTAAAATTTACAGAACATGAGACAGATCACTAGAAACTACATTACCATGAAATGATGATGTTTAAGTAAGTATGTTGACAGAACACACCTCAATACTTATAGCACAATGTCATGTCCCCACCAATTGCAGTCATACTAGCGATATCTGTGACTTATCTCATCCAGTTTTCCTCTATGCTATTGTGTCATTCAGTTTTTAATTACTATGTCAGAAATACCCATTGCAATCAACCTAGGAAAAGTTCTGCATTTTTCAATGTGTTGTTGCTTGGTCCTTGTGTGTGGCAAAACAGCATGTATGGAGGGGAGTGTGTGGTAAAGCAAAACTGATCATCTGTGGTATACTTAGGAAACAAAACAACAGCCTGAGTTCCAGATCATCTTCTCAGACACAACTGCTGTGACCTACCATCCTTACCCCCCATACCCCCACCTCCGCTGCCTTAAGCCCTATCTCTGGAAGATTCTACCACATTTGAAAAGCATCATAAGCTGGGAATAAGCCTTGAACTCATAGAACTTGGAGGACTTGCCAGTTCCAAATGTTGGTTGAATAATCCATACTTCTACTGTAAGCCTTAAATAAAAATACCACCCACAGAACTGACAAAAGCAGGCTCTTATCTTATGTACATTGCTACCTTCAAGACCCTGCTTATGGGGTCTGTCTGGGACAGCATAGAGCCATGCTGTGACATCCCACAATGTCAGGTTAAGGTTAAGCAAGAGAGAATAATTTTCCACAGAAATTTCTAAAATTTATAAGTGACTAGTTTATAAAATTAAATAAATAGGACATTTATATTTTAATGAAGAAGGAAATATAAATCAACAAATACTTAATTTTTAGGTACTGTGTTCTATTTTGGTGGCCAATATTGACCAGCAAACACCACTTGCCCCATAATTTTATCCACACTTCCAATACCTAGGATGGCTATTATGCATTCCCAGCCTGTCAGCTTTGGCTGAATTACAGAGTGCTCAATTATACGCTAATCGAATAGCTGCCCAATGCAGGCCACGTAATGACTTCCTGATTATCTGCCTTTAAATGATGAATGAAATGAATATGTAACATTCTGTTCAAATATAGCATACTTAGCATGCCAAATGAAAACTGATTTTGTGCTCCTCTCTCTGAAAAACGTATATTTTATTGTAATTCAGTTCAATGGCTATTCGGTTGCTTGTTTCCTAGTCATCAAGATAAACATTGAATGAGCTATCTAGGAGAACATTACTCTTCATTTTTGCTTCCCAACAGATGCTAAAGGTGTTAACTATTGTTTAGATTATCTGGATTCTTTTCCTTGCATCATGTCATCGGGAAATGTGAGAAAGGCAGTGTTTTTTGTTTTTGTTTTTGTTTTCTTGTAAATAGTCCAGTTATTGGCAGGAAAATGGCCTCAAACCGAAGAAGAGAGACACACTATCATGTGTGTATTGCAAAGGCAATACTAAGATAAGGACAAAGCATTTATTTTCTCAAGTGCTTTTGATAAACCAGAATATCTTACATGAGCACAAATAAAATAATCCTCTGATTTCAAAAGTACTGGGTGTCTATAAGAATTGTTTTACCATCTCTTACCAAGAGTTACAATCCATATAGTAACTTGAAAAACAATCGCAAAAAGTTATATAGGGAAATTCATTACATGTAGTATTCAGGCTCTCTGGAGAGGGCATAGGCAGTGAGGAAAGAATTATGGAAAGTGGAGGAGGATGCTGCTACCTATTCTGGTGGCCAATATTGACCAGCAAACACTTCTTGCCCTATAATTTTTTCCATGCTTCAAATACCTAAGGTGCCTCTATGTGTACACATTCATATGTGTGTGTACATTAATATTTATGTATGTATATGTATATATATATGTATATATATGTGATGTGTATGTATATACTGGGTCAGGTTTTAAGGATATTCTAGATATAAAGGAGAATATTTCTGCTAATTTACACTTTCTTAAAAGGAGCATTCAAACAAACCAAGAAAATATTTAAAACCATAGTTTTTCAAGAAGTTAACTTGTTTTACACTCTCATTAAAATTATATTTTAACCATTGTTCAACCTCTTCTGCCTTCTGTGCTTCTTCCCTTTGCCCTTCTCATCCTGTTATTTACTTCTCCTTCTACTATTTTTCAGAATTTTTCTTTCCTTTTATTTTCTTTTCTCTTCTTTTTACACACATAATTTATTTGGTTCTATAAAACACAAACCTACCCGTCAATTAATAAATCCATCTCAGTCACACACACACACCATCAAATTTAGTGTTATTTAATTAGTTGTAACTATATAAACCTCCATTTATTTTTAATAAATAATTTTAATAAATATGAATATAGTATGAAACTTTTGTTGTAATCTTTATATTTAATTAACCATATTTGCATGTCTAATGCATACTTTAATATCATTTTACTTGAATTACTAGATTGTCTCCTATATTATTTGTTTCATGATAGTGTGCCAGTTCTTTCCAGTGGTAGCAGAAAGTGTAGAAAACTGAAAATTATCTTGTGTAACAGTTTACTACACCGCAGCACACTTTGATGATGATTATGATTTATATAGACAATAGAACCAAGGTAATATGAAAGAGTTAAGTGATGTTGGGCTTTAATACTAAGGTTAATATAGAAGGCCTAAAGGTATAATAATTTCTATAAAGAAACAGGTGAATTCTACAAATACATCACAACCTTCAAGACTGTTCCATGATCTTTCTGAGACAATAAGCCTCGCTTATGCCTGATTTGTGATTTCCAGTTGAAGGATGGCGTAGTCATAGACAGCTGACTTAAATATACTTACACAAATAGTATGTCTTCCACCACAACTAGTTAAGCAAGGACGGAGGGTGTTGTCTCTTTTATTGTCACTGGATTCATAGGTATCTGCGAGCTCCATTGTGCCTGATGAGGTTCATGTGCTATTGGTCCAAACAAAGCTGTTGTTACTTACCTTCTGACTCCACAGACCAAAAGACAACTTCCGCACGGGAATCCAGGATCTCCACTCTTGAGGCTCTCCAATTACTTTCCAAGGCAGTCTCTATAAGGCAGTGCGTGCCTACTGTGAGACTCATTTGTTATTTGTGGATATTCATTGCTTCTGCATATGAGAAACACACCCCATGACTCTAAGCTTGTCTTTTGGACTGATACATATTCATTCCTTTTAGTAAACCTAACAGAAGGTAAATTGAAAGAGAACACCTCATAGTGGCATTCATGTGGACACTCAAAGCTAAATCTGAAATGTTTGCAGTAGAAAAGTATTACCCTACCCTGAGGTGTATGTTGAGCAAACATGAATCACATGGAAACAACTTGGTTTCTATTTGACATCTCACCATCCCCTGAGAAATGTGTTGACTCCAGCAAGGACAGCTGTCTAGCTCACAGAGATGTGTGGCCTTCTTTATTCCTGTTTCTTAACTCTGCCCATGGAAGTGAGATTTGGTCTTTGTAGGAGTGAGTGCATCTGCTGACTGTATGACAACGACTGACACATCATGCATCTTAGCACGTCATCTGTGTTCTCATGGAGAGACACATCCTCCAGTCCCTCCCACACTCCGCTCTTCATATGGATCATTGTGAGGATGATGGTTTCTTTAGTGTTAATGGATTCACTAGGACTTTCAATTGGTCAGTTATTAGATGGTGATTAGTTACTATTCTTATGACTTTTCTCTTTATGTTAATATTTGGCATTAAGAATATGATGGACCAGTTAGTTAAGATGACCCAAATAAGATGTTTATTAAACTTTTACTTTCATTAAAAGAACATTCAGAAAAACTTTATAGTCCACCAAGACAATGGCAATTCTCCCTTGAACTCGATGCTTTTCTGGGTAATTTGTGAGTTATTTGGTGCCTAAGGTAATTGTTATGCTCACTCTCAATTTTGTTATTCTGATAATACTAGCTTTAAAACTATACACAGAGATATGCTATTGTGATATGTCATTTAGTATGTGAATTTTATTTTTAGTAAACACCGGATAACATCAGTTCAGAATACTTGGGACAAGGGAAGTACTACAGTGTAGCTGTGATAACTATTATTTTGTTATTAATATTCTTTTGTCACTACTATTTAGTAGATGAAGAACCCAAGCTTCACAGAAATTAACTTACTTAAAAATTTCCAGAGATAAGATAACCTCTTATTCAAGAATGGATAAAAATTATTTAGTATATACACACAATAAATTTTGTTCCTCTACACACAATCAAACAAACAAACACACAAAACAAAAACTCATGCCATTGAGGAAGAATGGAGAAAATGGATGTCATTATGTTATATGAAAGAACCTAGCCTTGGGAAAATGGCTTATGCTTATTCTCATATGCTGAACCTAAATTACATACACACACACACACATACACACACACACACACACACACACACGTCTGTGTTTTATATGTTTTTATAAATGTGAATGTGTATTTGTGTGTAATCAGGAGAGTAGAAAGGTATCTTACAAGAGGTGGAAAGCAGAGGCTGATGGAGACCAATTGACACAGAAACAGAAGGAGAATTTATAGGAGGAGGAATGAGGAGTCAGAGTGGTCAGAAGGTCTTGGGGGGAGAAAAGTAAGAGTGTGTGCGAAATTAGACAGCATATAATCACACAGGTGCATATATGAAAATATGATAAGAACCTGTTACTTTGAGATGTTTTTAGGTCTAGATAGGTCTTTTAAGTTGGTAGAGATACAATAGGATAGATATTTACTTACATCTAATTTTAGACTCACCAAGATAGAAAAGATATTTTCTTCAAGGTTGCTAAATACAAATAGCCATATGAATATACCATTTACATAATTCACGATTGTTTTATGGTTCTTGCTGTATGTAGTTTATTATATATGTATGTGTCATTATATATATATATATGATAATGGTCATTAACAGAAAAAAATTTTTAAAAAGATCGTTCTACAAAGAATTAATAGTAAAAGAAAAAGAAGAACCATCAGTTTATAGGACAGGCCTGTGGCTTAAATGAAGAGCTGAAATGCTGGCTTGCCAAAGTGTTTTCTTTCCATGATGCCTCTGAGGAATTAAATGGGGCTATATCTTTGTGTCTCCTGTCTTCTTGATTCATCAATAGTCTACATTTTTCTGGTTTCTTCTACCTCTCCACTTATTTCTTATTAGCACCCTTTCAAATGTTACACTGTTTCTCATCTTAGTGCCTCCTAGGGATGGAAGTGAGACTCAGGTAAATCCTGGGAACCTTCCTGGGTGCTGAGGTGCCTGGGATGTAGTCTGGAAGGAGTCCCTTTCTTTGCATCTTTGTGAGCAGCCCCCATGTCTCAGAGAGGGTCTCTTCATATTTGAGTCCTGGGCGCTTGCTTTGCTTCCCTCTAGCAAAGAAACCAAAAAGGAATACCCAGACAGACGTTCCTGGAGACCCAGAGATTTGTTCTGTCATTCTCTGATTCGAGAGAATTCTTTGTTACTTTGCCTTAATAAATGGGCTTTACCTGGTGGCCCTGTTGGAATTCTCTGTGGCATGATAACAAGTTGAAAATCAGACAATGTTCTAGTGGAGGCCAGGTGTTCAAAGTATAGTAAACAGCTCCCTAAAGATTAGAAAATGAATATTTAACTAGATGACTACTTTTGATTTCCTTCATTCATTTTTTATTATTTCAGTGAAAACCTTTTTGATGGAAATCACATTGACAGGGTTTTAATATCTCTTGATAAATGAAAGCTGTCACTCCAGTGGGGTTAGTATTTCTTTACAGTGACATTTCGTAAACTCTAGTGGCCAGTAATATTTTTTCATAGTTACAACTTAGGCAATTCTATGCAGACTGTACATCAAGGAACACAGTTTGTCCTAAGAGGTTGATAATTATAATGAAGCTAGTTATATTAATTAGGTTCTGTTCATAACAAGCTTGATGATTGGTTTTTAAGAAGGAGGGGGGGCGAACCCTCAGCCTAATCTGTGCAGGCTTTGAGTACATAGCATATTTCTTATCTTATCAGAGGCTGAAGGGACCACAGTATCCGTGAATACAGAGCTCCGTGCTTGTTGTAAGACCCATCTTGCAAAGCTAGATTAAAAATGCAAAACTCTGTGGGGGTTGATAGTCATTAAAAATTAGTGGCTGGTACGGTTACTTGAGACATGGAAATGGAAGCGTTGTCTTTACATTGCCTCTCTCTCTTGTGACTGTGGCTCAGGAAAAACGAATGGGAACCAAGTAAGAAGCATTTGGGAGTGCTGCCCCCCTGCTCCCCCTCTCCCCTCCCCCCCCCCCCCCCACATCAGATTTTCCTAAGCAGATATTTTACAATTACCACACTTGGCAGTCTTTATTTGATTGCCAGTTAAAACTCTGAGACTAGTCCCAGAGCCGTGCAGGAAGGTGAATAAGTCATTGAGTTTTTGTGCATATGTTCAAGTTCCTTAACAGTGTTTTGTCACCTTGCCTCTGTCCCCCATGCTTAGAGAAAGTCCAAGTGTAGTTTTCCTTTAGGCTGGTGCTGACAAGATCCAATCAAATCCGCAAATACAGAAGGTAGTGTTGTGGGTTGGAAATTGGCTAAGGTTTTCAAAGAAGTTTGAGTCCAGTGGAAATGTTTACTCCAGAAAGGGTTAATAGAGTATGAGGTGTCCCACTTTGGAGGCTCCTCCTGGGGCTCACAATATTGTTGAATTAAGCCCACACTTTAAGACGATAGCGACTTCTTCCCATCTCTCTCTCAACAACGAAATGAAGTGAAAACTTCTACCCCACACAAAGACAATCGATAGCATGAGCAAAGCCGTTTGAGGCAGAAGTAGTTCTTTTTGAGTTTTTAGCTTTTGCTTTGTTGAAAGGGTTTTTTTTTTTTTTTTTCTTCACTGACTTGTCATGTTTGTTAATGGCTGTGGTGAGAGGCGTTGGATTTCAGAATCTGCTCAAACCCTCAAGGAAGCAGTAACTGAAACCGAAGGAAAACTGCCTGTGTCGGGTTAATCTGGGATTTCCAAACTGGGTTTAGATCAAAAAAGAAAACCAAGTTTTCCCAGTGAATGGGGCTCTGGGCTTATTCATATAAAGCTTTTCCGTCACCCACTCTAGCATAGGGCTTCTGATATGCAGAAACCTGTCACTTCGGAGATAAACCCACTAATCCACCGCCATCCTTGCAGACCGTGTTCCGTGGGCAGATCTTT
>OU015755.1:69496638-69523037 GCA_907169655.1 Acomys percivali | reverse complement strand
TCTCTCTCTCTCTCTCTCTCTCTCTCTCTCTCTCTCTCTCTCTCTCTCCCTCTCTCTCTCTCCCTCTCTCTCTCCCTCTCTCTGTCCACGGAAGATTCTAGGCCTTTCCTTAACTTAGTATCTCTAGTTCTGACTTTGTTATTGGTGTGTCTCAAAATGATCATGCCTTCATGCTTTGTCTATATCTCAACTCATGTATGACCCATTTCTAAATTGCTTTTCTGACTCACATCTATTACTCTGCCATCTCTCTGTTTCTGTTGTCTAGGACATTTCTCACTACATGCTAAAGTTTTGTTTGTTGATTTCAACACTATAATATGGCCTCTTTTGAGCCAAAGCATATGTAAATTGTTGGCATTAGTGACCAGTCTGTCTTGATTGGGGCTAACTCCAAGATGAGAGAAAAGGTTTGGCCATTGGTTGGTCCACAGCATATAACAAGTGAATGGGCTTTGTGATGGTTCTTGCTTGTCTCTCATGCTTTAAGCTGTTCTACAGAGAATAAAGACTCAGAATGGGAAAGAATGTAAATTCTCTATAACAGGGTCTGTAGATGTGCTGTTCCCTCCTGATGTAGCCTGTATGGAGACATTAAGAGCCACATCTCCACCTGTGAGAGGCTGTTCGACACAGTTTAGGAAGCAGGTAATATTTGTTTCAAGGGCCTGGCATGTCTGTAAACTGAAAAGATCAATATTTTCAAAATGCTTCTATGTGCTACTCTGTAAGACCCTTATATATGCCATGCTTCTTTTGCCCAAAGAATCTTTATGTAATCTCACTACTTAAATCTCCCCTCTCTTAGAGAGGTCCCTTGGAGATGGCTCTTTGAGCTTTCCTTAATAACCTTGCCTTCTTCTGTCCTTAGGACTCTGGCTCCATCTGCACCTTTCCCACACTACACTAATTCTATTACTCTGTTTGATTCAGGACCTCCCATCCTCACCCCGAATTTCCCTTCATAACACCTGTTGTTCTTGCCATTGTACAAGCAACCATGCCCTTAGATGCTTTACGTCCATCTGTCTGGATTGCAACCTCTTCAAGGACAATTGTACCTCTGTTCAGGACTGCCCTATTTCCAATATCAGTTATCTGGGATCATAACATTTCCCTTTGAGGTACCTGTTCATTTATTATTCCCTTCATCCTTAAGCATCAAATCAAGTAGAAAATGTAAACTTCTAACATTATCCTCAATGATGGAGATACATTCTCAGTGCTGACATGTTAGAACAGAGACATGATGCTTTCTCCACTATAAAAACATTGTGATCTACCATTATAAAGGATTATGAAATAGCTAAATAGTTAAATTGATAAATAAGCATTTGTACCACAGAGCAACAGGTGAGACTTCATTAAGAGTCAGGAAATTTCTAGCTATTGTTAGAAATCATCATAGTTGCATTGGAAAGGAAAAAACAAAACAAGTCTCCAAAACCTAAATTCTGTTATTTCTAGAATACAACCAAGGATATGACAGTCCCATCTCAGGAATACAATTTTTACTGGCTTTTATTAGTGTTAGAATCTGTTGCATGTACCACTCAAGTTCATTGGCATATTACTTGCTACACACTTTCAATTTTATTTTATATTTTATGTCATGGATGTTCACAGTTAAAACAGTCCTATGCTGATTGACTGACATGAATAAATAGATTTTCCATTAATGATTATTCATTTCTCCTCTTCTTCAAGTTCTTTTAGGTAGCAAAAAAACCAAAACAAAACAAAAGAAAATAAAAACAAACAAATCAAAAACAAAAAAACAACAGAAAAATATACTGTATTGAGTGATTAGCTTTACTTAGCTGATTTTACTAGGATTGTTTTAAAAATGTATTCCAAAAGCTCCTTTCTACTTTTAAAAGTGAATATGTGAATATGAAGAAGCTCCTTACACTTTCTAAGCCAGCTACTTATATTTATAACCTTGAGGTTACCTTTGATCCTAAATCAGCTTTTAATTACCATTGTAGTTACACTGGGTGAAAAAATGATTCTATTATTTCCAGAGCACAGCAAAGATGTGACCAGTCCTATCTCATGAGTACAGTTATTTTAAAGCTTTTATTACTAATTACAGTTGGTTTATTATAATTCATTGGTCGCTGGCCTTCCAGGCTATTTACTTAAGGTTCTATTCAGCCTTCCAGCTGCTTCTGCAGCTGTGAGTCCTCTGTGATTCCATGTCTTCATGAGAGTCACTGGGATCCTCTTTGAAAGAGGCTATAATTGGGCTCAAGGCAGGCACTTAACTTGGTGTCTCCTGGAAGGTGGTTCAAGTGTGTGCAGTATTTCCAGCTCTAAGAGGTTAAGAATGTAAATACCAAGGTAGAAGAACACTTTGAGCAGTATAAAAGGACATCACAACAATGATGCCATTTGTCTAACTTTTTCCTTGTGGATCTGTCTCTCCATATTTACTTTCCCCTTCTTTGTATTCCAGTTTTCTAATTACAATTTTCTGATTGCTCTGCTCCAAGTCAAATTTTACTACATATATTTCAAATGAGAAATAATACATCATGGAGAATTTTATATAATTAATTCCTTTTTTAAGAATTACCGATAAACTACTCTGTGTCCTCAACAAATTTTTCTGTCTGATCAAGAAATTGTTCTCAAGAAATTAAAAAAGAAAGCCTTTGGTCTCCCTTCTAAACTCAAGGAGTTCCAAATCCTCTCAAGAAGAGTCTGGATGCAATTTTGTCAAAACACTCTGATGTATGTGCAACTAATTTTCTAGTGCAACCGAGTGACTGAATCATCCCACAAGTCTGAGATGTAGATTTTGAAAAGGTGTAAGAGTGACTGTAGTATAACATGGACTGAAGACAGGCTCGAAATGCCTTGAAATCCTAGGGCTTTTATATGTGTGGCCTACCTACATAATTCAATTGCCATGACAAAACACCATTACCAAGACAACTTAGAGAAGAAAGCATTTAATTAGGTGCAGAGGGTTTCATGACCGTCATGGTGGGAGGCATGGTAGCATACAGGCAGACATTGCACTGAGGCTGCACATTGTAATATATATTCACAGGTAGAGAGAGATGCAGCCTGGGAATGGACTGGTGTGGGCTTTTGTAACCTGAGTGCCAGCCCTAGGGACATGCCTCCTCCAACAAGGCCACACAGGCTAATCTTCCCAAATAGTTTCACCAACTGGAAACATATGCAACCATATGGGCCATTCTCATTCAATCCACCCAGGAAGACTATTTATCCTGTTCTCAGGACTCTTTAATCACCTATAGTATTTATTTCTATAATATGTGTGAATGTGTGTGCATGAATGTTTGTGTGTGTGTGTGTATGTGTGTGTGTGTTGTGTTAGAGGGCAGGGTTGTTGAGGTCTAAACCCTCTAGTAAGACTTAGGCAGGAATATTGAATATAGTCATATTTCATGTTGACAATCCCTGATTGAAATATTGAAATGCTAGCTAACTGACATTTAGACTGTCCATTTCCAATTGGACTAGACCACCCTTTAAAGCACGCATGCAGTGTACAGATCATTATATTAAACTGTCTATCCAGAAGTACATTAAACTAAGTTATAGGCAATATTAAAAGCCAGATAATATCTCATTCCCTCTCTGAATACCTACTGAACTAGTGTCAGTAGTGTTGCTTCAGGGATCCAGAAGGTAATCACCCAAGTTACTGTATGCATGGAGATCTTGAAAAACAAGTGAACCAATATAAACCCACCCAGATCAAGTCATGGAACATGGGAAGCATCTGCTTACCAACATCACCTGAATTGTCCCATTAATAAGATGCTCACAATTCTGCCATCCTTGCTTTTAGGCATTAAACCTAGAATGCAAAGCAAGAAAAGAGGATAGGGGACCCAAGAAGAAAATAATCACATCAACAAATTTAGGATGCCTGCCTTCCAACAAATTCCAGGATCTCAAGTTTGAGGCTTACTTAATGACAAAGATAAATGGATAACTCAGAGTTAAACTGGTCTAGGATAAATTTGCTTGCATGCTTATGAGCTCTGCCTATTTTATTGAGGTCTTGTGAGATTTTTGCCTGATTTCTCTGGGTAAATAGGAGAACATAGAACGACAATAGCAGAAGGTGTCAAGTCCAAGTTCATCTACTCACAGTGGCAGGCATGATTCACAGCTATCTTCAGTCCTCAGGAAATCCTCCTTCAGTCAGTTGGTGACTAGAATTCAGGGGTGATGAGGTCATGGAGGCTTCATAAGAAATATGTTTAGTACTGTGTGGGCCATGGATCTCTCCCTTCCACTCACAAGGGATGGTAGTAAGCAGGAACATTAGAGAGGTTAGTTATTTTATGATGAATAGACAACCATGCTACATGAAAGAAAGCACATACAATGTGAAATTTGCCAATTTTAGATTTATAGTTAGTTTGGTAGCAACAAGTACTCTTATGCCATTTTACAATGCTTGCCCGCGTCTAGTTCAGAACTTTATTTTTCTTCTCCAAAATGGCAGCTTCATATCCATTAAAGACTAATAAACATCACCATAACTCTATGATAGTGACTGATTATTTCATGTGTGTAGAATCATATAACTTTGTTTCTTCTGTGAAGGATTTAATTCACTTTGCAACATGTTTTTAAGGTTCAGCCTTATTATAGCATATCAGAAGTCCCTGACTTATGAGGGATTTATAGTGCTATTTCATTGTATACCTATGTCATGCTTTTATTTTCCACCTACCCATTGACAGAGAGATGTTTGAGTAGAGCTTTGGTGTTTTGGTTATTATGGATGATGGTGCTATAGGCAGTGTTTGTTTTAGTGTCTGATTTCAAATCTCTTGGGTAAATATCAAAAAAAATATAATTTCTGCAATGTATAAGAGTTTATGCTTAATAATTTAAATAAATTGGTAAATATATTCATCACATATCTTGTGGAGCAAGACAATGGGATGGGCACACTGAGTAGTAAGGTCAGTGGCAGTGCTTATTTTCAATAGTGTGTTGACCATATTTCCTGCACTGATTCTGAGATCAAGCACAAACCTTAGTGACAGTCAGCACTGAGCATATAGTTGTCAAGCGGTGCCACAGGTTGGCAGGGAATGGCAGTGGGTGACCCTACTGATTCTCTTAGTCAGTGTGTTTTCACTCATCTGTTTCACTTTTTCCAGATCATGAAAATATCATTTTCAGCCTTCTGGTTTCAGGGAATGAGTGGCACATGGATCAGAGTCACTATAACTGACTCAGCTCCTGTCATACCCTGCCAACCTGTAAAAGTGGTTAAAGCTGTGGCCTACGGCTGTCAAGCTCCCATTTTTTTTTGTTTTTGTTTTTGGTTGGTTGGTTGGTTCGTTGGTTGGTTGGTTGGTTTTTCCAGACAGGTTATCTGTGTCGCCTTGGCTGTCCTGGACTCACTTTGTAAGCCAGGCTGGCCTCGAACTCACAGAGGTCCTCCTGTTTCTACCTCCCTGAGTGCTAGGATTATAGGTGTGGGCCACCAAAACCAACTCAGGCTGCCATTTTTAACTCTTGATTTTAATTAATGGAAGCCCCATGGTCAGATAAATAGTTGAGGAGGGGGATGTATTCTGTCATTTTAACTGAAAAGTCACATGGCAAAGGAAGTGGATGAAAGTCACCTATACCAAGGTACCTTGCAGCTTCAAAGTCAACGCTATTTTCTCATCTTCTTCTTTTCGGTTCACTTATGATTTTCCTTTATGAGAAAATGAAGACTGAGCTCTAACTTGTTTCATATGTGGGAGAGTGAAGTGTTTTTCTTTTTAAAGATCTCTCTGTCTCTGTCTCTGTCTCTGTCTCTCTCTGTCTCTCTTTCTCTCTGTCTCTCTGGTAAATTATTAGATTCATTTTAATTAATGTCCAGTAGTTGCTATTTTCCTGTGCACATACCACGTTTCTTGACTAATTTTGACTTATCTACAATTTTATACCATGACTTATCATAAAAAATACGACCACTGATAAGGAGATTTTTCTAAAATATCCACCACAAGCCTAAAAATGAATGTAAACATTAGACAGTTCTCCAAATAGCAATCTGAAGTAGAGAATAGAGTCTTCATTTCAAAGGAGAGAAAGAAAGAAAGTCACTGGGCCAAGTCATAAAGCATGTGCCCTTGGTAGGCAGCCCTGAATAGCCGAGCCATGGGTGAACAGTAGGTCGCTGAATATACACGAACCATGACTCCCATGAATGAGGCAAGAGTTCTGTACATTTTCTCCAAACCAAATTTTGAAAGGAAGATAAAACATTTGCTAAAATTTCATACCAAGAAAAAGACGTATAAAAATAATTATAAACAAAGTAAAATAAATAATTGAAAATTTCAATGTGTCCTTTTATTGTAAGTTCATTAGTAACCCTTCATATCAAAGTAAAATGGATTATAAACTCTCAGAGAAAGACCTAGCATGCTATCAAGTACTTCCAAGATACTTCTCATATTTTTCCTTTACTATACTTGGCTCTTGTTCTTGTCATTTTTTTTTTATCCTAACGCTTCGTATGCTTAGTGATGAATGCTTATCATGAATGCCTAGTACATCTACAGTAAATGAACATAGTCAATATATAACTAGAGTGCTTAAGAAATTTCCTTATCAAAATGTATAAAACATCTCTTGTGAGCCTAAGTCCTCATATTTTTTCACTAAAATATATTTATAATTACTTTGACTTCTGTTATAATTGAAATTGAAGACATTTTAAAATGTAAAAATGGTTCTTAGGGCATTTTGGCATATCTTACATTTATTTGGATTCAGAATGAGATATGAAAATTTTAACATTTATCCTGAAAATAAAACGATGAAATAGAAGAGCATGCCCTGAATGATTAATTTCATATGGCCAGAACACAGTTCAAATGTGAATGTTATTAGTACTTTCATTTTTCATAGTCAATATTTGCATTTCTTAATAGTGAAAATCTGCTAAAAAATTAAAATGAATTAAGATCCCAGGGCAATGAGCAACTAAGGATTTAAAAATAGAATTTTAGGCTTAGAAATACATGGCTTCATCAAGGTCAAAATTATGGACACTGGGCTAAGGGAGGTCTCACCCAGCTGTCCATACTTTCTGACAGTTGAAGAGTTAGCAATCATCACACAAGAACCAGTAAGACTTATATCTATGCTTTACATAGAACAGTCTCTGGGCTGTAGAAGAGAAATAGCAGCATTTGATAGGCTGTTAACAGGCTTATTTTTTTGCTGTGAATTACTTACATAGTATTGCTTCCTGAATTAATTGTTCCACCTTATTTAAAGACAAATAGTTCCACCTTAACAAATTAATCATATGGAAGTATTTCTATAAAGGAAATCTCTAACAAAAGCCTATCAAAAACACCAGTACTCTTTCTAGAGGTGACCATGATTATAACATTCTCTATGAGGCCACAGTTTCCTATTACAAAGGAGCAAAGCAGACCAGCAGATTTCTCCAGGGCTGGGATTACAACTCAAAACAATACTCAATATTTTTCTATATCTCAGAAACAAAACTGCAAAATTCACGCAGAATCAAAATAAAAAATTTAGCTAACTTTTCTATGAACTATAGATAGAGATAATCCCTTGTTCTTTCATCACATTATTTATTTCTCTATTATAGAACAAGTTGAGGGCCTTTGAAAATCATGTCATTTTATTTTACAGAAATGCTGAGTGCTTCTAGCCTCCCATAGTTAGTAACAGAATAACCAAATCAGACCAGAAATGTGTCTAAAACAAGGAGGACCAATAATAGACATGATGCTGGTTTTCACCTTGATTATGTGGTTTCTCTTTCTCTTCCAGAACTTTCTCTATAATAATGACCAAAACATAGGAGTAATAGCAGATATTTTGATACCGGGGAAGCCACACAGACCAGGTCAGGGACAACATGATTCATAATGTTGATACTGACAGCATGGTTTTGAACAATCTTACAAAATTTTTATAAAGTCCTGCTTGGACTTCACCCACTCAAGGCTTAATCATCTTCTTCCATTTTACAACCCAAGGCTCTCTACATCTGTCTTAACAGAAGCTTGAGGACTATGACCCATCTTGCCCTATTGCTACCCTTGAAGAGCTTGGCTGTCTTATGAAAAATCTAAAAGCAGTTTGTGCCTTATGACAATTTCACGTAATTTATTTATATTTCAAGGCTATTCTTTCATGTGGTACTTCCTTAAAAATCTTCAGTGCTTTTCACTGGCACAGAATCCAAATTCCTTACCAGATTTTCTTTTAAAGAGACACAAGGTTCCTAGCTTTTTTTTTCGCATTTGATGTGAATCTACAGATCCAGGACACCCTTAGCTTCTATGCCTGATATCACCTCAGAAACCTGACCTGGATACCCTAGTGGAGTTCATCACTTTCTATCTTTAAGTCTGATAATATGTGAGTTTACCTAGCAGAGATTATGACTCAGATTATGTGAGAGACTGCCTGTCAAAGGTTACAGCTTTGATGATATGAGCATTTAACTCTCATAGAGTATGTATTTTTGTACAAAATTAATTTTCGTATTACAAAGTGTTGTGCTTAAAACACTTGCTAATTAGAGTTTACCTTTATTTTCCATTGACTGACCCTAAACACAAAAGCATGCTCAATGGAAGTACTGCTTAGTATAAATATATATGAACATGCCATTAGATGTTTGGCTTTATTTTCATGACTTCTTCAAACCCTCAGATACATTCTCAGGAGTAAGATTGCACATATATTTTGTAAACTAATATGACACATATACTACATACTGTCTTATAGTTGACCTGCAAGGAATTTTTTTGGAAATGAGCAAATAAACTGATCATTGGAAAAATAGTCACAAATATTGGCTTCTAAACTTTTAAAGAACTCTAGTCTCATGCTAATTCAAAGTCATAAATTTTTGATATCATGCTGAAGATTTTTTTATTTAGTTCTGGTATTTGAAATTTAGGCTGTGACTCTAGTTATCTTACTTGCTCTCAATTTACTTGGCTCTGAACCAGCATTTCAGCAATAAAAATGGGAAATTTGAATGAATTAGTTTTTTTACATATATACTTATATTACTACATATGTATACAATAAAGTGCCTACAGCAAGAAGAACCACCAAATAATCAGTAATTATATAAATGTTACATCCATAGTGTTTTGGCTATTTGCATTTGGCAACCTTGAAGAAAACATCTTTCCTATCTTGGTACATCTAAAATTCTGAATGTAAATCAATATCTGTTATATCTCATCTCTATCAACTTAAGACATATATCTAGACCTAAAAACATCTTAACCCCTAAACAGCTAAGCTTCATTGTAAAACTTTGTGTAACAATCAGCCATGAATTTATAAGCTTACCACAAATCAGTAACCATACAGAGTCAATGGCCATCTGATTTATCCCCTGAGTAGCATTTTATAAAGATATTAGGAAGATGTAGATTTGTGTTGGGCCTTCTTATTATAGTCTTGAGTTCCCCTGAAAAGCTCATGATGTTGGTGACAAAATTCTTTCTTTCTTTCTTTCTTTTCTTTCTTTCTTTCTTTCTTTCTTTCTTTCTTTCTTTCTTTCTTTCTTTAAGACAACAGGAGTGCCTGCTACCTCTTTAATCCTTTTTTTGTAAGACTCTTCTGTAAGTTCTTATGCCTGGATAGGCTCATTTTTGGTTAGTTTACATAATACACTTTGAGGCTAGGTTCACTAATCACATGTGAAAAGTCTTCTCCTTCTTCATATTATGTGACATAATCAAGGGATACCCACATAGCATGTATATAATTATTATCCCCTCAAAGGATAGAAAATTATTAAAAGTCACTTTAGTATCTGCCTGACTTATGATAATAAGTATTGTTAAGTATTCATTTTAATGTTATGTAGGCTATGTTTCACTCATGTCTGTGTATAAAAGGTGAGTCACCATACAAAATGCATTTTTAACTTTTAAGTAGACTGAAAAATCACCATAGTATTCTTGACTCACGAATTCATTGTTTTGCTCTTCATGTTCCCACACATATAAGGAAATGCTCAGTTCAATCATGGACACTGGTAAGTTGTTTTAGATATCAGTGCTCCAATATCTAATATCAGATAAACACATTTTTTGCATTTTTCATCCAATCAGTGAATGATTATTGAATTTCCACTGCATACAAAGCTCCGCATTACACAACAAAGACTAGAGATTCCCATAGGTCAACCGTTGTCAGAGAAGATATGTGAACCTTCAATAAATCAGTGTACTACCAGGTAAAATGTGGAGAAAAACTCCTAAGAAATTTCAAAAAGGAAACAGAGTCCAAAACTTTACAATACTTTTGTATTAATATACTTGATAAAAGACCACATTTTCTTCTCAGTTATCTAAAATGTAACCTCATATTGAATAAGAGGAGAAATAAGACAAGTAATTAAAAAGAAAAAGAAAGAAAAAGATTAAAGATGAATTTATAAAGAATCCAGTGTCTGGAATATGCTTCTCACACATTTAAAAGAATTGAATTCACTCTACCAAGTAATTAGAATAGAAACATTATAGAATTTTCAAATATCTTATCCTTTCTGTCATTTTATTATTTTCCTCAAGAGACTTCAAGTCTTTGGGATGTGGACTGCCACCCACTCACATTGCTATCAGCAAGGCTTGAGACTTTCAGCAAATGCTGAGTTGGAAATTAATTTGGAGTAAGCTGTAAATACTCTTCAAATCAAGCATAAATCCACCTTTCATATGTCACTACCCCCAACCAGAAGCCAGTGGCCAAGAGGACTTCACACAACTTATCCTTTGATTATTGTTTGGCCTCAGAGACTCCCTAAATTGCTCATAGTGGATGTAAATTCCTCTAGCCCAGAAAGCATTTTGATCAGCCATTTTCATGGTGATCCATGAGCCATTCTTAATGTACTGAAATTCCATTCTATTTCAGAGTCATTGGCTGAAAATTTAATGCTTTATGTGTTCTCTTTTAATGTGCCCAATATTATCTATGATTCTTTTGTTTTTAACATTAAGGCATTCCATACAAAGATATCTTTTTCCTTAGCACCTTAAGACATTCTATTTCCACATGAACTCACCTTTAGGGCACATACTCAAAAAAAATTTTCCTTGGCAGATAGATAAGGATATATTCAGATTAATATTGTGGAACAATTATTCAGAGGACTGGCTTTCTGCATTTGCTCTTATGTGTCATTATTGCCTGGAGATTTTCCATCAATGTCTTTGCTTTCCATGATCCACTGACATTTCACCCAGGACATTGATAATATTTTTCTTTAAAAGATCTCAAAGAATTTAATGAATTTGTCTCCATTTCTATTTTATTCATGTGGTTGATTAGATTTATGGATTTGTAGATTTATAATTTGAGTTCATAAAAGATTTGTTCCCGTTGAGACAGAAAACCCATGAGATTAATTAAACCCTCTGTCTTCACTGTTCCTTCATGTTCCACCTCTATTAAGAAAAACAAGCATGGAATATAAAGCAAAAGAAGGAACTGCTGTTGTTACTAATTGATTGTTTTTCAGCAATGATGCACAGCATACACTTATCTAAAAATAAGTCAAAATCTATAATTTTATGTTAAATAAAAAAGGACATAGGAGCCTCATTCAAAAGGTAGCCTAAATATGTTGCTGACAATCTTGAAATACTTGAATCAGACCCTTTATCTCCTGCCCATGAGTTAGTTCTGTGAAGATGGCTAACAAGAAGTTGTTTACTCATTTATCTTTAACAGACATTTGATTCTCCATTTCTGCAGCCTTTCTTAGTGATGTTACAGCTATTTCCTCTTCTGTGTTTATTAACAGAACAGGAGTTCAAGGGACAGTGTCCTTCACATTATACAAAATACATCTTATAGTGGCAAAAGTTCAACCTCAAATGAATAACCTGCACTTAGAGCACAGTGATATTTAATTGAGATGTTTAGTCGTATAGATTATTGGTTCTAAGGGTTATACCTTGGCCAGTTAGGGCTGCAAAGCTGACACATGACTGATGTTACTGTTTGCAAATTATTGTACTGCCAGTGAAGGTAACTATTAAAGACAATCAAATACTGCCCAGCTGTATATTGAAATCATCACTCTCTGCAAGTATCTTGTGATTTATTCAAAAGCTTATGTATTGTGGAGGGCCAACAAATTTGAGAAACTACCCACTAAACTCCAAGGAGGTTGTGACCTCACAGATTGAATGAAGTGATGAGTTTCTATTGTCATTCTGGCATTGCCTAGAAGACACAGGCTTGGCTGTTACAAGGACAGTTTGGGGCAGTTAATGCAAAGACTGGATTCACGTCACACTTGAAGAGTTGGTGTGTTATTTTTCTTTCTCAAGTAAAATATTGACTTCTTTCAGATTGATTTGTTGGTGAAAATATTTATTTCTAGTGTTTGATAAAATTCTGAACATTCGTCCTATTAATGGATCTTATTCCCCAAATAAGTTTCTATTTGGCTAGGCTAAAGTTTCTTCTACTTTTACACTTCTAGGACATGGGGATAATGCTTCCTTACCTGGCCCCTTCCCTATTCCAGACACTGCCTTCACTAAACAACTTACAGAGAGCAGTGATAAGCAACCTTAACAGTGATCTCTGATTTTCAGATTTCGGCTATAATTGAGCTCCTCACTAGTGTTCACCAAGACTGAGTAGGTTGACTCCTCAAAACAGTAAATAAATGTGCAAATACCTTCAATTCTCCTGCAAGCATTGCATGAGAAGGATTAGTGGCATATTTAAATTTTCAGCTTTCCAGCAGTGCTCTTTCTTTGCTCTCTATCCTAGCACAGTGCTGAGTTTGTGTTTAAATGTTCCGTTTTGTGCATTTCAAACTGTCAGGCTGAAGAAATACCAATAAGTGTGTTAGGTTTAGATAATCGAAAATTCCCTTTACTCAGCTTCTTCATCTATATTTATCTGTCTGGCTGTGAAATCTATTCCAAGGGTATTCATCTACCACCCGAATCTGTTCACCAAGCATCAAGACTCATCAGTGAGATGGAATAATGCCATTTAATTAGTCTTTGATATACAGCTTAATTAGGTCTTAATAAGGGGTAGTGCATCCTAAAATCAATTATCTTGCTCTTTTTAATAAGAGCAACTAATTAGTAGGAAAATCACCACAGTTCTCTTTTTATCCTGAAGCTTTCCATGGTGTGAAGAAGGTTATGAAAAAAGAAAAACAATATTCTCCACAATATTTGTAAGAAATGTCAAATTGAACCTAAATGGATATATTCAAAATAGTTGCAATAGGTTAGAAATATTTTAGAGAAAATGCAGTGCTACCAGTTCCTTGAATATTTCATAGTTTTTTAGTTGATGCAATTGGGAAAAGAAAGTCAAAGCCACCTTCTCTGAGGGGCTCTTGCTTTGCATTGGCACAAAATGTCTTAGACGCAGGCCCACTGTGACTGCTTCTACTGTAGTATGATGATCATATTAACTACCCATCTTTGTTTTTTTTTCTCTTTTTTTTATTAATTTATTCATATTACATCTCAATTGTTAGCCCATCCCTTGTATCCTCCCTTTCTTTCCTCCCTCCCGCTTCCCCCTCTACTCCCTTCCCCTATGTCTGTGACTGAGGGGGACCTCCTCCCCCTGTATATGCTCCTAGGATATCAAGTCTCTTCTTGGTGACTTATTATCTTTCCTCTGAGTGCCACCAGGCCTCCCCATCCAAGGGACATGGTCTGATATGGGGCACCAGAGTTTGTGTGGAAGTCAGATCCCCTTCTCCACTTAACGGTGGAGAATGTCCTGTCCATCGGCTAGACTGGGTAGGGGTTTGAAGTTTACTGCCTATATTTTCCTTGGCTGGTACCATAGTTTGAGGAGGACTCCAGGGCCCAGACTGTGGTATATTTACACTATGGAATACTACTCAGCTATTAAAAACAAGGAATTTCCAAAATTTGTGGACAAATGGATTGAACTACAAATTATCATAATGAGTGAGTTCACCCAGAAGCAAAAAGAGTCAAATGCTATATACTCACTTATATCGAGACACTAGGCCAAGGGGTACGCCCCCATGAAAAACTTTACCTACCAGGAAAGTGGGTCAGAGGGGAGAAAATCCTATTGAGACTTTAGGGGTGAGAAGCCTGGGAGAATGAGGAAATAGAAGGATCCAGAGGGTCCTGGAAAAATATAATGGGTACATGTTCTCTTCTCAATGAAAAAGGACACCATGAACATGAATGCAGTTACTACATGCTGGGCACATACACCAGATCTCAAAAGTTTTTATTTCAGCCAAACATCAGACAGAGATTTCCCTACAGAAGTGAGGGAAGAAGGATTAGAGGGGGCCAAAGAGATCAAGGACACCACAAGAACACAAGCCAACAGACCAGCACTCAGGGGAGTTCAAAAAGATCAGGAGTCCTGCAGAGGTCTGACCGAAGTTCTCTGTATGGTACTGTGCTGCTTGTGTTCTTGTGGGATCCCTAACAGTGGGAGCAAGGCTTTCTGGTTTTGTCTGCCTTTGGGACCCTTTTCCTCCTCCTGGGTTGCCTTGTCCAGTCCCTATGTGCCTGGTCTTACTGTAGCTAGTTATCCCTTATTTACTTGATGTGCCTGGAAGGCCTGCTCTTTTCTGAAGGCAGATGAGGCAGGCATGGATTGGGCTAGGAAAGGGAAGGTGATGGTGGGAGGCTGGGAGGAAGTGATGGAAGGAACTGCAGTCAGGGTGAGATGTATGAGGGAAGAATAAATAAAAAGGGAAAACAAATTTCAGGTATTTCTGGGTTGTGTAGGAAGTTCAAGACAGTCGAGGATACTTGAAACATAAACTGCATATTGTGCATACGTACATGCATGCATGTGTGTGTGTGTGTGTGTGTGTGTGTGTGTGTGTATGTGTGATGTGTTTTAAACAATGTGAAGGACATCTACTCTTAAACTGTGTTTGCATTAGTGCATAGAGAAGGGGAAAGGGCTGCACAAATTGAGAGTCAAATCTCTATGAAAGGGAAAAGTGTAAACAACTTATTTTTTACCTATCATTTCAGAACCTACAAGCAAGATATAGGAGCTTTGACTCATTTCAAGGTTTTCAGCAAATGTACGTGGGGCTAGTATTTATATTTATATATTATTATAGTAAGAATGATAATGAGTTATCAAATCGAAGTGGCAGTGAGAGAAGTTGTGTGCATGGGAAAAATGATGATGGTTTAAACTACAATTTTAATGAGAAAAATGACAAGAGGCTTTCTTCTCCAAAGTAGGAGAATGTTTTAAAATTTTTAAGTTGACTTTTGTCCGTTCCTAGGACCAAAAAAAAAAAAAAAAAAAAAAATAGAACCCTCGCGTGAGGGTTTCACTGAACTCAAGAATAAAATGAAAATGTTTGTGTAGGGATCCCTCATTAGTTATCACACAGCTCACTGTGAATCACATCAGCATGAGATTTTGCCAAGTAAGAGCGGTCTGTGCAGTGCGCTCTTGTTCAGGGTCCTTTCCTTGGAAATGAAGCAGGAAGTGGTATCCTCTTGGCTGCATGTGGCTCCCTTTATTTTAGGCGTTCCTAAGAAGAGAAGACAGGATGTGGATGGCAGACTTGTGCTTAGCCTTTTCCCCACTGGGACAGTTATTCACCACAGCAGGTGACCGGCTTCCAGGAAAATCCTTCAAAGGGTAGATTAATAACAGCTGCTTGACGCTAACTACTTCCTGGGAGCAGATACTTCATAGCAGGGACAACCAATGAGGAGCCTTTTTGAAGAGACTAGTAATGAGGCTCAAGAAAGTAGAGGTCATGGACTTTGCGCTTGGCCCCAGACACAACCATGTGTAATTGGTACTTAGTAAAAACAACTGTGTGATGATAAGAGCACCTGTACTAGAGAAAGCCAGCACATTTAGAAGTTTCTTCCGCACTAAAGGCTTTAAGCATCCTCTCCCCTTTGCTTACCTCAGCGGTATGCAATCAAGAGATGCACTCATGCATATGTGGCTTAGGCATACATTAGACCTGAGCGGTCCTTACCTAAGTCCTTCAGTGAATTATATATACGTTTCATTCATGTAAGACAACATAATCATTTCTCTCAAAGAACACATTTGGTTTTACCTAGAATATTCTGGGCGACAAAACAAAGAGCACCTGTGGTTTAAGTTCCTTATTCAAAGTCCAGGAGACCATAATAAAGATGATCAGCTGTGGACCTGTTCCAGCTCCCTTCACTTGTTACCCTATCTTTATATCTGGCGTTCCCCTAACAGTCATTGAGCATAGCACACTCCGGCTATTTAACAAGTCTAACCTGCTCCGTGCTTCATGCTTTGCCCCTTCAATGTGTTAGTCATACTTCTTCTAGAGAATCATCATTCTGAAGGCCAGTTCCTCTCCTGGGGCCTGGTAACTGGTTGCCTTCCTTTGATGACTAATCCTGATTCAAACGTTGATCCTGACAGTTCAGGTCTCAGCTTAACATGCTCCTGAGTGGTGACTGCTGGATGGGAAAAGCAAAAGTTACAGCAAAACTAACTAGTTTAGAGATGCCACAGAATAGAGGATCAAAATGTTTGGCCTCATTTAATCCCTAACCAATGAGATTTGGGGAGGGGAGGCATGTCTTAGAAGAGAGAAAGCAAGGATGTATAATTGAAAGAAATGGGCAAACAGCTCCACATCTAAAGAAATGATTGGATTGAACACAAAATTAATACTTTCAGAAGAAACAGGATATTGAACCTATGCACAAGCCAAAGACTTAGGGGAAATATTTGATCAGTTGTGCAATGGGAAGATTGTTAAAATGAGATGTACAGCTAACAAGCTTAGGTTCATTTGAAACATATCAGCATATATACATAATCCATCTCAAAGTTTATAGCCCATATACAGACTTCTGTTCATAAGGATTGGTGGATGAATAAATTAATTATAGATGGGTGGGTTAGTGCAGGAATAAGAGAAAAACTTTTGGATAGAATGAATGAATACAGGTTTCAATACAAGTAGTAAGCCCTGCTATTGGTTCAACCTAGAGAGGAAAGTCAGAATTCTACCTTATTCTCATGGCCATATGCAGGAAACAAAGAGTTAGAGCCCAAATGTCCAGCCCCATATCTCCCAAGACAACTTGGTGAAATGTCAGGTTTGCTTTGCCCAGAATAAATCCATTGAGTTACTAATACTAGAAACAACAACAAGAACAACAAACAACATCAAAACATGTAAGTGGCTGGGAGAAACTTGCCTCTACTGTCAAGCTTGTGGGCCTGTCAGTTGACTAAGCTCTTAACTGTTGGTTTGGCTAAGTTGCCATCTGTTTCAAGTGTCAATACAGCCCCTCTGAGCACCCTCTATTATTTCCTAGGATGTGTCTGTTGTCATGGTAGACAAAGCTTTCTTACATACCAGCCCTGTTTTTCTAGCTGAGCATGTTACCTTTGATAGAATGAAGAGAAGATACAGGTAGGGATACAGAATGGGCTTCACGCTTTCAGATTTGGGATGCTTTCTTTTTTTGTTGTTGTTTATTCTGTCTTGTTTTCCTTTTTGCTACCCTGATTAAAGAAGTTAAACACCTCAGCCTCAGTTTCTTCAAGAACTTTACTGGGAAAACAGAAGGATTTCCAGACACTTTCATAATAATGCTTGGCTATAGTAAAGCCCTCACATCGTTAGGACGCTTATTTTATGAGGTTAAAGAATAGTTTCCCTCTCTTTGTGTCATTGTGTTCTACAGCAGCAGAATGTTAAGGATTTAGATACAGTGGCCCCCCTTTTCTATTTCTTGTGAAAAGTACTATTTCTACTTTTTAACATCTTTCTTTATAAATTGAACTCTTTTGATTTTTTTTCCACTGCTCAAACACAAACCTCAAGAATTAATACATAAAAGTAATGCTTTTAGTGAAAATTTCCCTTCCTACAACATATCATGTGGTTACAACTAACTGCATTGGCAAATGTATTTCCCTTCAATTTAGTAAGGTAGCACATTTCAGTGGCATCATGTCCAAAGGACTTTGTCATTGTGGACAATTATTAGATAGTTTTAGGTGTCCATCTGAGCCTTTGTGTGTTCACAGATACAATATGATTTCATGCAAGACTAAACTAATGTTGGCTGTAATGATTATGAAAAACACAAGAATGTCCCTTCCATGGTTTAATTAACTTCTTTATAGACATACATGAGGGTTGGAAGCAAAGGGAAACATTTCTGTCTATGGATTGCCTCTACACAGTTCATGTAGCCATTTATGGCTTCTTTTGCTATTCTCTTTAATTGATTCCTTATTCAGCGAATAGAACCAAGATACAATTAACCTTGTGAATCGTTCTTTAGGGGGGACATATTTAGATTTGATTGGGTCTCAGTTGGGTCACTCTCATTGACCTGAAGGTCAACAAAAGAGCATGCTGGCTGCTTTTGGGTAAGTAATATTGAATTAAATCTCTTCAGAGACTAGTTTAAAGCCTGGGAAAGTCTTCTGGCTTAAACAGTGAGAGATAATTGGAGTGTCTTGTGGTATCAAGTGTTTGAGTGCAAATTAATATTTTGGTGTGATTGCTTGCTGTATGTTTTGAAAGGATTCCCATTGAAAATCCGTTTACTTTGCACACGAGCCTCCCAGTTATCTACTAAAAACAGTTGCAAGGAACAGTTACAGCACTAATTACTGGATGGCCATTCGTTCAGAAAGTGGAAATCAGGTTATGCTCATTTGACACTTTAAACAAGTATTACATGCGTCAAGGTGTTCCAAAGCTAAATGCCTCTGAAAACATATTTAATTATAACTCTACACCCGGGTATATCAATTTTTCTCTTGTTTGAGGGTAAAGATTTCCTTACGGTGACGGAATACTGAGTCATGAAATGTAGGGTTGAAAGAGAGGATTGGCAGATGACAGGAGTGATCCCGTGATAGACGGTTGGGCACTAAGATGGCTATGAAACGCCTGCTTTAAGAGTGGCTTTGCATCAGCTTGTAGACTGTCCATTTTTCCATCTTTTTTCTCTGTACTCTGAGTTTCCTAATTTGATTAAACTTTTCAATTTTCTAAATGAAAGAGTTTCTATGGTCATTTTCTTGACCCTAACATATATTTTAATTTTAGAATCATTCTTTTCCTCAAGGTAATAGTCCAGGACAAGAAAGACCCTTTATAAGTCCATTTATGCTCTCACATCTTGTGTTAAAACCTAGGGGCTTACATTTTTTACAAACTTTTAGAGGTGGAAATTTTTGATCCTCCCTTATTGGTTTATGAACTTTGAATTCATTAAATGCCTGAGACATGAAAAAGACTCAACATATAATAAGAAACAAGGGCTGAAATAATGTATATTGGGTTTAATGTCTATATCTTGACATACCATCTCATTTAATTACATTAAATATCACCAAGATTTTCTGACATTTCAAAATAATGTTTGGTGGGTTTCTTTTATAAGAGTTTTGAGACTGGATAGTGGCAAATGAGAAATCCCAGCCAATCCCACATTAAGTTAGTAAGGCATAGCCAACTTAAGTTCAAAAGCAAAATTTCACCCAATGATTCTTTGCTAGTTAATATTCTTTTCATTGCCTAGCATGGGTACATGCCTGTATTTTCAATACATCAGAAACCATCTCTAAAGCAGGAGCTTTTGAGCATCTGCAGCCTGTTATAAGGATTGCAAGCAGACCTTTGTGGTCCTTAGTGGATAAGAAACATCTCTACATGCCCCAGTATAAAGCATTCTCATTAAGGATTTAAAATAAGATTTTTTGGGGGAAGGTGGTAGGGACTTACTCCAGCCAGGACTCACCCTATGGCCCAGATTATCCTCAAACTTATAGTGATCTTCATACCTCAGAGTCATGCATTTTGAATTACAGATAAGAGCTAACACAACTGGTTTAAAATATGATAATGAGGAGAGATTTTTGCACATATGCTTTCATGTGAGCATTGTAGTCAACAATGATATACAATTTAGATGTCAACTGCAGATTAATGAATAAACAAAATACGATACATATTCACTGGGTGATATGGCTAGTGCATCTAAGATATTACACATATAATAACATTAATATATCCTGAGGACATTGTGTCAAGTGAAATATCCAGTCAAACCAATGCTACTACTGAGTTATCCCATTCCTATGAGAAACATACAATGTTCAACTCATGCTGACAGAGAATGGTGCTATTGGTAGTCCAAATATGGGATGAGGTATGGACTAGTTGAAAGCATTAACTTCCTGTGGCATAGGTAAATAAAACTATAGAGATGATGGGCACAATATGAATATATTTACTATTAGTGAACTATATACTTAAAATGCTTAAAAGAGTCAATTATATATTTTTGTCAAAATTTATTGTATTATTCTGTTTATCTACTCTTTATATTATTACTAGGATTTTGTTATCCCAAAAAATATACCAATAAGAAAAGTTTCTCCTTTTCTTCTCTTACTTTGCCTAAAACAATGTGAAGAAAATAATCAAAAATTTCCCCTACTTACACACACAGACACACACAGACACACACACACACACACACACATCATTTAAAATTCAAATGAAGGGGACAATGAAGATAGTTCAGAGGCTTCACATAACTTCATATTGATTATTGTTATGGAAGTGCATATGGAAGTACAGTATTAGCTAGCAAATAGCTTATGATTAACTTTTGGATAATTAAAGTTAAAATGCGGCTGTACCCCCATACTTTATAGCTTCTTCCCTTTTGTGAAATCTTCCTCCCATGGCATATCAGGAATGACTATGGCCCTGAACTTAGGAGAACGATGCCATGTATGTGTTAAATGTACCATGTGCCCTTTTCTCACCAACTCATAGAAATGAGTATGATAGTCTAACATGATTAAAATGTAAATGCAAGCTAACATGTAAGTACTGATATAGTACGTAGCTAGAAATACTCAACCAAATTACCTCAAATATGCCTAAATACCATCAGGTTATGCTACCATTGCTATAGAACAGTGTTAAAGTACTTTCCAGAAGAATTCTAAGATACTCAAGAATACTGGCTTAGGAAGTTGAGTAGTAACACAGCATGAGAAGACATAGATTAAATAGCAATGCAAAGTGATACTGGAATAGAAGATTGTCTCATACTAGATAATACAATAAGGTGAATTCTGAAATGATAGTAGAACATGTGGCAGTTCTTCATGTGCTAAAAGGAATCAATGAAGACTGTAGAGACAGATGACAACAAACATTCAAAGTGGATGTTATTAACTAAGAATGACATGCCAATGGGATTAATGTGGAATGGATGCCTTTGAATAGGACAAAGAATGAGAAATATTATGGCGCCTTAAAACTTAGAGGTATTTGGAAAAGTACCTGCGGCAGGAACTAGAGAGGCAGAAGGGAGTCAATTCTGAGGGACCTTGATGCTATCTTTAAGAATTATGAACTCTATTAATAGCACTGTGGCCCCATCCAAGATAATTACCTCACAAACGAAAGGTTGATCATATTCGTGTTGTGGTGGTAGACAGAGAAGAAATGAACTGTACATGAGCAGATGTATCAAAGAAAAGAGCTGTTGTTAGGAGTTCATAAACATTACTTGTACTCTGTCGAGGTGGAAAGTAAATACATTGAAATATTATATTATGGATTATTATATTCATTAATACATTTCAAGGGAAAACGAGCCACTGTAGAGCAGTCTTGGGGAGACTAGAGACTAGAGACTTTTAAGACCTCCCAGTAGTGTGTTTTCACCAAGAGTGACCCATGCATCATTCAAGAACTGAGGTTCACAGATAGATAGATCATAAGTAAAGAGGAGTGCAGACATGGGACCTTAGGTAAAGGTTCTAATAAATTGATTCTGCTTATACCACACACTGAAAGGTTACCTAAGAGAAATAGATACTCATCCCATTTTTAGTGTGAAGATGAATCACATATAGGCTGGGTTAAAATCCTGTCATTAGCCCAGAGATGTGCCCCATCCAGATGTCTCTCGCAGTATTCTCTCCCTCCATCTTCTCCCCACCTCATCTTTCCTGTTCTCATCCCCACATCTTCCCCGACTCACTCCCCTCCTCCCATTCATCACCAATGTTGTCTAATCTATTTCCCATTCTCATTGAGATTCAAGTGCCCCACCCTTGGGCCTTCTTTTTCACTTAGTTTCTTTAAGTATATGGATTGTATCATGGTTATCCTATAATTTATGACTAATAGGCCTTTATAAATGAGTACATACCATGTTTGTCTTTCTGGGTCTGGATTACCTCTCTTGGGATAATCTCTTCTAGTTACATTCATTTGCCTTCAAATTTTATGATGTCATTATTTTGTAATGGCTGAATAGGGTAAAAGATAGAGCAGAATTTGAGGGAAAGTCAACCAAGGGCTGGGCTAATGTGAGGCCCATCATGAGAGTGAGCTCACCCCTGACACTATTTCTGAAATTCTGCAATAGTTGCAGATAGGAATCTAACATAACCGTCATCAGAGAGGCTTCACCCAGCAGCCGATGAAAACTGATGTAGAGACCCACAGCCAAACATTAATCAAAGTTTAGGGAATCCCATGGAAGAGGTGAAGGAAGGACTGAAGGAGCCAGAGTGGCAAAGGACACAGCAAACCTATGGACTCAGCTAACCTGGGCCCACAAGAGCTCATAGCGACTAAACTGCCATCTAGAGAGCATGAATGGGATAGACCTAGGCCCTCCGCTTACATGTAGAGGTCATGCAGCTGGGTCTTCATGTGGGACTGCTAAAGCAGTAGCAGGGGCTGAATCTGACTATGTTGACTGCCTTTGGATCCCTTTCCCCTAACTGGGATGCCTTGTCTAGTCTCAAGAGAAGAAAATGTGCCTAATCTTACTGCAACTTGCTATGTCAAGACTGGTTGATATCATGGGAGGCCTCTCCTTTTCTGAGGAGAAGGAGAGGAGGATAGATAAAGAGGGTGGTTAGGTGAGAGGACTGGGAAGTGAGGGGAAGCTGTGATCTGGATGTAAAGTAAATAATTACTTACTTACTTAGTTAATAATATAACCCTCTCATTAGCTGAACTTCCTGCATATGCACATCTTACTTCAATTCCTCTGTTCAAAGCCTGAAGCTGTAGTTGTAAGTGCATCCTGCACAGTGTCTCTCTTTTCTTTTAATGGATGAGTTAAGAGGTAGCCGACGTTGCATCACATTTCTTCATACTGTCTGGATCTAGAACCCTAAAAGGCATCCTAGAAGCCTTGATGTTCTCTATTTTCCTTCTGACTTTTTCTTGCTTCTGCAGTTGCTGAGTTTTTTCATTCTAGTCTGAACTCACTGACATATTTTCTTCCACTTAAATCTAAATTGTCACCAGTCTATGTTCATACCCTCTCCTTGTTTCTAATAGTGTCCAATTCTTAATGATTCCTTAGCTAATACACCCAACTAGTAAATCAAACGTATTGCTTTGCAATACATTGAAATAATACTGTTGCTGTTACCTAAATGTGCTATGCTTAGTCATATCCCTGGGCCTTTATAACTGATGTCCCCTTTGTGTGAAATTCTTTGCCTTATAAAATGATTTCATTTTAATTCCATCTTTTGATACAGAGGTTGTAATCTATGAAATTATTTTGCTCCATAAGAACATATCTGAGCTAACACACATTCATTCAAATGCCACGTGGATACCCCTGTCATCTGTCACCATAGTTTTTATGCTGTTTGTTTTCTTACTTCCTGTCAACCAGGCTGAGTTCCCTCAGACCAGGTAGTTGTCTTATTCGCTTCTAAAATATCAGTATTTAGACCAAACAGATCAATATACAAGTAATTTGGATTACGCAAATATTCCAAAATTTGAGGATACCTTATGGAGAGAATACAAATACTTTAGTATGTCACCCAAATTGACAAATTTCATAAACACGAGCTTAGTGTTAACTTTGTGATTTTTGTCTGTCTTGTCACTTAAATATCTGAATTAGGTTGTGTAACTGGAAAAGCACATCATACTAAAATAAGAAAATCTGGTGTGTAAATTGAAATAATGATAGACCTAAACACTTGATCACAAAGGGAATTTGTATCAGAGCTCTCTAAAAAGTCAGCAAAAGAAGCCAAAATTTCTGGTAGCAGGAACAGTTGATATTAGGCAAACTTATTCAAAGATTTCCTTTCCCACCTTTCTTGGTCACTGCTTTTCACAACTGGCAAAGTAAGAGATCAGTTATCTATTTGAAGCACTATGCACTTTGACATAGTCCTCCTATTAAAATAAATACATCTCTCTAGATAAACTGAGTTAGATAAGTTAAGATGTGGCCATGGAGTTAATGAGCTTCTATTGGATCATTTTGTTATATTTTGACCACTGTACTTAGCAGGGAATATAATCATTGTGGAACAAATGTAGTAAGGGATCCTCCACAAGGGAAGAATCTGATATAAGGAGAGCCAGGAAACATGATCTACTAGAGCCATGTCAACAAGAGCAAAGGATCAGATTTGATGTTTAAATTGCACAAGCCAATAGATGCTGAACATTTTGTTACTCAAAACAACAACAGCAGCAGCAGCAGCAGCAACAACAACAAAGCCATTCTGATGGATGGATATTAGATACCTCAATGGGTTTTTAAGGGCTTCAAACTTGTAAGAAGTACTTAAGAATTTGTTAAAACGTAGATTTTTAGTGCTTAACTACAGTGATTGGTCCACTTGGGAAAGAAGCGAGGCAGGAAGAAAAAAATCTCTCGAGTTTACTTTTAAACATTTCGTCAATTATTCTATTGGTAGTTGTCTGTGTTGAATACTGGATTAAACCATGGTAACGATGACCTACTTTTATTTTCAGAATTGACAAAAGTCTCTACTGGTAAATCATCTTAGACTATTAGTAAAACCAGAGGGGAAATCATTCAAATGTATTTTTAATGATCATGTATTTATAACATTTATTATTTTATATATATGTGTGTGTATGAAGTTTATATGGGGAGTATATTTGGGTGTGAGCGAGTGCATGTGGAGGTCAGAGAACAGCCTTCGGTAATGACCTGTGACTTCTACCTAATTTTGAGGCAGGGTCTCTCTTGTTATTTGTGTTCTGCTGAATTGTTCAGGCTCATGAATTTCCAAGGGATTTGGGTGTCTCCACCTCCTGTCTCACTTAAGAGTCCTGGGATTGTAAACAAATGCCTCTCCTCAGGGATCAGGGAACACTGTGGAAGATGAGGCAGAACCAGTGTAAGAGCGAGAGATGCTATAAGGCAGCAAGAAAACAAGACAAAGTTCAGAGGAACTCTCAGAGTTTGAGGCAGCATGGACAGGGCCTGCGCTGGTCTGTACCAGGTCTTCTGTGTATACATTACTTATGTCTTACAATGTAGAGATTTTATGGGATACTTGTGTACAAAAATGGGTCTCTAACTTTTGTGGCGTCTTCTGGAATATTTTCTTTCTGTTTGTTAGTTTTGTCAAATTATTATATAATAATCATTTTATTTTATTTTTATTATGCCCAGAATCCTATTTATTTTCTAATAAGAGACTGAAAGAAAGTGGATCCAGATGACAGGTGATGTAATGGAGTAACAGAAGTGGTAGAGGGAGAAGAGACCTCAGTAACCAGGGTATATTATGTGAAAAATATCTATTTTAATAAAAACACTAATTGAAAAACAAAACAAGCGTACAAATACATGTACATCATTTTAAACAAAGATCTGGAGTTGGGTCAAGCTTTACCATTTTGATTTTCCATTCTATTCTTTCAGATACTATTATTTTATTGCAAAAGGGGCTGGAAAATTTACTGTATCACTAACTACTCTACAAATTATAAAAATTACATGTAGTAATGTTACTTTTTTTAAAAATCTGAGATTGAAGCATTAATTATTAATTTAGAAAGCAACTAAGCAATTCCTCAGAAGAATTAAAATATTGTTCAAGCTAGAATGAGGTCAACTTATTAACACACCCTTTTTATATTAGCCGAGCTATAATTGATTATTCATTCAAAGGAGGAGGCACACACAAGGAGGTGTGACTGGAGCTGGGTGTAATAGTGCCTAAACTCTGGTATCTGAGGCAGGAAGACCTTAAGTGTAAGACCAGGCTGGGCTACATAGCAATAGCTTACCTAAAACTGGAAAATAATAAAAGAGGAAGGAAGAAAAAAAAATGAAAGGAGAGCAAACAAGAAGAAATGAATTGGTAATGAAAGTGAGACGCCCTTGAATAATTGCTACTGAAGCTACTCAAAGGGATTTTTTAAAAAATATACTAGTTCAGAGCTAACAATTTTATTATAATGATTTTAGGTTTTATTAATGAGTATCTTCAGTATTATCTGTGTTCAAAGAGTTGAACCTGGACTACAAACACCCACAGACACA
>OU015755.1:69460973-69496628 GCA_907169655.1 Acomys percivali | reverse complement strand
ACACACACACACACACACACACACACACACACACACACACACGCATTTGAATAGTTACTAGCCAAGGAAAAAGGAAAAGTATGTTCAATGGGCAGTGCATCCTTGATCGATGTTGTGTTATGTATTTGGGGGCAGGTTACAAAATGGGACTTCACATGTGCAGGAAAATGACCTGTGACTTTTAAGGTTTATTGCAGGCTGCCTGATGGTTATGGGCACTTTTTCACTTCTGACTGAGAACTGGGTATTGTTCCTGTAATCACTCCTTTTGAGCAGTTTCTTCCCTTACCACAGCGAGTCTTTCTGCCTTTACACATGGACCAGTGCTCTGCCAAGCACTTGAGAGGAACATGCTACATACCTGCAGGGGGTTTCTTTCCTTTGCCATCCCTGACTTCCTTCATTCCCCCACACTCTTGGACCAAGCAAATCTCCATAACTCAGGGCATAAATTGGGCTTGGCCTCATTCCCCTACATTGGGTTCAACCTAGAACCTTGTACAGGGCACCAGATTTGGTGACTTTTAAGAAGAACTTTACTTTGAGAAAACACTTCACTGCAGTTCCTCAAATTCAATTCCTACATCTCTTTTCCCCACTCTTTATGGGAAAGATAATTCTGTTTTTAATCACTAAATCTTGGCTGGGAGCAGAAGCTTCCTGAGGGAAAATTTCAAAAAATTTAAAGCAATTTTTCTCAGGATTTAACAGCATGCGATAATTGTGTTTCATTTTTTCAGATTTTAGATTTTTAAAATCTAAATTAACAAATAAAAAGTGTGTTCATCATGCATATCATGTCAATTTTGAGAATATATACATGGTCGAACAATAAATTAACCCAAACAAATGTTGATCACCTCACAAACTGTCTTGTGGTGAGACCTGAAAGTTTACTCCCACTGATGCTCAAAAGTATAGCATATTATAATTAAATACAGTCACCATAGCATATACCTGATCTCTTGATATACATTTGTTAAGACAAAGCATACTCAAGTTCTCATGAAAGATGGCTTAAAAAGAGATGCCTCATTGGCAAGACTGAATGAAGGAGAGACCAACAGGATAATAGCTGGTGGCTTGTGTGAGGCTAATTCTTACAGAAATACCACAGACGTTGAGAATGTCAGGCAAAGCTGGAGGTTCGCGGAATGCCTTGCTGGATGCGAAGGTTGGCTGCCATGTTCTACCTCTCATGTTGTCCACTCATAATGTGTCTGAGGACAGTTTATTCATGGATAACATTGTCCTTTCTGAGATGTCAGAGTTCTGAAAGGGTAAGAACATCACATCCTTTACCAGAAGATATAATTTTGATAAAATAGGTTCCCCTGAAGGATGCCTGAATGTTAAGAAAATTAATGTTAAAATCATTCAGAAGATTTATTTTTTAAACTTCATGAGATAGTTAATTTTATTAAAATCTTGCAATAAATAATCAAAAATAAAATATGAATCTTGAGTTAAACTGAGAGGATTTAGAATTAAAGTGAACATCGTTTCATGTTATACGTGTGTGTGTGTGTGTGTGTGTGTGTGTGTGTGTGAGTGTGTGTGTATATGGATATATATGTATAGCTATTCACGATCTAAACTATATTTATAAAATTTAAAGTATAAGTACTTCCATATCGGGTGTCCACACTCCCACCTATCGTTGTATATTCTGGATAAAAAATTTGCTTTATAATATCCTTATTGATGATACTCATGCCTCTAGTTTTTTCACTTATTCATAATGGTTCAACACATCCCCGTCTCTATCTTAATAAAATAGAAGTGTAAAAACATAGAATAAATACAGTTTTTCTATTCTAATTGACAGGTTGCCTTTTCTAAATAATTGTGGTGTCCTGAATTATAGGTTATATCCTAAATCACATAAAATTATGGCAGTGAAAAATAATATGATAGTGGCTGCTTGGCTCTGTCACTACTAGTCTGAAAGTGTTTCCATGATATAAAGTAAAAATGCACAGCATAACCTAATATAAACGCTAGTAATTTATTATTACTAGTAAATATATAATGATAAAGTATCAGTTACTAACCAAACTATGCAACAAAATTGACAGCTTAATAATGGCTATTCTTTACAAGTTTGTAATTATAGGTAATTCACCTAATATAAAACAGATGTATGGATCTGTAAACAGACCTAATGACAATATTTATGCTCAATTTATATACTAGTATTTAGTAAATATCACATTACCTCCAATTTTATGTGGAAAGCTAACATCATAGATAATTTCCTCCATATAGAGATACCAGGTCTCTGTACATGGGTTTCCAGATACACCACTTTCCATATTTGTGTCAGGAGAAATAATATGAAATAAAATTATTCTGTATACTCTTAAGAAAGGAAGCTTGTCCCAAACAGCAGTGATGCCATGTAAGCACTGTTTCCTCCCTGGCTTTTGTAGATATTCAAGAGTTATATAGACCATATTTTCTTGTACTTTCAGTGTAGGGAATTAGTAATGTATGACCATAAAGATAAAATATGTCACAAGAAATTCATAACAGAATTGCTGGCACTTCTAAGGTGGAAACTCAAGAAGCACTTTGATCAGTATTGAGGAATTTTCCTAATGACTGTGTGGACAGTGCCCTCAAGGACTGGGTCTTTATTTGCACCTGTTACTCTGGCTGGCCATCATTGGAATAATAAACAAAGAAAGAGGAGCATAGACACATTTGCTGTTATTCTTTGGGAGTGTTATCCATGGCGATATGGTTGGTAATCCTAAGAAGATGGAGTTGTGGGGATCTACAGATCATGTGACAGTAGTGCTCACTAGGGACATGGGGTAACATAAGCCAACAATCTGCAATTTAAACAGTCTGCAGTTTTGCTAGTAATGACATATGTGAGCCAATGGATCATAATGTCTAACTAGGGTGTGTGTGTGTGTGTGTGTGTGTGTGTGTGTGTGTGTTTGTGTGTGTGTGTACAACATTTCTAGGTGTTACTTGGGAAGAACTACTACAGTTCCATCAGAACAGTACTCAGCCTAGATGATATAAGGTACATAAACTCCTAGCATGAAGAGTTTAGCAAAGGCATCCTTAGTCATGAAAAGCCATCTCTGGAATCCATTGCAGAAGAGAGAGCTAAAGTGAGATTGTGTTTGCAGAAGACTGCCTGAATGTAAACGTTTTTATCCCTCTTCATGGAATGAACCAGTTACAGGAGGCATTGTTCCCCACTTTCAGTAGAGAAGCATTGCATGCCGTTACATACTCACGTGGGCACTTCCATGCAGTAGTCTGACTTTCTTTACCCTGAGATGTTTCTTGAAGTTAGCACCAGGAAGATCTTCAGGTGGTTCCCAAATGTCAATCACTATAAGCCTTCTCCGGGAAGCCGGAGCTGCCATGGCAGACACAGTACACACTTGAAGGGAAATACATTGCAGCCTAAGCACTGACGGTGTGCTTCCCAGAGCAGATGGTACTGACACTTTGATAAGTAAACTGAGTGGCAGTGTTCTGAAACTGATTCGGATCAGGAGAAGGATATTGAGCCCATGTGGAAATGTGCATCAAGCCTTGGCACTATCACATCCAAATGAGGCTGTCAGAGCAAAGATTCACCCCTACCTCCTGCCAGCTAACCTTTGGTAGGAAAATATTAACAGAACTTTACTCTTACTTAAAACACTATAAATTTGATTTAGAGGCACATAGTTTTGTTTTGCTTTTTCATGAACTACCTAATTTAGATTTGGTGGGTTATTGTTGTTGTTTCTTTCTTTCTTTATTTTTGTAACATATCAAGAGAGAAATTGACAGCAAATAGAGTAGTGGATCTTATGAAACTGCCTTTCTAGTTCAAGAGAAAAATCTTGCTTTGAGTATAGGATTGTTGATTGATTTTTGCCCATATTGGTTGGCTTCATTCATGCTAATACAATAGATCTGGATGAAAAGTACAGACTTTTCAAAGATACTTTTCAGTTTGGGTTGTAAGTCACTCTTAATTTTCATCCCCAGATGCCTTGTAAGTATCATTCACAGGACCAGACCTCCTATTTCTTTTGCAAATGAACAATGAAAGCCCACAGAACCATGAATCTCAGACATACAGAGGATGCTGTCTGTTGCTCAAGTGCCATTTTGCTTTTCTCTCCATACAGTAATCTCTTTTGCCTAATTCTCATTTGCGATGGTAAGTAGATATCCAGAATAATTTTTGACCTACCAAGACATGTCTTTGCAATATGCTGATGTTTCTATGAATATAAAAAGACATTCTTCTGCAGGCAGTTGTATTGGCTTTAGAGTGCTGGAACTATCCATTTTGAATGTAATTATGCAAAATAAATGAAAGAAATCTGCCCTGCTGATATTTATGTAACAACGTCTAGAATAATTCCTCTGATTTACAAATATACTGGGACCATTAGCAAGAAGCCACACCACATCATTATTTCACAGAACTTTAGGCAATTGTGATGACTTTTTTCATATCAGCATTACTTTGCAAAGTAAAAAATAATGCAGAAAACCAATTGACTTTTCCACAGCATTTTTGAAGAAGAAATAAAGCTACTTAAAAATCAATGCAGGCTTTACTTTCAGAAATATTTTTAGGCATGTGATTTTTGGTGTTTTTTTTTTTTTTTTTTTTTTTGAAACTGCAACCCTTCTTGTACCATTCATCTTTTTTTTCCTGCAGCAACTTAATATTTGTGAAATGTACTTAACATCCCTGGCAAAATATGAAAGAGTGAGTTGAGGTTCACAATTGCAATAAAACCTATGCTCTCAGTAACAGTAGCTATTTTACAGGTTCTAGCAAATGCTTCGGTATACAAATATAAATGCAAAGAGGAAAGACAAATTTATTTTCTTCCTGCTATGCTTAAATAGTACTGATTATGAAAGAAAGGTTGGAGTACTCCTGGAAAGGTGATGAAAGGAAGGAAGGGGTCTTCTGTACAGAGAGATATTGTCTGTAATCACTGAATCTCCAGCCACAAGCATTTTATAATCTCTTTTTGAAGAAGACTTGGGGAGATTGTGCAGATGTGCACCCCCCTTTAATAGTAAGCCACTTTGCTGTCTCTCATTCCTTTGGAATCTTATTTCTGTTACAGATGCTCAATGTTCTAATGTATCAAGTGGTGATATCCCTTTTTCAATGAGTGGATTACACATTAGAAATTTTTAATGAAAATAACATTTGACTAAACAGAATGTCCATACAGATGACATGCTTTCTGTATACTTCTGCCTCTCATAGATGAAGTCATTTGTTCCCTGACCATGAGTTGATGGCTGAGGAGGATAAAAGACAGATGACAAGAATATAAAATGGACACGTTTTATTAGAAAGACTATTCTGTGAAGAGAGTGATATTTTTATTAATTATTTTAAAAAATATGTTCTGGAAATATATAGTATTTTATAAATGTACATGTAAAAGTTTCTACTCTTATGTTCCTAATAAAATATACAACTTGGTACATATATTTATACATATAGATAGGTATGCTAGCATTTAAAAATCAGTCCTGAAATTCTTCCCAAACACAACAGTAAGTGTATCTAATATAAAGAAGAAATTTCATACATCTATGTGCTCTCCTTAATTGTAATAAATGGAAAAAAAGGAAATGATAGTGGCTCTCTATTAAGAAAAATTAATTCTGTAGGCTAGTGAGGCAATAAAGTAGAAACACTTTTGAAATTAGCCACTTTAACAGGGAATGGTGGTGCATGCCTTTATTTTTTATTTAATTATGTACTTATTTTTTGGTGCATGTCTTTAATCCAAGCACTAGGGAGGCAAAAGCAGTCAGATCTCTCTCTATGAGTTCAAGGCCAGTCTAGTCTGCGAAGTGAGTCTAGGACAGCCAGTGCTCTTTAAAAGGGAAACCTTGTCTTGAAAACACAAAATGAGAGAGAAAGAGAGAGAGAGAGACAGAGAGAGAGAGAGAGAGAAGAGAAGAGAAGAGAAGAGAAGAGAAGAGACAGAGACAGACAGAGACAGACAGAGACAGACAGAGAGACAGAGACAGAGAGAGCTTAGGCACTCACTCCCCATGTCATTGGGTGGTGGATACATGTACCAGTTGTGTTTTGAGCAATACATAATGATCCTTACATGCTTCCTGTAACAAACCTTGGGAAAATCCTCATAAAATAGATACCATTACTGTTTCCTATTTTTGCAAATGAACTGAAATCGAGAGAGGTTAATTGATGAACATCACACAACTGGAAAAGAGTAGAGGCAGGATTCGAATGCAAGCAGTCTCAGAGCTCTATGTTTGAGCCCTGGACACAAGCCATCTGATTCATACCTGTTTTCTTCATTCTCAAACTTCAGTGTACCCAAGAACAGTCCAAGAGTTTGTCCAAGGGCAGGGTCACCCCCACACTGCTTTTGTATGTTGTATTGTGTTCCTAAGAAGTATTTGGATGGGACATTTGCAGCTCCCCTACAGAAGCCGGGTAGGTCGTAGTGAGGTTCAGATCTCTCTGAATAAGCAGAAAGGAAAAGACTTACTAGCGGGTTACAAGATTCTGGGCCCAATGCGTTGAGAGACTCCTTTTGTTGGCGTGCATGATGATGACATCTTTCTGTACCTACAGGGTGGCTCTAAAGACCTCCTTAAACCACTGGCGTTTCTCTTATTGTTGCTTAACATCTAACATCTTGTCACGGGGTTGATCCTTCTTAGCGGTGGGCACTTTTTCTGTGATGGTTTGGAAATCCTTCTGTCACACGAGCACCACTTCTTTTCATCCTTAACACATTTTCTCATCTTTCAGGATGCTATGTGATCTATGATTTTAGCAAATCAAGCCTAAAACACTTGTGTGTATGTGGGGGGTGAGGGTGGGGTTGTAGGGGAGTGGATCCTAAAACTTACCTAAATCCATGATATACTTGTAAGACATAGTTTGTTCTAAAGTCAAGTCAAATTTTCTCACACACTATATAAAAATGGCAGAATTTTATGAAAATTTCTTGTGGTATCTATGCTTGTATTGACAGAATTCTTCATGAGGTTAGGAAGTTTGTAAGAGGTTTAAAACAATAAAATTGCTCTGTCTAAACTTATGAAAGTAATATATTTAGTATGAAGAGAAAAAAATTTTTAAAACACACAAATAGTTCATGTCACCTAAACTTTTTGAAAGAAAAACATACAAACAGCACTGTTTCAAGTAATTACAATTATACTTCAAGAATGTTAAACAACAGACTTGCAGAAAATTAGCAGATTCTCTTCCAGGGAGAATTGTTAATTTTGTTAACTTTGGTGGACAGCAGCTAGAAAGCATGCATAACATTGCTCTGTTGAGATACCATCAAGGTGTTAGTCCCTGTTCTCAAAGCGACATACGATCCATATTTATATCTAACTAACCCACACATTGATTAGTCCTGAAAAATAACCAGTGCAAGAATATTTTCTGATAAAATAATTGCTCAAAAGTAGCATTTATTTTGGAGCATTTATATAGCCAATAGTATCTCAAGAAAGAATTTTTGGAATTGTCACAGTATTTTAGAAAAGAAGAAAAAACCTGTCAATGTAAATAAAACATGTCTTGGCAAGGGATTCTCAGGTCAAATTAATACATGTGCATTCCCCAATATAAAATACTGCTTTTATTATGAAAACAAATCATAATATTGTATAAAATGTCCATGTATTTTCAGGTACATCCTCCATTAAAATGCAGTTTCCTATCTCCAGGTCGGTAATTTAAACAGCCATTGCTAAATATGGGTTCAACAATTTGATTCATATTTATTGAAACTGGTGACCACAGTTTTCCCATTAGAAACTCTCTTTTTTTTCATAAGGTTCTAATCACTGTAAGTGATTCAATGGACCATCCCTCAATTTTTATTTGTCAAAATCCAACTGTACTTCATTCTTTTTATCAGATGTGCAAAGAAACTTAGCACTGTGAATGCCTTAACTCACCCACTGATCCATCCATTTAGCCACATAGTAAATATCGAAAAGGAGTCTATATTGGCCACACAAAAAATGCAAAAGCCAGCTATGACCCTCCATTTAATAATTCCTCTAAGTTCTGGCTACAAAGTTTCATTTATTAAAACTTAAAATGCCACTTTCCCTACCCCATCCTACATCCTAATCCAAATGGTCTTCTCCCTTAGATGAATGCTACCCTGATCCTCTATTGTACACACTTCCCTGGCCTGTAGGTTGTAATGGTCCTGCATTATGTTAAAGTATGGTACAGCCCTCAAATAAAAAACAAATATTAATACAATGCTATCATCTAAATTGTTCTTTATGCACCTTCTTTCCTTCAGTGTCCTAGAACTCTTCCAGCTATCCAGAGAAATAATTTGGGATGCGGTGTTTGAGATTTTGATAAAATTACTAACATGGGGCAAGGCTGCTCTTGATACATTGACAGTTACATCTCAAGATAACTGATTAAACTAGAAACTTCTTGCCACTTTGCATTTCTTCTCTTCTAGTAGCTATAGGGGAGAAAAAAGAAAGCTATATTTAAAAGTAATATAAAGCAAACTCAATATACAAGTACTAACGGATTGAGTAACATTTAGTACTGGAAAGTTGCTGAGAATCTGTCAGGTAATGTGATTTTGTTTTCAATTTATGCCACTGAAAAGTAATGTAATGTCTAATGTGAGGAAAAAAAAATAAAAACCCACACACCATAAAACTGTGTCAGTGCATATGGGCTGGCATTTGAGAAGCAAATGAGAGCAAGTTGCCCTTTTCTCTATTTCTTAAACAGTGTGTAAAGTTGTTAGATTATACTGTAACATTTTAAGCAATCCATTGTGCTATAAGCAAATTGCCTTCAAGGGCCTGGTGATGTGAATCAAATGTAAAGCCAATGAGTGAGAACTCAAATGGAAATATCAGAGGGAGATCCGGAGCTGCATTCAGGGACAAGAGGCATCTAGTCTTCAACCAGTGGGGTGACCCGGGACCCGAACATCCTGAGCAAGCAAAAGAAGAATATTACAATTCCTGTGACACCAACAAAATCATTAATAACACATTTGAATCAAGTATCTGTAACGGTATCTCTTTTGAAAAGTGAGGTGTCACTTTTTAAATTTTCTTTTTAAATGTAATTTATTCAGACTACATGCTGATTGTTTATCCCCTCACTTGTATCTTCCCATGACCCCCCCTTCTCCCCTGTTCTCCTCCCCTAGACCTCTGACAGAAGGGGACCTCCTCCCCCACCATATTATCACAGCCTATCAGGTCTCATCTGGAAAGCCTGCTGCCCCTTCTTCTGAGTGCCTCCAGCTTCCCCACAAAGAGGAAGTGGTCAAATTGGGGCCACAGTATTCTTTGAAACTCAGTGAACATAGATCTCTCAAACAAAATTATTAGATGCTTATCTCTAGTTTTAAACTTTTGAGATGTTACCTCACTATATGCCATACTGGCTTCCAGCCATAATCCTTCTGCTCCTGTCCCTGTGGTGATGGGTTCTAAAGTATATATGGCAGGCGTGATGTTCTACTTAACAATCATCTACATTGCATATAGAAATATGATAGGGTCAGTCCAGGGTGTACAATATTTGAAAGGATTGTATTTGGAAGTTTTAAAGGAACACGTAGCTTTCAAGTTGTCATGTATTTCATTATCTTAAATAGTTTTCTTAATTTCTTGAACCTTTATTTTTACCAGAAATAAGAAAACAATAAGAACAAGACCTTGCCCACATTTCTCACTCGGTTGAGAAACATTGGTTCCTGTGTCCGTTAGTGTCAGAGTGAAAGCTCAGTGCATGTGGCCTGGCTTTTTGCGTGTGAAACTAGAGCAAGTGATAAAATGAATATCAGACTGTCATGAAGCCATTCTCCTTAAATCGACAGTTCTCAATCTGTGAGTTGTGAGCCCTTTGTGGGGGGTCAAACGACATTACACAGGGGTCACATATCAGATACCCTGTCTACCAAATGTTTTTGTTACAATTCATAACAGTAGCAACATGACGGTTACAAAGTAGCATCAAAAATAATGTTCTGGTTGGGGGTCCCCACACCATGAGGAACTGTATTAAAGGGGGCAGTTATGGGAAGGTTGAGAATCACTGCCTTAAATGATGACAGGAGCCTGCTTATATCCAACCCCTCAAGCAGACTCTAAAACACAGTGCTTGTGCTCACCCACTGTTGCTTTCTTTAGAACTCATGGAATTACAAGATACATTGCTGATAGTGTGTCTGAGCTGTGTAGTGAATGTCAAGACTGTATTCCATTGGTTAGTTCATGCCCATTGACTGTGAGAAACAACTCATTGCTGAACGAGGATATTTAAGCAGCATCCCTACCTCATGTCAGGCAGGAATTTTATACCCTCCAACTAGCCTAAGCCATTTGTTTGGGTGGGCTGCCAGCTTTTCTTTTTCTCCTAATGTCATGTGATCTTCCCTTAGGCAGCCTTCTAAGGCTCTATCTAGATGATAAAAATGCTAACTTTCCAAATTGATTTTGATGTGTCTTAAGCTCTGTAGAAAGAAGTTTGACTAGAGCTACAAAATTTTCGTGACTCTGGGTCTGGGTTCCTGCTCTGTGTCATTCCTCCATGTTTTCTAGAGAAATTTTGTTACTGAGCTTACTTTTTAAATAACATTATTTTACTGACTATTTCATCAAGTAAAATTGGGCTGTCACTTTAATTTGTTCTTTAGATTTCGAATGTGTGTTTTGTGTTATCCATTTTGGTTTATATAAAGGTCCTATTTGATACTATTTCTACGTCCCCTTAAATATTAGAAAATAAGAGTTTTAAGTCCCGTCATGCTTGCAAAGTAAAAGTAGGATCTTTGAAGTGGCTTGAAAAAAGTTTAAGTCCAACACATCAACCAAACATTTTCTTTTAAGTTTTGAATATTCAGTGTATGATAGAGTCATCTGGTATTGTCTGTCTCTGGCTTGTTGGTCCAAATTTCTGCTTGTCTCACAATCCACCATTTAAACCTGTCACAAATGTCTGCATGTTGTATGTGAGAACACCGGTATTGAAATTATGCATATCTGTTTTTGTATCTTATGTTATGAAAATTAGTTATTTCCACCATTTGGACAATCTTTAAACTTACAAATTATGTTTTGCCTTGTTTGCACGTTTCTGGTTTCCTCTCACCAGCCTCTCCTCACAACTTACGTGTAAATGAGAGGCCTGCCCTCAGCTGTTGCATCAGTCAACCGGCGTTCACCCCCTCCTTTCCTTTCAGCTTTCTCTCAGCATTTTATCTCTTCAAACGCATTTCTTCAATTTCTGGATGCCTCTGACCTGCCATTACTGCAAGCATTTGTTTCCATGTGTTTCTTTTGGCATTTGAGTGAGATATTTATCTCGCCTTATTCAGCTTAAAAAAAAAAATCTTTCTGAAACTCTCCGTTACTCATCTTCTTTGTAGACTTCTGTCATGTGTCCTCATTTGTGTCTCAGCTGATAAGCACACATTGTTAATTCTTCAGCATCACTTCAAATCTTGTCATCTCTGTTGAGGTTTTTAACCATTTAGGGGCTCTACCCCTCCGCCATTTGCCTTTTCAGAATTTCATATTATCCGTTTGCCATGTTTCAATTTCATGCTACACTGAAGTTGCAGCTCCTTTTGGTTCCCTTTCTTCCTGTCATTATTTACTCTCCTTTATCTATTCCTGTTCTATTTTCAGCTTTTCATTTTATACCATTCCAAAATTGCATGGACATTTTCACCACTGTAGAAGTTTTTGTTACTTTTTCTTCAACTCCTGCTTTCTTTTGTTCTTGATAAGAGTTGAAAAGCCACTCCTTTGACTATGTGATCTAAAATTTTGTGAAAATCAAACTTAGCTTTACACTTGCAAGCCATAGCCTCACTCACTTGCATTTTAATTTAACATGCATATTTTCAAATCAAATTTATCTCCTTGTATTCTATTTCTATTCTACTTTGCTGCTTCATATTTTTGTAGTTTTCTACGTCTGTTTTAAGCTAGTTTTCTTATCTTGAAAATTTCCATTTCATTTACTTTTAAAAATATATAACATTTAGCCCCAGTCTTAATCTTATTTCAGATCTTTCTGCTTTGATTCTTTCTATATCTATCTTCAAATAGTTTAGCACACTCATAAGAATAAGTGTATTTTAGGTTTGAATTTATCTACACTGTTTATATAGATAATAAGTAATTATTTTTACTGGCAGTGACACTGAAGACATGACTGAAAGAGAGCCTACGGTTTTCATGCACCATTAAAATTGTATATTTATTGATATGACTTTTGATATATATCACATATCACATTACATATTTGACTCTCAACATGATCTTAACCTCCCTCCTTGCAAACAAACAAATAAACAAGTACCAATAACAATAAGAAGATTAGTAAATATAATAATATTTCACAATTTTTGAGTATAATTTAGAGAAAGCTCAAATTGATTACAGAGTAAAGAATTCTGTTGATTAAATATACTTCAGATCAGGGCTGATCCACTAAATTAACAATTTATTATTTTTTTAATTGTAGTTTTTCTTGTCTCTGTTTTGCATTCTACAAAATCAACTCCTCTGCGACAAACTTCCTTCTTTGTCAAAAATGGAATGAATCATAAAACCATTTAATTTGGCACTCACAACCATCATCACACACAGACCCCAGTGATGCTCATTTCACCAGCATTACCTCAGCTGCAGTGCAACCTAAAGTCTCCCAAGTTTAAGGCCCCTGCAAGTACACAGAAAGCAGCTTTGTGATCTTGACCAGTAAGAAATCCTAAAGAAACAAGCTGTCAGGGTTCTCATTTATTCCTACGGAAGAAGAAAACTATCCTTTAATTTAAAGATAAAATCACTTCATTCTGATGTGCCCAACACATAAACTGGAACAGTGGCCAGGGCATTCTATATTTACTGACTGAGGCCTCATCAGCACTAGCGTTTTTTAAGCTAAAGCTGGGTTAGAGATGATGGAATATACAAACTGTGATCAACAAGGGTCCACAAAACTATTCTCCCTACAGCTGCAAATGAGTCCAAGCCTGCAGATGCTATGCTGTTATACATTTGAGAAGGTAAACTAAGACAAGGGCAAAATCCACCTTGTCAGTGCCTGGCACGGGTAGGTCATACATGGCGACAGTTTAGTATTCATGGGAGCATTGCCTCTAATATTTTACTTCTGTGTAGAAGGAAGCCGAGATGAACTGCTCTCTGCTTTACTAAAAAGCACATCTTCATGTTACTCATGTATCAGAAACCATGTTTCCCGAAGTGATATTATGTCCAGAGAATAAATCAACTGCTGATAGAAATAAAGAGTTGCTTCCTGACATTTTGGGAAATGGTAAGAATAGAAGCTAGCATTACTCCATGTTCTAGACAATAAATAAGTAATGTGATGATGCCCTAGAATTTTCTTAATTTGTGATACTCCTTTTCCCTCGTGAAACAGAGATTTGGAGTCTGGCAAGATGGCTGAGTGATTAAGATCAATATTTGTTCTTGCAGAGGACCTACGTTTCATTCCCAAAACTCCAGTCCCTGGGATTGAAACACCCACTTTTGATCTTTTATGGCACCAGGAACTAGAGATACATGCAAGTAAAACACTAATACACATAAAATAAACAGATCTTAAAGAGGGTTAATAACAGGAAAAAGAAGAAATTAACGCTTAACAAGCATATTTGACAAAACTGGTGTCTCAGATTCAGTGTTCACAGTGAAGTCCACACACTTAACCTATAAATATAGAGAGACATTCAGTCAAATACAATGTATACCTGCTGCTGTGCATTATCACTAGCCTCCCATACAGGGGAAATCGGGTGGACCATACTCTTGGCAAATTGCACTTTTTAAAAGTCTCTTTTAATTTTTTTACATCATTATATAATTACATCATTTCCCACTTCCTTTTCTTCCCTCCAAACTCTCCTGTGTACTCCTCTTTTACATGCATGCCTCTTTTTATTAATTCTCATTACACACAGATTAGTCTGTATAATGTTATTTGTATGTACTTGTTCAGGTGGTCATTTGGTATTGGATAACAAGTTGGTGCAACCTTCCCCAGGCAAGACTGTTTTTTTTTTCCAGTCTCAGAACTCCTAAGTTTATTGTAGTTCTCAGTGTAGGGGTGAGGCCTAATGGGCTTGACTTGGAACATGTTGGCATGTATATTCTTGTCTTTCTTTAGCTCCTGTCGAGTCAGTCATTTTAGTGAGTCTTTATAGATGTAGCTTCTGACATTACTAGGAGACATAGTCTCAGAGCCACCTCCCTCATCCTCGGGCTCTTCTGGCCCTTTCCCGACTTGCACTTCCACCACAGTGTTCCCTGAGCCTCAGGTGTGAGAGTTGTTTCTTCTTAACATATAACCTGGGGAAAAGTTCCATAAATCTTGCTTTTTGGTTGGTTCTGTTATCTGTAAGAAGCTCCATATGATTCAGAGAAATTTCCCAGAAGAGGGATGAGGACTAAAATGGTCTCTGGATATAATGACAAATATTTAGGGTTTAGTTAGCGATTATGCAGACCCAGTAAAGTGGTGGTTGTAGGCTGTTATCCAAGAGCCTGGGCAGTTGGCTAAATTTCCAATATCAGGCTTGAGTTTTCTCTTGTTGATTAGGTCTTAAATCAAATTAGAGAGCTGTTGGTTATTGCTAATATATACAGATTACTTTTGTACCCTTAGAGTTATCATAGGTGGGACTTGCTCTTGCTTCTCTCATTTGGAAAATTGGATGTTACAAGTTTAGAGTTTTTCTTAAATGGTTTTATCTCTTAGAGGGAGTTTTGTTTGTTGTTGTTGGTAGTGGTGTTTATAGACAGTTAATAATATGACTCCTTATATCATTGGCTTTTCCAAATATCTTTACTGTTAACCACACAGGGAACCTAAGAATATTGAAGGTGTCCTCTGGGTAAGACAGGACTGTTGTACTCACAAACTTATAGTACCTGTAACTAACTGTATAAGACCTCCACAAGATCAGGCTATTCAAGATTGCAGCACGGTTGAAGGAGGTTAGAGAAGGCCATGGCCTAGTTGGGTATGTACTGGCAATTGATGGCTGTTGGAAGATGAACTGTCATTTTATTTATTTATTTCTTCTCAAGTATGGTGCCTGCCCCTGCCATAGCAAGTAGCCAAGCACACATGTGTGAATTTGGAAGGACTGTCTGGACTCATTAGGTTCACAATAAGAAGAAGATCTTTAAGTTGAGAAGACAGTGGGTATGATACCCAGGGGTAGAGGAAATGAGCAGGGGCAGTTATTATCTGAAAATATTATATACATCTATGAAGTCCTCCAGGAATAAATGCAAGTATTACTCAAGAATATTTGTTTATCATTTCCACATCACTTTCAAAAGTATACTTGAATGCTATTTACATTGGTCCACAACACAGAGACATTGCTAACACTCTAAAACAATTGCATAGCACCAATTGTGAATCAGAGAGGAGAGTACAGTGGGCTATGGAGATGGGAGGACATTTTCTGTGTACTAGTCATCACTTTCCTGATGGAGGCCAATGGGAGCTAGCACATGATCTTGGAACAGTCTTTTCATTTATATTGGTCGGGGAAAACGTAAGAAATCATGAAAAAACTTAATGTAGGTATAAGTGCTTTTGAAGATTGGATAGCACATGAAATTTAACCTAGAGTCATGAAAAATAATGGATCCTAGCAAAAAATAGCCATGAAACCCTTCTGCATCCTTATTGGCTCAGGTTTAGAAAGCTCCTTTCAAGGCAAATGTTAAAGAGTCATCCTGTCTATCGTAACTCTTTTGCACTTCCTGCCCAGTCCATGTCAGCATTTAAAGCCAGAAATAGACTAGAAGTACATTAAGACAGAGATTAAAAAGATATTAAAATATTATAAATTAATAACATGATGGAACAGTGGCAAATGCCAGAATGTAGAATCTGCTCTCACATGTTGGTGAGTTCAGCTTTTGTTTGTCTAAGATGTACATTTAGTTTTTACAAGCACACTAACTTGTTATTTTTGTTTTTAGGATTTTCCTCAGTTAATAAAGTTTGGTAAGGCATCATATACCACTCATATTCTCTTAGCTCTTAAAATGAGGCTGCTGTTTCTAACAAAGGATCTATATGCATACATTAAAAATAGATTTACATTTTCTGATGCTTTGATTTCTCTGCTCAGAAACTTGACGTTTACACATAAAAGAGCTCATTAGTTCGCAACCCCACTTTTCTTGTAAACCAGGGTGGCTCTTATCGTGATTACCTCTCTGTTACAGAATATAGAATTTAATGAATCTTTTTAAAAATTCTTCTGGACTGTTTTTTTCTTATAATTATTCTTTTGATATCTAAAGTATTTAGCCACCATTTGTTTGAATGCTTTTGGACTTTTTACAGTTTTCAAGTTCCAATGTGTGTATAAACATAGCCTTCAATGAAAATGACTATAGTTCAAGTTAGAATTACATTCAGCAACTCGTTAAGAGTCATTTAAATGTTTAAAGATGTGGATTTAACATTGACTCCTCTCTAGGTTTCAGATGCATGGCTAAATGGTGTGAAGGCATCACAGTGAAATGGTGAAAGTTTAGCTGGATATCAGAAGCTTAGATCCACATGGCATTTTGATGACTGTGTGAACTCTCTGACTTTATCTGTACTCTTGGCCTTGAGCACTGGCAGCCTGTCTCTCTTATATAAATAAAATAAGTGTGCCATTACCAAGTGTCAGTCTGGAGGCTCTCATAAATAATACATTGTGTACTTGTAGAGGTCAATAGGATAAATTACGTTGCTTTATTATTTTTTTAAACATGGATATAAATCTAAAACCACCAATAAGACTCATAATCATGCAAGTTGATGCAGTGATGACCGTAGTTCAATCTTATGTTTGTGGGAGGTTATAGTTAGTGTGTCTTACTGTATAATTATAATGGCTTTGCTTCCATGTATAGCTACTACAGCAACAGAAAACTAAAATACCCAACTATATAATGAACCCAGACTGGATAGCTGGGTGTGATTGTTGTTGCTGAGTTTTTTGAACTTGGTAATGGATTCTCCCAGGGGTTGAAAATATCAGTCTATTGGGGGTAGCTGCAGTGGAACAGGAAGACGGACATCTCAGAATCCTAAGCTTCGATAAGCCCATTGATTTACAAATAACATACCTCAGATTGTTACCCAGACCTTGAAGCGTTTAGCCATGAAATTAGTCAAAAGGAAAAACCATGCTGGTGTGCACGCCTGTGCTATGGGAAACACAGGGCTTCCCGTTCTGTTCAGTTTTCTTGTTCTTTGAAATGTGTTTCATTTATCGAAGGGCTGAGGATCACACTTCAGTAATAAGTATAATACAATGAGCAACAACAACAACAACAACAAAGGAGTTTTCCCTTACTAGGCATTTCTGTTGTCCACTTGCTTTTTGTGAGAAAATAAAAATAAGCCATATAATATAGTGATTAAGGGTACCGATTAGACTTATGACCTAATGACTGTCTCTTAGTCTGTTTTTTCCACACTCCAAAATGAGGGCACTGCCAGTCTCCAGGGCACTAAACCGTTAGAATAAAGACTGGCACATGCTCAGTGCTTGGTAGATATAATCCTTATGTGATGTTAGAATTTTGAAGTCTACGGTAACATAGAGGGCAGACATTGCTATAAAGGAGGATTGGGTAGCCTCAGCAGAACCATAGCAGGCCTATAGCTCAGTCCATCCTTGGCAGATATCTGAGCACACCTGTCACCCTTACATCACAGAAGAACAAAGCCAAGAAGACAGCTTTGTGTTGTTTTTCTTTATGCTCCTTTATTTCCCTAACCCTTGTGATTAAACCTGTAGTAAAATATCTTCATTCAACACAAGCCCTGCTTCATGAGAGGAGGAAAAGAAATCAGGATCCTACTTGCATAGTACTCTAGATAAGTATGTAATAACTTAGGGGAAAACCTGTTTACTGATTCAGTGTTTCCTCTGTTTCTTTCAATATTATGTCAATTTATTCTAACATAAAAATGTTAATAGTTCAGGGTAATGTATAGTCAGTTGAGCAATTGTCTAAAAGTTTGTGCATATTAATTACTGAATCCTTAAACATGGAGTGGCTAGGAAAAGTGTACATAATTACAAAGGATAAGAAGAAGGGACTGCTCCCTTCCCACCATCACCCTGTAAATAACTGAAGAGAATTAAGTTCTTATGCATGACGATTCAATAGGAAAAAATGCTCTTTAGCCTGCATGGGATCCCAATCAATATGTCCACCGAGTAGCTACTGCAGTGGGCTTGATAAGACACTTTTAACATTTATCAAATGCAGAAATGTTTAAGAGTGAATGGTGTTTAAAAATATGAAAAGAAAAACAGTGAGTCTTGTCATGACCAATAGAGAATATGAAAATGTGGCAACAGTCCGAGCAGTGCCGCCCTGACCTGAGCACAGACCAACAGCCAACAGCGACAGAGCAAAGTGCTCAGAAGTAAGCCTGTGACATTTGGACTATCTGTGATGTGATCACATTAGCATTTCAAGCAACTTTGTCTTGCAGATGGAGGATATCGTAAAAACTTCTCAATGCAAAGTCTGGGGTAAACAGCATAATACCGAAAGAATGTTTTCTCATTTACATGATGCATGAGCATATTCCTTGAAAATTAAGAGAACTAAACATACAACCACAAAAATATGAAGTTATTACATGAAAAGTTGATATTTTAAAAATATTTTTTAAATAAAATATTATACAATATTCTTATGCTGTTGAGGGAAAACATCAATTTTGTGGAGTGTGTTTGTGTGTGTGTGTGTGTGTGTATGTGTGTGTGTGTGTGTGTGTGTGTGTGTGTGTATGTGTGTGTGTGTGTGTGTGTGTGTGTGTTTATAGCCAAGTATCCATTTACAGTGCTTGCATAGAGTTTTGGTTTGAATTTTTTGACATTCCCTGTGCAGACATTTTATATTTATCCTATTCATTTAAATACAATTATATTCATAGTAATAAATAAAGAATAATAGCTTTGTTAGAGATGAAACTTAGACATTCCTAATCTTTATTGTAAGCTAGAATAAAACACACAAATGAGCTTTAGGGTCTTTGTATTTCCACTTGGGAGGGAAATTTTCTAGAGCCACAATATATAAGATGAAGTCACGACCATATAGTCTGGCAATATTTCTAGAAGGCTCGGATTCTGTGCTGTTACTTTTTGTGATTTGAAGTTATTTTTTAGTGACTGTACTTTTCAGACTGAGCAGAGCTAGCTAGCATCTCATGTACTAGTAAGGATACTCCTTCTAACTCTAATTTTGTGAAAGATGATATTGTGGGATAGAGTGTTCTCAGAAGCCAACCTCTCTTCCAATTAGCACTTGGAAAGTGTCACCTCATCACTCATTAACCTCTGTGACTCAATGAATCACCCACTGCCAATCTTACTGAAACCTCTTTGTATAGATGGTACTTCTTACTGTTTTCAAGATTTGTTTCTTTTTTTTCTTTCTTTCTTTCTTTTTTTTTTTATTTTTTTTTTGTCTCTTGACATATTGACTGTTTGTTATCTGTTTGAAATATTTTTCTTTGCATTTATCCTTCTCAGAGTGTACTGAAATTAAATATGTAGAATCACTAAAAAGTTCATTCTGTCATTTATTTTTTTCAGTTATTCTTTGTATTTGCATCCCTCTTTTCCCTTTGGAATTCATATTATGAATATACACATTTAATGGAATCCCACAAGTCTCTTAAGTTCTATTCATGTTTATTTATTTATTTTCTTTCTAAAGTTGAATGATTTTGATTGCTCTTCATAGTCACAGAGCTGTTTTTGATTTTTTGTTTGTTGGTTTCCGGATTGTTTTTGTGTGTGTGTATTTATGTGGTTTTTTTTTTTTCCATCTAACTGTTCAAATTTTCTGTAGAAAATATCTTGTGAATTTTTAAACTCATTATTATTTTCAGACCTGGGATTTTTTGTTAAAATATTATTACTTTAAAATATTTTACTAATTTTTATTGAAAATTCATTTAGTCAGTTTTTTATGATAATCTAGCTTATTTTTATATCCGATAGATCAGACTGATCAATTTCAATCTCCTTTTTTTCTACTCTGTATACCCCATTCCCCTTTCCTAACCTCTAGGAATCAGTGTTGCACATTCAGGTAGGTCCACTTTTTTACTAACATGTGAAAGAGCATGTGTGCTACCTGTTTTCTGAGTATGAATTAGTAAACTTTTTTTCCATTTGTAAAATTATGGTATTTCATTACACTTTATATATTAATATTCTCTGCATCTATACAGAATGTTTGTATGCATGAGCTCCATTTTTGTTACTCATGTGTTGATTGACACCTAGGCTGTATTCTCAGTGCTCATAAGTAATGATACATTGACTATTAGAACACAAGTGTCTTTGGGCATAACGGTTTTGTTTCCTTTGACTAAATAACAATAGTAGGGCTTCTGAATCACATAAATCTGCAGTTAGTTTTGTGAGGAACTCCCATGCTATTTCCATAGTAGCTGCACTTATTTACACACTCTGCCACAGAAAATGATGGTTCTCTTTTCTCATAGCCCTGTCAAGCTTGTTGTTACTAGTGTTCTCATTGTAATTGGGTGATATGGATATCAGTGTAGTTCTGATTTTCATTTCCCTGATCCTAGGATTCTGAACATGCATTCACATATTTACTATAGAAGCTTTTTTTTTGCTTGTTTGTTTGTTTGTTTGTTTGTTCTTTGAGACAGGGTTTTTCCACATGGCCCTGGCTATTCTAGACTCACTCTGTAGACCAGGATGGTCTCAAACTCATAGAGATCCACCTGCCTCTGCCTCCCAAGTGCTGGGATTAAAGATGTGCGCCACCATGCTCAGCTCCATAGAAGCTTCTATATTTGTTGTAATGAACATGTCTTTTATTGTGTGCAGTCATTTTCCTATGCTTTTGGAGTCATGTCTAAAAAGCGATTGCCTTATTAATATTGTGAAATGTTTGTTTCATACCTAACACTTAGGCCTTGCATCTGTTTTGTGGGCCTTTTACACGCGGTGAAGGGTAAGATGCCAAAGTCAGTTGTCTACTCATGATTATGCAGTTTTCCCAGCACCACGTAAGAAAGAGCTGTCTCCTCTCCAGTGGATAGTTATGGAGCCTTTGCTAGCAAATGATTGCGTGTGGCTGTGTATTCTTTTCCTGGGATTTCTGTCCTATTCATATAGTTGATTTCTATGTTTTTATGCTAGTACTTGCCATTTGAGTTAGTTTCTGCCACAGGGATTCTGTTTGGTTTCATCTAATAATTGTTAGTGTCTTGATATTTTTTTCTTTGTTGTTCTTCAGGTATGTGCACAACATCCTCCTGTTCCTCTGTGTCTGCTTATGTTTCATTACAAGTATTTGAGATACTTGATTTGGGATACATTGGTTTACCAGGGCTGTTCTAGAACTGGGGCCATGATATCAATCTACTGATGTTAACTTTTAATTATTCAAATCTTAGTAGAATTGCAATGGTAGATTAAAAAAAAAAACCAACACATGAAGTTCAAAGCAGGTTAAAAACCACAAACAAATGCTATTCTCATAGATGAAAAGCAGCTTCGATATAACAGTTCCGTATCAGTGGGCTTAAGTTCGAAAACTCTAGCATCCTTTGAGGACTTGCTGAAGGTTGGGAGATTAATAAGCTCAGCAAATGTTTCACTAAGACCTTGTAATATCAGACGAAAAACACCTTTTTTTTCTTATAATAGCTAGACTGGCAGCCAGAGGGAATTCCCTTTGGGGATTCTTGGAGACTAGATAGAAGAGAGAGCGCTGTGTGCTGTGGATTATAACTTTAGAGAGATAAGGGGTGCAGAGTAAATCTGTAAAGCATTATGAGGAGAAAGTCATGAACTTCTGTCATGTGTACATTAGCTCAGGACTCTCTCTCTCTCTCTCTCTCTATATATATATATATATATATATATATATATAAATATATATATTTGGAAGAATAAAAATTTAGGAAGAAAATTAAGTCAAAGAAAAGTGAGATCTCAAGTGAAATCTGTCAGGGTACTTGGCCTGAACCCACATATGTCTCTGAAGACTACATTCTCCCTATTTCTGGACTGGTTATCCTGGCCTGAAACAAAGAGTGTGGCTAACATGGGTCTGGGTTGAACATGTAAAGATGTATTAGAAATGGTGTGACGGTTTTCATTTGATTTCATGTCTTGCTTTGCTTTGTTTTTCATGAGGACCAAAATTCCAAGATTTGATTCTTTGCTGGAGGTTAGATTCCTCCTTGACCTGAGACTAGATATGAGGGATTTGGAGAAAGGCAGCCCTGTGACATAGCATCTACTCTAGAGAATACTAGAAGATAAAAAGGAAACTACTCTAATCTACAAGAGAACACATATAAAAACTGAGATCACCTTAAATAAGTATTTTTCCAAAAAATTATAGCGTATGTACATGTAAAATTATATTAAATTCCCCAAATCTCAGATACAAATACAATCATTTAAAAAAATTTCCCAACATTTCTGATCCCTTTTTGCCTTATTAAAAAAGAATTAAAAATATTAGAAGATGAAGTTCACAGCATGATTAAACCATACAGTGATTATGTTAAGGGACAGAGATAAGGAGAAATTGAAGAGAGTCTATTTGTCCATTTCATGCTTCTTTTATCTGAAAAAGAAAATAAATGAAATGATGTGCATTTATAAAATGTGACACTAGCTGTATAAATTACAAAATAATCAGTCAACTATTTGCTTTTACAACCACCAAGATAATATTTTAAAATATAGCAATATAAGGAATAGGTCATTCATTTGAGTGACATCTTGGTTAAAGAGCTGTATCAAGCTGATCTGATACCCGTTGGAAAGAAGTGATTTTAATGAAATGTTCAAAAAGTATTTGCTGAACTGAACATCTGACCTCCACATCTAGTTACATGTTTACGTGAGATGATCTTGACAAAGCTAAGTATGGTCACCTCTACTTGTGTTCTCGGATGACCTGCTAAATTGGTCCCAAAACCTCTCTAAACCCAAGTACCACAGTAGACAGAAGTATTCACTATCTAGCCTATATGTAGGTGAATGGTATGTGTAATTTTCACCAAAAGAAACAAATCTGTGAGATTCAGTGACATTATTCATTATTACTTTCTCTTCCTTCAATTTGTCAGATGAAATTTTGTTATCTTGTAGCAGAAGAAAAAGAGCACACACGAATTAAAATAATGGGGGGATAGAAGGACCCAGAAGGTTCTGGAGCACCACAAGAAGACCATCAAGGATTGCAGATCTGGACTCAGGGGAGCCTGCACAAACTGATGCACCAACCAAGGACAATGCATACAGTAAACCTAGACCCCCCTGTTCATATCTAGCCAATGGACAGCCCATTCACCATGGTTGTTGGGAGAGCAGGGACTGCCTCTGACATGAACTCTGGTGCCCTCGTTTTTGATAACTTCCCTTTGGTGGGGAAGCCCAGTGGCATACAGAAGAAGGAGAAGCATACCATCTGGAAAAGACCTGCTATTCTGTGGCCACATGGTGGCGGAGGAGGTCCCCTTCTGTCAGAGGTCTAGGGGAGGGGAATAGGGTAGAAGAGGAAGGGAAGGTGGGAATGGGAAGAGAACAGCCAGGGCTAACATTCAGCGTGTAATCCGAATAAATTATAATAAATTAAAATTTTTTAAAGTAAAATAAATTTATAAATACACTCTGCAAATAATATTTAGGTTGGCTATGTGACCTTGATAAATGGAAATTATTTAACTAAATATTTATAGAAACCTAGATAAGGCCTTTACTCAGGACATGCCTGAAAGGTAACTGGTTTCCATTCATCCTTGAACCTCAACACTCTTCCCTTCTAAACGTCTCTTTGACTTCTCTACCTCACAGGTATTAACCTTTGCTGTAGCTGCAAGAACTAGCGGAAGCCTCTCCATGACACCTTCCTGGCCCTAGAGCTTTCTCTTCCCCTGCCCCTACCTGTCTTTCCAGCCATACATGGATATTCAGTTCCTGGGAGTAGCTCCATCTTCTTCCACCTTGGAGACTTTGCAGTTTTTGTTCTGTTTTGTGCTTCTACTTTTAATGGTTTTTGCTCCTACCATCAAGACTCTGATTTTCACATTACCTTACAGTGACTGTCTACAAGTCAGATTATGGTAGAATATTCCCGTGATCATTTATCTAGAGCTATCACACTCCGCCTGCACCAATGTGTGCAAACATTGAATCGGTTATCCTGCTTTATTTTCCTGCTGTGTATTTATTACCACCATGACTATTTTATATTTATAAGCATCATTTTCTACTGCCTTTTGTTTCACTAGTTGAAAACATTATGAGGACAAAGGAGTCATCTACCTTCCAGGCATCACTACCATGTGGGAGTGAGAGCTCTTCCAAGTAATTGTATAATTGAATATATCGAAACATACGTAAAACATGATACTTTCTGTGGGGTTAAACTGGTAGGATACAAACACATGAAAAAAATACAGTAGTATAGAAAGAGTGACTGTAGCTATGAAGTGATGCAGAGACCATGAGGCGGGACAGAGGGGACTTAAGACATGCCTACTTAGAAGGTGAGTTTTGAAGAACTGTTATGACGTCTTTTTAGATGGCTTAAGAGCTCAGAGAATGGGAAGTCAGTCTGAGAAAGAAGTGCTCAAAAGCAGTAAGAGCATGTGCAAAGTCTCTAGAATATAGATCTAGTAGCAGGTTATTTATCCTAAATATGAATTATACAAGATTAGAAATGTTATCTTGAATAGATTATAAAGCTTTTGATGGTCATGACTAGATGTTGAGAATCATTCCATCCAGAAGGTAATACATGTGTCCAAAGCAATCAAAAGCAAGCAGATATGTGATGAGTTCAGAGTTCTCTGTGACAAGAGGCACAAAGCATGTTGGGTGCCCAACAAACACTTGTAGTGGATGCCATGATGGCAAGATAGTCTTGACAACACAGAATGAAAAATTGACTTGGGAATGGTGGTGCGTACCTCTAAACCCGGCACTCAGGGAGCAGACACAGATGGAGGTTGAGGCCAGCCTGGTCTACAAAGAAAGTCCAGGACAGCCAAGGCTATACAGAGAAACCCTGTCTGGAAGAAACAAACAAACAAACAAACAAACATCCCCAAAAACAAAATTTGAAAGAAAATGCTGAATGAAATGTTTAATTCTGAATTTGAGGTGATTTTCGATATGTGAAAAGAGAGGGACAGTAAGTAATAATAAATGTAAGCAAACCTGCAAGAAACTTCAGTGTAACAGTAACATTGGACATAGAAAAGTGTGCAATGAGAAACCCAGGGAAAGGAGCAAACACTGAGAGGACTCAGAGTTTTACCCAGAGAAGGCAAGAGTCAGAAAGGTTTACAATCAGCTGACAACTGCTGAGCTATGGAAAGGGGATCTCCTTTGTTTGCAAAGTCTTCAATGGGTGTGCTAAAAATAACAAAAAAAGCCTTCAATGCATTTGATATTATTCATTTGCATATTATTTAAGAAATGCTACATAGAAAACTGTCACAAGCTGAACATCCTGACACAATTAGCAGGCATTAATTATCTCACAATGTCTGGGGTCACAGCCAGTTGAAGTTTAGTTGGATGGTTCTGGCTTGTTAGCTCTGTGAAACTTGCAGTCAAGTTGCTGGGCAAGACTGTAGTTTTGGAAGGGCACGTTTCCAAAGAGGCCAGCTCAAATGATTGACACACAGCTGCTGGTTGCTGAAGCAGGTGTGTTGTCCTTCCAAGTTTGGTACCCTACATGGGTTCCTCTCTATGGCGCTGTCAGAGTAGTCACATTAAAGAAGCTGGCTTTGCCAAGAAATTGTAATTCAGGAGAGAGTATGGGGAACAACCCAGGTCAGGAAAGACACATGATGTTGCCTCTCTGTGTCCTCTTAGTTATATAGACAGGTCCTACACAGACTCCAATTTTATGCGAGAACATGGCTAGAAGGTGGAGATGATCCCCACAGCCCTCTTGGATGCTGGTTTTCATGAAAGATGAGTTACAGGACCAAGAAAGCTGGCACATAAGATGCTAAATATCTGGTCATTAGATGTGTGTAAACAAAGTGTGGGTCGAAACCAAAGAAGGAGGAAGGAGGACTTCTAGAACATGGGATGTGACTAGACATGTCAAAGTTCTGTGGTGAGGATTTATGCCAGCTTTGAAAACACGAGAGAAAATAAGAAACTTAGTGAGTTGAAAGCACTGGAACAGTCTTCATTTACACAGTAAAAATATTTGATAAGTTTTTAGAGGGTTACATTTATTAATTGAGCCTGGAGGTGAGGGCAAACCAGAGCAATCCCCCAAGATGAAATGATTGGCAGCATGCCCTGGAGAAAGAGCAAGAATTTAAACACTGAGAATTGTTTAATTAGCCTAACTTCATTCAAGACCTCTCAGCCTAATTTTCATTGTTTGTATTACATACCATAACATCTTGCAGGATCAGCCCATCTTTTTGCAGTATCAAGCCCCTAGACTCCAAAACACTGTTTTAAGATAACCTACTAGGCATTTCATTCTCTAAAGAAACCAATTATATATGAAATTAATAATTAAAAATTATAAATAGAAAGAACAGGAAAACATGCATACTCCATGTCCTGCGGGTAGATTTTTTTTGCACAGTATGTAGGGAATTAGGTGCAAAAATAAAATCCATTTATGTTAATGGGCATTGCATGTCTAATTTCTCATGTTCCACACTGCTAGCTTCCCCTTTGTGTCTTTGTCAGAACCTGAGACGGTTGGAGGGGGAAAGAAAAGTGAATGATTTATTTGATGGTCTGTCAATCATAACAGCAATCAGGGAAATTCCAAAGCTGTTTTTAACCTCTATAGAAACAGTTAGTCGGACCATATGCTTTCCCCCTTGCCAGATGCTGCCATCCGTCAATTTCCTGTTAAGAAAATGGGATTCTGCAAAAACCACGAAGGGTTTCTTTTTCTCTTTCTTTTTTTTTCTCATTTGTAATAGATAGTACACAAACACACACACACACACACACACACACACACACACACACACCAGAAAGAAAACATATTTTGTAGCTTCTGCCAAACAACTTCTGATGCCTGGTAATCTCCATATTAATTTTCTTTGACCTCTGCTGGTGTCTCTTCTGTGAGGTCAGCACACCATTGGGAAACACTATCCTAAAATTGTCTTTACTGTAACTTTATGCCTAAAAATTAAATATATTTGCTTGTGATGATGCAATCTATAGAAAGATGGAAATGAAATAGCTGTTAAAAGATATCAGCAAACTCATAAATTTACCCCTCAGTAAGGAAAGAGAGATGATACAGGGTTGGAGGATTAAAGTAAAAGGCATGGGCTGAATGTTGATTACCTAAAGATAAAAAATACACACTTCAAATTGTGCATTTTCCCTTCTATGACTTAGAAGGATGATTTTTGTTTAAGTGGAAGAAATACTCAATTGCTCTAAGATACTCTGTGTATCTCGGCTTGTCTGTTTATTGTCAAGGGTGAAAACATCTGGAAAACCTATAAGCTTGTTGTCTTAGGGACAATAAAAGCCTTTCATCCCACAGGTACCAGCTGTGTGTCTTTAGGGTTTGGCTCAAAGCTCTAACAGCACTCATATTTTGGTTTTTAAATCTGAACGCTCTAGGTAGCCGGAATACATTGACACTTGCCATCATTTCTGATGCGCATTTTCTTGAAGTGTGCTTGCGATAACACCACTGGCTTCAGATGTTTGCTCTGCATTCTGTTTCTATGTAGCCAGCAAAGTAACATGGAAGCCTGGGCAAGAGAAAAGATGTTTGCATGACTTTAGATAGGCAGTATTCTGTGTCAACTTATTAATAGGAACCAGCTCCAACAATCCCAGCAAACAGCTTAAGAGAGGAGCGTTCTAAAACCCTGGACAAGTTTCCTGTAATAGGTAGGCACCAATCAAAATTCTCAACTTTCTCTGGCTGTCAGCCAGCAGGAAACATGCAGGGTATGCGTATTGTTTAAGATTTTGGTAGAAAGCCACTCAAGGGGAAAAAAAAATCTGTAACTTTACAGCTGTCAGCCTTTGTTGTACCCACTCCAGCCCAGCATTCTAAAGTCTAATTTTTTTCCTTAAAGGTCACCAATAAGCTATACTATAGTTTTTAACATTTTAATTTTCCCTTTTCTTCCCCCGCTGTTTTTTTTTTCTTCCCCTGCTGGGACCGCTCCACTTATGAAGGTCAGGGGAATGATAATGCTGAGATGGCTCGGCCTTTTTATTCATAGACCAGGTAGAGTGCATACAGCCATAAACGGGTGCCTCCATCACAGGGCTGGGCTATTGACCCCTGCCCTGAGCTGAAGATTGCACCTTCTCCCGGGGATAACAAATGACTCACTTTGCAGGTACACAGAGCCTGGAAGAGTGCTTAGCCAGACTCTGCCATTCCCCCCGCCCCAAATGATACTGTGATTGGATTTCTCATATGAATAGAGTATTTGTGAAAGCACGGTTGAAGTCTGTTTGTTCAGGAATTTGCTTTTGACCACAGCCATCCTAGGGTTGAGACGATTAGTTCTTTATCTGTTAATGCAGGGGTTGGTTTAGCTGTTGGCTAGAAATACATTTTCATTCTGGGAAAATATTGTTGTCATTTTTGGGAACCAAAACAAATTTCTGATGTTTGATCAAATTCAGGCATTATTTTTTTTAAAGCCCCCAAATCCACATTTAAGGTCATTGTGAACTGACCTCTAAACTGCCCACTAAAGTTCCCGTTCTATGAGGTGACAGAAGGAAGGATGCAGTTTATTAAGTCTAGGCTGTGCTCAAGTGCCCGCCTTCTTCAAATCCAGTTTCACTAAGAACATTGTTAAAATTAGGACAGAAATGAGCATAAAGTGGTCCACCTGATGCTTATGACCCAGGAGAGGCTTATGGAAACAATCCTTCATATGGTCCACTGTGGATGATTGGAGGTACAAGAGTGCTCTTCATTTTAGAGCCAGCATTTTTTAAGACTCCATCTTTATACATGGTATTATCTTCCAGTATAGTTGCTCAGATGCATGGTATACCAAATAAAATGTTAAAGACAGTTACCCGTTTAAAATATGACTTTACAATTTCCTTAAGCATGCTTATGTGCCTTAAATACTTGTCCCTTACAGAGACCTCTGAATGACCCACTGATGTCCTTTGAGAACATTCCTGATCCAGCAGTCTCCTGCTCAATGCAATGGGGAGATGGTTAGTTTAAAAGGTGAGGCTTAGCAGGAGGTTTTAGAGACAGACCCTCAAAAGGAATTATGAAACCTTGGTCTCTTTTGTTACGTCTCTTCATTCCAGCCATGGTGTTGAGACTGTTTGGCCTCCTTCTCCAGTCACTCTTTGTCACTAGATATATACCCATCATAATGCATCATTGTTTCATTTTTAACAAGAGACTTGCAAAGATGCTTTTTCAGATTCAGAAGGTTGCATTGTAGGGTTCTGGTCAGCTTGAACTTTAGGTGGACATTCCAACTCTCTATAGCATCTTAATATTTCTTTTCCTCTGATATCCCACAATCATCAGTGTAATGAGAAGAATGGGTCTGTGGCTGACCTTTCACTGTGCGTGGTATTTTGATGACAAAGTAGTAGAAACATCAGGAAAGGCACATGAAATAAGTAATATGAAACAAATACAGAGAGTCACTGAGAGAAGTGGCTCTGATTTTCACTTTGTATGGTCCTTACAGTTTCCCAATCAAAGAACTGTGTGCAGTGTACATCTGTATCCAGAATAAATGCAAACTCCCTTGTGTCCCAGAGCACAGGTAAATATGTTAAATAGGGACTGCAGGCTACTATAACACTATGATGCATCAGTTTTTAAAATTTAGATGACATAAGCATAGGTACCCATTTTTGCTTTGGAGTCATGGTTTACCATGGATTGAAAACAAGGCCTCATGCATGATAGGCGAGTGCTCTAGTATTGAACTCTATTCCCAGTCATGAGCACGAAGGCTTATTAAACAACTTCAGGTTTTCATTCTCCAATAACAGAATCAAAAAATTTTAAATACTCATTGATCTTCTTCTTACAGCAGGATGATTTTTTGTGTAAAGTTTCATATGATCACAGTCATATGAGTTGCAGCATGCTAGCCATGTAATAATTTCTTTTATTAATTAATTTATTGATTTACTATACATCATAGTCATAGCCCCATCTCTCTATCTCTCCCAGTCCCATGCTCCTTCTCTCTCCCTCAACACTCTCCCGTATTCCTCAGAAAAGGGGGGCCTCATTTCCAATTCACCCCAGTTCATTAAGTTGCATCAAGGCCGAACACATTCTTTTCCTTTGTTGCCTGTCAAGGCAGCCACACTGGGCAAAGTGATCAAAAAGCTGGCAACAGAGTGTATGTCAGAGAAAGCTCTAGCTCCCTTTCTTATAGGACCCACATGAAGCCTGAGTTACCTATCAGCTATATCTTTGTAGGTGGCCTCAGTTCAGTCCATGCCAAATCCTTGGTTGGGGCTTCAGCCTATAAGCCTCTCTGGGCCCTAGTTAGTTGGCTCTGTTGATCTTCTTGTGGAGCTCCTGTCTCCTCCACATCCTTTTCCCGTCCCCCCCCCCCACTTTTTCAAATACTCACTATTTTTCGTCCAATGTTTGGCTGTGAGTCCCAGCATCTGTTTTGAAGTACTGCTGGATAAAGCCCCTCAGAAGACAACTCTTGAAGGCTCCTGTCAGCAAGCATAGAGCAGAGGTTGGCTCTCTCTCATGGAGTTGATCTTGAGTTGGACATTGCCTCAGTTTTTGTTCTATTTGTTCTATCTTTATCCCTGCACATCTTGTAGGCAGGATGAGTCTGGGTTGAAATTTTTGTGGGTGATCTGGTGTTCCCCTCCCTCTATTAGGAGACTTGTCTGATTAGAGGATGCCCTCTTCAGTCTCTACGACCCCTGCTACTGAGTCTCTGTTAGAGCCTTCCTCATATCCTGGACTCCTTAGATAGCACTACTCTAAGAATTTGCTTTGATCCTTCCAACCCTTAGCAGTTCCTGAGTTCCTAGTGTTTTGTAGAGTTTTGTGTCCCTTTCTTGACACCTAAGCCTCTTCTATGGTCATCTCTCCATAACTTCCCCTGATCTTCTGTTGCTATACTGCTCAAACGAAAAGAGACTGAAGCATTTTAAATTTGAAGAGATTCCTTCTCCAGAGAGCCTGAACCCTTACATAGAAAATAATCTCCCAGGAGCCATGCTCTTAGGATCCATTTGGTAAATCTGATGTTACCATTTTCTTAGTGATCTTTACTTTTTCTGTTTCCAACTAACAAACATATTACAATAAAAAAAATAAACTAGACAATGTGGCTTCTAAATGTCTCTCCATTAGTGTCACCTCCCTCTGTGGAGCTTTTCTCTCTTGTCTTTAATCTATGGACAGAATCTCTTCCTAATCTTTCAAAACAGAAACCTGCAAATTCACAGACCATTTTATGCTGTTTAACACTTTGTTTTATGTGTGTACTATTGGATTAGTATCTCTGTTGATTGTTTTAACACACAGAGAGATATGTTTATATGTATCTAGTTATAAGTTTAACATTTAACACCTTTGCTAAATATTTTAACAATTCCCTTTCCTGGCTCCTTCCTCCATACTAATCTAAAGACAAACCAACAAATATTAACTGAGAGTTCATCTCTGCATGCTTTATCACTTATGGAATAGCGTTCAAATGTCATGGCTAAAGCACCACATAGGTTTTGTTTACTTGGTCTAGCTCAATGTGAAGATAAGTAAGTGGCTTAAGACACTGCAGAAATGTAGATATTTTGGGACCTAGGTGACTACTCCACTGCCACCTTTAGCAGTTTGCTATGGAGAGAGACCGAGTGTAGTGCCACATCTTCTTTTCAGCATTATGGATGGAGAGAAAGGAGTGAAGACATACAAATTACTTTTAAAACTTGGGGTGGAGTTTCCATAGACACATTTTAGTAGCCAAGATATGTGATTCATCACTGAATTTAAGGAAAATTCTATCTACCTGAGACTCACTGAGACTCTCATATTTAAACTGAAAGGGGAGAGATAGGATCCCAGAAAATAGGGTACCACCATGCCTTCCTATTCCTTGCTGTTCAGGACAATGCCAATCTCATCTCAATGCATCGGGAGCTTTCCTGATGACATCAGCAATTACATACACCCTTCATTTGCTCCTTACTGTACAGCTCATTTAATTACCAATTAAAATGTATATCCTAATACTTAATTCTTAAATGCAATTTTAAATCTAGCCATTCCATACACTTTACAGAAATTAACACACAGTAGGCACTCAAATACTTTGTGGTTCAAAAAAGTGTTGGAATAGAATTGAGGCTATTTAACATCCTTGATTGCTTTTTCTAGCACTTACCCTAATGTGTTTAAAACTCGAGCTTCTTCATTAATATTCAAGATGGGAACTATTATCTTAAAGCAAACTAAACTTTGCTAGCTTCAAAAGCAGAGATAATAAACTACAGAGCTCACTAAGGGCGAGTGTCTTTGAAGTGATATGTAGGAATGAGGAATTAATCAGCAGCATTAACTGTTTCTTGGAGGCTCGGATGCAGTGCTGTATTTTCAGAAAAGAATCATTTACTTAGAGGAATGATAGAAAGACTGAGTGAACCACACAGGCCAGTGGCTCATGTAGCCAGACCTGACTACTGAGGTGTAGGAGGGCATTGCGTAGAAGAACTGCATGCTGGGAAATTGAAGAAGCACTGCACAGGAAATGAAGAATAGGAGCCTGGAGGTTATAGGCCTTCATCAGCATGAACAATGAGAGCTAGGTCAAGTAATTAGAGCCTTTTATTTCAGCTAATTCATTTTTATTCTCTACCCACTTGGGACCTTTCTGAGTCAGCCTTTCTCGACTTCCTTTATAGCGGTATAGATGGAACATCCTGCTTTCTGGTCTTCAAAAGATGTTTGCATCTATGCCAAACCCTACCCTTTGTTTCTGGTAAAGAGAAGCCTCTGTGAGAGAATAATGCACCAAGAAAACAATCTATACAGTTGGAATTGTTTTTGTTTACTCGTTGACCGTTGCATAGGAACAATGTCCTGGTAGAGTTGGAGTCTTTCACTTCATATATACTAAAAGTGTTGCTGTTGCCACATCTTCCTCTGTGAATTTGGTGCAGTTCTTGGGATAAATGAGAATCATCATGACAAGCAGAAATGGCTCTCCTTCCTGTTACACATATAAAAGACAGAAAGGAAGGACTAGGGTTCTAGAATCATACCAATGAGACCTTGGACTCTGCCTGCTTAATTATGAGGCAATGGGCACAGTCACTGCTCACTTTAGCTTCAACTACAAAGTTAGAATAATAATAGCATCTAATTTCAACATATTATTATAAAAATTACTTATTATCATTTCAGAGGAATGCATGAATTTGTACTTAGCCTCTTATATTTTATTATTTGTGGATGAGAATCTGTGTATGTGCCCTAACAGGACAGAAAAGGGGCTTCATACCTCCTGTATTTGGGGTCATAGACTGTTGTGAGCTGCCCAAAGTCAGTGCTTGGGACCGAATCCTCATCATCTGAAATTTCAGCAAGTACTCCTAATCACTAAATCATCTTTCTAGGCCACTCTCTTTAATTTTCCATTCTTTTTAAATTAAAGTTTAAAATTTTTTTACGTATAATTTTATATTATTACACCCATGTATACAATAAACTAGCTACAGGATGAAGAACCATGAAACAATCAGGAATTATATAAATGTTGCATTCTTAGTATTTTGGCTATTTATATTTGGTAACCTTGAATAAAACATCTTTCCTATCTTGGTGTGTCTAAAATTATGAATATAAGTCAACATCTATCATATCTCATCATTATCAACTTAAAACATCTATCTAGACCTAAAAACATCTTAAACCCTAAACAACTAAGCTTCATTGTAAAATGAAACAATCAGGTCTTTAACTCCAACAGAGAGTTGAGAAGCAATAAAAGTAATTACCTGAATATATAGGGGGTGCAGGTTAACAGTTTCCCAAATGAGAAGATGACAGAGACAGTTTGCTACCAGAGCAGTCACTCAAAACTCTCTATAATGTTGGAGCATCATCTTCAGCCTTCTGGCCCAATATATATGACACACAAATTTGTGTGGCAGGAATTACTGAGGATTTTCTTACCCTGTCTCTGTAGTTTTACCATTGACTCTGCCTGCATCCAAGCTTGACCTTTTTTAGGCACAATTCTGTCTGTAGTAAAATGAGGACATTTTTCTCAGTGGCTTGTATGCCACATTTGACGCCATCTCCATGAGGAGGTTCTTTGATGCCCATCATCCTCTTTGAGGTAGGCTGAGTGTTGCCAGGAGTTATCCTATCTCATTGTTAATGAATCTTTAAAATAATAAAACCTTTTAAAATTCTATACTCTGTATGTCTCTGAGATTTTGAAGACCTTTTCTAATTATTTTATCTTATCTTTCTATAGAATCATATCTACCTGATGCATTTAAGATGTATATTCTTGTGAGAAAAATAGACTAGTAATTGATATGACCAAGATTTGATCAACTAACAACTTGTATAACTTATTTATCCTAAACAGCCTGCAATTGCACTTTCAAAGTATTGGAAGTAAACTTTGTATTACAATTGAGTTATATGGGTACAATACCACATATTAGAGTAGAAATATATATAATGTGTGAAAAATCTTAAATTTGAATTCTACACCATGGTGTCTAAAACTAAACTTACTTTGTTTCTATATACAAAATTCTATACCAGTGAATTAAAAATAACCTTGTGAGTGATAAAGCATTAATTTAAGGAGCAGATTCCTCAATCTATCTTCTGTTCTATCTTCCCTATATATTTCTATATTCCCCTTTTTTCTTTCCAACCTCTATTTCCAAACCTGAGAATGATGTTTTTTAAGCCTTCTTTGTAGCCACATGGAGATCCAAAACCATCTCCAAAATAGCATATAACATTGCATCATTCATGGACACAGGATTTTCTTTGGTTTCCTATTTTCTATTTAGAATAATCTCCAGGTCCCCATCTAGTTCTATAAGGGCAGAAGGAACTAGTGTGATGGTCCCCCTTTCATTAAGACCTAGTTCCTCATCTGCATTGATCTTCCAGTATACCCTGAACATCAGTCATTTCCACCAGACAGCTTTTTCTGAAACCCTCTGTTCTCTTCCTTGTCCATTTCTGTCTTCTAAAACCTATTTCATTTGTACTCAGCTATTCCCACAAGAATGAGCTTTTCAGATGGTCTTCCTTCGTGGTGCCTTTTAAAAATTGCTCTCAAAGCCTGTATGCCTATCTTAAATTGTCTTCTCATTTTTGTCTACATTTTTGTTTTCGGTCTTCTTCACCTGGTAGTCAAGAAAAGCCCTTGTCTGCCTGTTCTCTTGTTTCCTGTGCTTGGGAGCATACTTAGAGTATAGTAGTGACCTGGGATTTATTCAGAGAAGGACTGAGCAAAGGAATTGGAATAGGAATAGGAATAGGAATAGGAATAGGAATAGGAATAGGAATAGGAAT
>OU015755.1:69431691-69460963 GCA_907169655.1 Acomys percivali | reverse complement strand
GAATAGGAATAGGAATAGGAATAGGAATAGGAATAGGAATAGGAATCAGCTTGTAAAAATGATTTAGTTTAGGAGCATTTGCAGTGATGTCAGACACAGGCAAGTACCCAAGACATGCTAGTGACTTTTGTTGCTCTGAACCACCAGTATGGTACCTCCTACCCAGCATGCAGCCCAGGCACTTTCCGTCCCTCTCCGTGGCTCTTTGTGAGCCTTCTGACAGCAGTCTTTCTCTAATCTTAAGAATTCATGTAATTAAATTCAGTTTAAAGTATTTCAAGTTATAGGCATTAAGTAGCAGTTGTACTTATCACTGCTTATTAAATCAGTTGTAGTTGGGGAGAAGTGGCACCTGTGACAAAAGCTGTGACTGGGGTGAGTCATGGTGAGGTAGTTAAGGGCACAGCTTTGAAGTAACTTGAACATAGATTCTAATCCTGGCTGCCTCTGTTTTTTTTTTTTTTTTTTTTTAAATGTGGGTTCTAGAAACAACATCAGTCTTCAAAATGTGTCCTCTTGGGTTTGTTTTCAAGATTAACTTCAACATTCGCTTGGGGAAACAATATCAGCAGCCCTCAGTTGAAGCCTAATACTTGTGGCTCGTATGAGTGTTAAGGAGTGATATTCATCTGGTTAACTAAACATCCAAATTTTGAGGCATGAATATTATTCACATGTCTTTCCAGCTTAGTAGCAATAGACAAGGGACAAAGAACTTGAAACAGTTTTTTTTTTTGGGGGGGGGGGTTTTGTTGTTGTTGTTGTTTTGGTTTTTTTGAGGGGGAGGAGCTGGAAATTCCTGCAGAAGTAGGATATAGCTAGGGGAAGGAAAGAGAGGGAGGTTAAAAAGTTTCTCTTTTGGCCCAAGACAGGCTATTCCTAGGTGTGTCCATAAAATGGTGATTAGTGACTAAAATGGTGTCATATGCCACATACTCATCCCTATAGCCAGCCATTATGAAGGAGTCTGCAATGTCATGGAGTGGGTGACAGGAAACAAGGCTAACATGTTACTTTATTTAGTCCTGTGATGTTGATTGCCATGGTTTGGAGAAAATACAGACGTTTTTGTTTTGGCACTTTCCTTAATGATGTGGCTGTGGCTATCAGCTCTCCACAGGACTTGTTTAGGGTAAAGTGAGGTGAATCTGGGATGAGCCCTGCCCACTGTTCTTCGGTGAAAGGATAATGCCTATCTGTGTCTCACCACCATGTCTCACCACCAAGCTGGGAAAGAGACCTTCATCTCCAATGAGACTCTGTGCAATACAGTATAATGGCTGCCCAGCTCTCTGTATGGTGGTAAATAATGATGCAGCCTGGTTTAGTAGCGACTTATTCTCCTGACTTCGCAGGGAAGATAATAAGTGAACAATGTGTATAATTTCTTATGTCTCCATTGTATACAATTTATAATATGCTTAGGTTTTACTCTTTGTGGTGAAATGTACTGAATGGAATTAGAAGAGAAGAGGTCCTAACAGATCATATTGTGGAGAATGTAGACTCATTTTAGATAGAACTGTTCTTGAAGACCAGGGATATGTTAATACTAGGTCTATACTATACTGAGGGATACGCTGTTCTGTCCAGTATTTACACTCTCTAAGTTTTACTATATGTGTATATTCCACTTGTGGAGTTTTGAGATTTTATTTATTTTTAAAATAATTAACTAATTTATTCATGTTATATCCCACTCATGGCTCTCTCCCTCCACTCCTCCTGCTCCCTCCCTCGATCTCTTCTATCATACTGTCCCCCTCCCCTATCCCTCAGAAAGGGGGAGCCTACCTACTAATGCACCCCAACTCATCAAGTTGCATCAGGACTAACTGTGTGCTCTTCCGCTATGGCTTGTGAAGGCTGCCTCACAAGGGGAGAGTGATCAAAAAGCAGGCAACAGAGTTTATGTCAGAGACAGCCACATATCCTCTTACTAAAGGATCCACATGAAGCCTGAGCTGCCCCATCAGCTACATCTGTGTAGAGAGCCTAGGTCCAGTCTATACATAGTCCTTGGTTGGTGCTTCGATCTCAGCAAGTACCTATGGACCCTGGTTAGCTGGCACTTTTGATCTTCTTGTGAAATATAGCCTAAAAGACTCTGAGATTCCATCTTACACCCCACAAAATAGCTAAGATCAAAAACATAAATGGCAGCACATGCTGGCAAAGATGAGGAGAAAGAGGAACACTCCTCCATTGCTAGTGAGAGTGCAAATCTGTGCAACCACTTTGAAAATCAATCTGGTACGTTCTCAGAAAGTTGGGACTAGCTCTACCTCAAAACCCAGCTATACCATTCCTTGGTATATACTCAAAAGATGCTCCACCATAAAACAAGGACACTTGCTCAACTATGTTCATAGCAGCCTTATTCATAATAGCCAGAATCTGGAAACAACCTAGCTTTCCCTCAACCAAAGAATAAATAAAGAAACTGGTACATTTCCACAATGGAATATTATTTAGCTATTAAAAACAAGGAAATCATGAAATTTTCAGGCAAATGGGCAGAACTAGAAAAGATCATCCTGACTGAGGTAACTCAGACCCAGAAAGACACACATGGTATGTATTTACATATAAGCAGGTTTTAACCACATAGTGCAGGATAAAAATACTACAATTCACAGACCCAAAGAAGATAAGTAACAAGGATGAGGATGGTCCAATGGATGCCTTTCTTGAATCTCACTCAAATGTGGTAATAGTAAAAAGAGAGGGAATAGGATAGGATGCAGACAGAAATGAGGGTGGAGATCAGACTTGGGAAGAGAGGTAGAGGCAAGAGAGAGAGAGCCTGTAGAGAGAAGAAAACTTGTGGGCAGGGGCAGTTCTGTGACAAGCTGGATACCTAAGAAAGGGTAGGCTTCTGGGAGGATATGAGGGTGACTCTAGTTGAGACTCCTAGTAGCTGGAGTCATGGAGAATAAAGAGGACACATTGTAACTAGATGGAACTCCTAGTGGAATGAAAAGAACACCAACCCACCCACAAAAACCTTGACGCCAAATTCACCCTACAAGACGTGCAGGGATTAAGATATAGCAGAGACTGAGGGACTGCTCAAGCAATGCCTGGCCCAACCTAAGACCCACCCCGTGGGAGAAAGCCAGTCTTAGACACTATTAACAATACTCTGCTATGCTTGTAAACAGGAGCCTAGCATAACTGTCCTCTGAGAGGCTCAACCCAGCAGTGGATTGAAACAGATGCTAAGACTCACAGTCAAACATTTTGTGATGTGTAGAGAGTCTTGTGGAAATCTGAGAGGAAGGATAAAAGGACTTTGAGATTTTAAGGCACTGTGTGTAAAGACATTTGGGGATACCAGTCTACGTGTAAATGACCATTTATCATGTTACAGCAATGACCATGCTCTCTGAGAAGAAGTGAACAGGAATGGGTAAGTCAGCCAATAGTAGTGATGACGATTGAGAGAAGACAATAAATAGTCATTTTCACAAAATACAAAACTGAGAGCAGCTACTTTGTATGTATCTACCCTTCTGGTTCACATACTATATTGTGAGAAGTGATAGTTTCTGCAGTTATTGGTAGTGATGAGAAGCAAGCTATCAAAAGAGCAGCCATGGGATCCAGAGAAGGCTCACTAAGTGAAGTTATTTGCTGCAAGTCTGAGGACCTGAGTTTGAGTCACAGGACTTACATGGTGGACAGAATCTACTCCCATAGGTTGTCACCTTTTACCTAACAGCCATAGCACACAGGTATCGATCCCCACCCCACCTCCACACACAGGTAAACGAATGTCATAAAAATTGGAGGGGGAAAAAAGTAGACGTGTCTTAGTCTGAAGAAAAATGAATGATGACTAGGCCCAAACAGGAAAACCTGCCTCCTACATGCTCTCTTCAGTCCTATTCTTTTGCATAATAAAGGCAAAAAACCTATCCTAAGGTAATTATATTTTCCTCTAGATGCCAAAAGTTGATGAGCTTTTTTCTTTTTTTTTCCTTGAAAACTCACGATTAATACAATTAGACACACTTATATTTTGTAAAAAGATATTCCTATTCAGTATCACCTACATTTCTAAGTATTCTCCAGCTATTCAATTTTAAATTTATCCTTTTCTTCAATCCAATCTTTTCTTAGATAGGCAATTAAGGGATGGTGCAGGGAGTAGCTTTTGAATTCCACTGTTCTTATTCTCACCATCCTGTTCATCATTCCCTCAGCTAATGTGTGAGTGGCATTTAAATAAAAAAAAATGCAACATATATATCCATGCGATAACAATTAATGTAAAAAAAAAGGAGTTTCATTTCAAAAGTTAAATCACAGAAGTTCATGAACACTTAAGTAACCACAAGAAAACTCAGACATTTGAGTACAGTCTCATATACTATGGAGGAGATGTGGAGATACATTACTTCTCTGTAACATTGTTGTTACAAGCATATATATGTTGCATATATTTTTATTCATTTCTTGCACATAAATATAAGCAAGAAATATATATAGTATATGCAAGATATATATTATGCATATGTATAATATATTGTATGTATATGTGTGTATATATATATATATATATCCCTAAATATTACCTGCTCAGGTAATATAATGTTACAAATATGCATGATTTCTGGCCTGACCTTTTGGTGCTCTTCTCTTGGGAGGACTATCCTATTCCCAGAAATCCTCATGAATTTGAAAGAGATCAAGAATGGGTACGTGGGAGTGTTTGGAAAATGGGAATGAAGGAAAGGGAGAAATTGTGTACTTATATTCCCAAAATAAAGATATAATAATAATAATAATAATAATAAAGTCTTGTTGGTTGTACATAGTACCAAGATCAGGCAGGAACTGGGAAAGGGAGCAAGCACACCACACCGTCCAGTGCTCTGTTCCCTTCTGGATGCCATTATTTACATAGTGCAAGCGTGCTATGCAAAATAATCTGAAAACTGATTCAGCAACTTTCATCAAAAGTTTTTTAAAAAGAAATTAATTTAGTATAAAAATCAAGCATTTAAAAATTCTTGTGTTTATCAATGCAAACACATTCCAATGGAGTCCCTGGCATACCAAGGAGACAGTGAGAGCCTCACTTTGTATATTTTCTTTTGTTTTGTGTGTGTGTGTGTGTTTGTGTGTAAGTCAGTTTCTGACACTCACAACTGATGTGAAAATTTGTATGTGAAAACTTCAGATTCTAGCTAGTTTGTTTATCTTGAGCACATCCTGAATATCTATAAAGTTGATTTCTCTGTTATTTAAATGTGCTCTTAATGCCAGTTACTTCAAAGGGGTATTTTTCAAAGATGAAGTAAAAATGGTATTGAATGATAAAAGTGCATTTAAAAATGATAAATTTTACACAACAATTAAAGAAACAGAGGATTTTGAGAGGAAACAAGGGAAGTCACATGAAATGGGGTGGAGGAGGAAGAAAGTGGGAGGAGGGAAGTTTTGATTTTTTTTTTTTTACTCACTTAAAAATATTAAAAACCTGAGAAATGGCCAGCTCACTCAAATTATCATGGATCAACTTTTTCTGGAATATGTATTTATGTTATGACTAAAGACAAAACAAACCAAAACGAGTTTGGGCCCCAGTGTATGAGAGTGGAGTAGTGTTACTTGGCACGGCAAGAGACAAGAGTTAATCTTTTCATTTACACATGGTAAAGAAGAGTTCCTAAAACATCTGCAAAGTTGGGGTTATTTTTTCCCTTATAATTTATCTGACAAGCATGCGGCAGGCTCCCAAATCTTTCATAATTCTAATATTGAAGGCTTGTAAGCTTTATATTTCTGATGTTGCAATTATATGGATTAGAAAGCATTACATGACTGTGCCACATCTTATGTAAGCAAGTTTTTATATGAATTTTCATTGTGTATTTTATCTTATAATCCTGTGCTTCAAAATTACATCAGATACTTCATCTTTGGGAAAGAGATTTTATATTATTAATCTCTCATGTAAATTATGAGATGGACCTCTTTTTTTTTCATTTTTCTATTAAAGCTGCTTTGCTCATTGACTTTTGTACTTTGCAAGTTAACTTCTATACAATTTCATTTTTTTTTATCACTTGGTGAAATCACATTTTTGTTCAGGGCCTCATTTAGTGTCACTAAATGATCATCCCACTGGGAACTGACATGGACCCTATAAATTCTTTTCTCTAATCTAATTTCTTTCTAATGGACTATTCTGCCCTTTGGCAATTAGACAGAATTTAGTCTTAAAGCAAGCTTTTCACAAAGTAAGCAAGCATTATTGATAAACTATTCATTATTTGTATCAATGTTTTCTTGTGGCAACTCATGGCTAATGCAAGTATGCAACAATAAAGGTTTTCTATGTGTTTGTTTCTTTCTTACATTTACAGTGTGATAAGCTGAATTACACTCCAGGAGAATGAAAAAGGGAATTGCAGTGGCAAACCTACGTATCTTAGGATTTTCACAATACTGTCCAAATTCATGTTGTTTTCTTTTCTTTTTAAAATGAACTCATGAATTTTATTTTCTTGAAGACAATACTTATGTACGTGTTTATTTAGGTCATTAACTGGCATTCACTTATACACGATTTAACAGTTCTGTGACTTGTGGCTAAAGGAAAGGCAATAATCCTTACACCCCAGGTACCAGACTACCTAATTGAAATGCTCTACAAGGAAAAGTCAAGTTTATTACTCTTGCCTAAAACTTACAGTGTGACATTTTGCTTTATAGCATTCAGAGTCTTTCAACCCCCCAAGAACAATGAACTTCAAAAGCATAATACAAGTGGGAAAATTGCCTTAAAATGTAATTTTAGAAACAATTCTTTGAAAACACCATTAAATGAGAAACTTTGGTGAAAAGATGAAACAAATATTCCATTTATCTTCTATTGATTCATGGTTAAGGCCAATATAAAGTTCAGATGTTTAAGGGAAAGAGAAAACATAAATTAGTAGAAATAATTCAGAATGATCTCTCAAAGTTAACTCAGACATTGTCATTTGAGTCTTCTGTAAGAAACTTACCATATTTCCCCTTTACTTTTCGATGTTGTTTTATCCTACTATTAACTCAAATTTTATGACAAGTTTTCAGGTGAAACATAATTTCTACAACTGGCTCCACTTGCTTCTTCTGTAGTGCTTTATTCAAACACATGGGGTTGGACCAAAGTATGCTTAACGGTGGTATTAAATCCAGGGAACAGAGCAGTAATGAGCCTAGTTGTCATCTGCAGGCTACACATGGTTCCATCTTCATAGCACAGTGATCATAGTGGGTGGTAGGGAGTTGATGCCTACAATAAATACATTATCCTATACACACTAAGTAAGTTTATCTTTGGAGGTGGATTCAATTGTTGTTCCCTTTTGCACATGGTGATGCTGTAGCTCACACTCTGTCTATGCGTTACATCTTAGCATGCCTGTGTTTCTAGAAGAACCATCAGTATATAACCCGAATAAACTCTCTGAAATAAACATACAATCCAAGTAAAATAAAACAGCTTGTTCTCTGTGCAGGCATTATTTTAAAACTCCCACACTCCTTGTGGTTCCCAACTACCCCAGCTTCCTCCAACATTCAATAAATTCTCTTTTAAATCCTTTCCCATTTTCATATCATGGAGTCATAACTAAAGATAACCCAGCTAATGTTTCTATTTCCAAGGCAACTACAAGCTCCATATCTTCCACAGGGTCAGTTTTCAGTATTTTTTTTTTCTGTAACAAACGGATTTTTTTCTTATTTTCTCCATAACTGAGAATGAAAGAGGGAGAAATCAAAATGCTGAAACCTCTTCCAATGATGACAAAGACAGGCTTTAACACCAGGTCTAAGTTCCAATGAACACAGGGGTTAAGAACCTGCACCTTATAACTGCAGATTCTCCAACTATTTCTGTATGTCTATTATCTATAAACAAACAAACAAATGCTATAGAAAAAAATGTCAGCTTAATTCCGAAGATACTGAGAGTGTTCCCTCTTATCTTATCATTTTATTTCCTTATTAGAAACTGAAAAATAAAGGGAGGTCTGAAAACGCCAGAGGCAAATGCTCTGTGGAGTCAATATGCAAAGAGCACTCCTCCGTCCACACTGTACAAGGACACAGCTAATGGCGCCAGTGCTTCACAGAACTTCTTCTTAAAAGTTTCCTGAGATCAAAGACAAGCGAAGGGCTATAAATAAATCAAAGAATCCGACTGAATAATCTCCAATTTTTATTGTCTATAGCCTCAAAAAAAAAATAAGTGTAAGTCATTAGTAGGGCCATAAAGCAGTTAATAAGTGATTGGAAATCCACCCAGAGTTTAATTTCTACTTGTACACCAATAGTCTAAGAGAGGATAACTACCTATAGTTATCTTACATTTAAATGGGTTTCATCATTTCTATAGGCTAAATATCTATTTCTATAACTTCAAATAAATATGTAAGGTACTTGAAAACCCCTACAGAAAGAAAATAGCAAAAATTAAGAAGAAAAATCTAAAAAAAAATGTTTTACTAAAACTAAACTTCCAGGAGAATGCTTTATGTAGTTAAGAATTGACATATGTGAACTTATGAAATGTTCAGCGTGAACATAAACAACCTTCAATGCAGGTATAGTTCACCTCAGAGCCTCGCTTGCCAATGCTAAAGCTCTTTTTTTAGGCATCATATACACAAGAGGTCAGCAGGTAGAGCCTCTTGGGAAGGTGGAAGAGCTAGAACACTTATTTTAGCATGAAGACCATAAAAATGCACTTAGAGACAAACATTCATTTGAACAAACAAACTGTATAAACAATGTCTCCCAATACCAGTTCCACCAGCTCACTAATTACAGCAGCTGATTGTAAAAGATAAATCATCCACCGATTCAATATCTGGACCCAACTTAGAGCAGTACATCCTCCAGCAAAGAAGTCATTCTGTTTTGAAGCCTATGAGGTTCTGAAAAAGCATGTTTTCTATGTAATTATGACCTCCAAAGCACTTCCTTGCCACTATATCTGACTATTCTCTGTGAGGTACAAAATAATATGGTGAAGGGACAGTGAAGCAACGGTGGTTCACATAAGAAGCGCCATAAATGAATTTATAGTGATGGTTTAACTTGAAATACAATGCGGCCTTTCTGTGAGCAGACATTTGAACTCAGATCTCAGTGACAGGATAGAGGTATAGAAAGATCCAGGGAAAGCATGCCAGGCAAAAAGATTTGCAGAAAAAAAAGTATTCATACATATATTATGTGTCAAGAAACATTCACTTTGAAAATGGGAGATAGATATATTTCTGTCCTTTCCACCCCTGTCTTTAACTAATTATCCATTTAGCACTCATATTCAGGGCTCTGTAATAAGAAAAACCAGATCCCAATGTGTCCTAGAAGGGATTGGCTTTTGTTTCCTTTAAAACATAGGTTAACAGTGATAATGCCCTCCTCTACCATCCCTGGAGGGTGACACTATAATTCAAAGGACAGAATATCAATAAAGCCATGGTGTGCAGGGTTGTAAACAAGCTTTAAAAAAAAAAAAAAAACAGTCCACGTGTTTGTTAAACAGACCACAACAGGACAAGTCCATTATCATGGCAGAAAGCTCTGTACTTAGTATGTCCAATTATCTAAACAGCTCAAAACATAATCAATCCATCAGTAGTATTCAGCGTTCCTGCTCTGATATCTGATTGTGAATTCTCCATGTTTATTCATATTCCTGCCAAATGTCGATCCAGAAATGTATTAGCATGTGCCTGAGATGAATGAACTGAAGACTGTGTTCCTCCTGCAAGTCTTAGTGGGAAGTGTGGACCAAGGGTTCATCCAATGTACACCCAGTGGTTGTTTCTACACATCACAGAACTGCGGTCTCTTCTTTAATAGAGTCAGCATAGCCAAGATTGAGTCGAACTCCGAATCCTGCCTTTAGCTCTTTTTTCCTCTCTCCCAGCCTACACAGAGTTATGCATTTTAAAAGACCTGCCCTGGTTGCTTTCTTGTCCTTCAGTTTTCTTAACAGACGAATGCTTGTGGGGTTCCAGAGATGCTGGTTCTGAAAACCTCTGTGGGTTGAGAGCACCCAGCAGTGCCTGGGCAGAGAGAGGCATGAAGGGTGAAGCTGTTGGGATACCCGGCAGCCATGGGCTTCTCACTGTGAACATCATCAACGGCTGGCTCTGAGAGTCTTTCATAGTGGGTGTGACATGCCGCGCTGTATGCTGAATGCCTGTTAATTAGTCTCTTCTGTATGTCTATTGCAGGATCCAATTGTTCTTCTGACCATGCAGTGAGAGGCAGGCGATTTTCATAGAGATGAAAATGTTGCTGTGTGAATGTGCCGATGTCATTTATTTTCTAGAAACTGTTTGCATGGTGAATATCGGCAGCTTCCCACAGGTTCCCCCAGCTCATGGTATTTGCTTTAATAAAGGGAGCTACACCCTGTTCCCTCATTGATCTCAGCATTACTGTAACTATAGTACATGTTGTAGTCCAGATAAAAGTCTCTCTGAGAAAATTAAACGCGCGTTCTATCTACTCCCATTTTTTCAGTCAGTCTAGACAAAGGGATTTTCAAAATTTTTTTATCAAACTATGTACTTCAAGGGATACTTGACTAAATAATGACTATTCCAGTCAATGTAGGAAGACCTAATATCCAGTCTGAGGAAAGGGGATCGTTTATAGAGTTTCTTCTTGCATTTGAGTGCATAGAGAATGAATATATATATATATATATATATATATATGTATATATACATATGCATACATACATACATATACATATATATTTTGTATATGTATATATGTATATAGTGTGTGTGTTGTTGTTGTTGTTTGGAGGACATATTTGAACTTTACCACTGTTGTCACTTATCCTGCCAGTATGTATCAAACTAAGTGACCTGTTCCACTTACTGAAAGAGCATTGGAACATTGGCCATGGTCATAACCCTGTTCTTCTAGTCACAGAAAAGTCTTGGGTCTCCTGGCATCCTAGGTTCTGACGCGCTGTATACCAAGCTATTCCTTCACCAAGAAATGGACTTGTTCTTTAAGGCCATGCCCAATATCATACGTCTTCCAGATTTCTGAAGTTGGCAGCCTTTTCCTAAGAGTCCCTAACAACTTCTATATACCCTGCTTAAGAATTTAACTGTGAAATGTTTATATATCTTGCTTATTTATGGAGAGCCAATCCCAAAGTCAGATAGTAACCAGCTTATTGAAAGGTGATGTAGGAACATTCTAGAATGTTATACTTTTTACTCAGAAAGTTTGTAAAGCACGGAAAATATTTTTCTGCCTTAATTATCTTCTATTGTACTTCCATGTCTCCAGGTGCTAGGTCTGAATCATTTTTGTCACAAGTCCTGTGAACCTGGAGACAGATAGGACCAGTGTTCAGTAGTTTTTGTTCAATGAATGAATTGATAGCTGCCACCCTTCCATTGAAAAGAATACAATAGCACCATAGTACATTATGGGAAATATTAAAGTTTTTATACTTCTTATGAGCATAAATTAAACTGGAAATGTTCTCTCCTAGGAAAGAAAATAATATCTGTAATTTTACTATTCATGATGTGGTCTATCTTTTTCTCTGTGTACCTTCACTGTATTCTTGAAGGTTAATTTTTTTTGGAGTAGCTATGTTCTTCTCTCTCTCTCTCTCTCTCTCTCTCTCTCTATATATATATATATATATATATATATATATATATATATATTTCCCTCAATCCTTCACTCCTCATTGAATATTCCTTAATCATAGCATTTCTTATAATACATTATAAATATGTGAGAACACACTATTCTCTTCTTAACCAGTGGCTTTTAACTAGGACTGATTCCTTCACTTGCTACAGCATCTTCAGTTAAAACAGCTATGTGTGAGGAGTCTGTACATTGCTATAATCTAGTGACTAAAGTCTATGGACAATCCTAAACATCCTTCTAGAAGGACAGACCCTCACGACTGGTGATGAGGTGTCTGTAAAATAGAAAATTGTTGTACTGTGAATTTTGTCAAGGCAGGTCTTGTTTTACTCAATACCTTAAATTTTTTTTCATTTTTTAAATTAAATTTATCTACTTTGCACGCAGATTGCAGCCCCCTCCGTCCTCTCCTTCTGACACCACCCTCCCATCCTCTTCAACATTTACTCATTCTTCTTCTCCTCAGAAAAGAAGAGGCAGCCCCCTTCTCTGCTCCCTGTTCCCACCCAACCCTGTACATCAAGTGGCCCGAGGACTAAGAGAAACCTCTTTCATGGAGGCCAGACAATGCAGCCCAGATAGGGGTAAGTGACCAAAAACTAAGCAACAGTGTCCATGTCTCTGTTGCAGACAGCCCCCGCTTTACTTGCTAGGGGACCCACATGCCTTAATTTTTACTTGGTCTTCCCAAGCTTCTCAGGAGTTACATATATGTTGGGGGCCTAGATCGAGTCCATGCATGCCCTTTGGCCGGTGTTTCAGTCTGTACAAGCCCCCATGTGTCTAGTTTAGTTTGGTCTGTTGGTCTTCTTATGGCATTCTTATCCTTTGCAAGTCCTTCAGTCCTTTCCCCAACTCTTCCACAACACTCCCACAAGCTCAGCCTAGTGTTTGGCAGTGAATCTCAGTTTTGAGCTCCTGCTGGGGGATCCCCTCAGGAGATAGTAATGCTTGGCTCCTGTATGAAAGCATAGCAGAGTATCATCAATAGTGATAGGGATTACATCTCTCCCATGGAGTGGGTCTCAGGTTGGGCCAGTCATTGGTTGGCCATGCCCTAAATCTCTGCTCCATCTTTATACCTGCATATCTTGTAGGCAAGGTAAATTTTGGGTCAAAGGTTTTGAGGATGGTTTGGTGTCCCCTTCCATCCCCTGGAAGTCCTGCCTGGCTAAGAGGTGGCCATTTCAGTCTCCATGTCCCTGGCTTCTTGGAGTCTCAGCTAGAGTTACCTACATATTCTCCTGGGAGGCTACCCTGTCACAGGTCTCCAGCTTGTGACAAAATTGCCCCCACCCTTGGGTTCCCTTCTCTCTCCCAGCCCTCTTATCTCCCATTCCACTCTCTCCACATAAGATAGCAATCTTCTTTTTCCTCCACAAAGCCTCTCCTGACAAGTAATCCACCATATAAACAACCTGAAAGGAAAAAAAACCCACAAGAACATCTCATTAGATGCTGAAAATACATTTGATAAAATCCAACACCCCTTCATGTTAGAAGTCTTGGAGAGATCAGGGATACAAGGCATATACATAAACACAAAAAAAAGCAATATACAGTCCAGTAGCCAAAATCAAGTTAAGTGGAAAGAAACTTAAAGCAATTACACAAAAGTCAGAGACAAGACAAGGCTGCCCACTCTTTCCGTATCTCTTGAATATAGTACTTGAAGTCCTAGCAAGAGCAGTAAGACATCTAAAGGAGATCAAGGGGATACAAATTGGTAAGGAAGAATTCAAACACTCACTATCTGCAGATGATTTGATTGTATACATTAATAGATTTTTAAATTCCTAATTTGACAGGTTTGTCTCATATCTATATTCTGATGGTCATTAAAATATCTATTTTTATTTTACTTTTATGAGTGCTTTGCCTGCATATATGAATGTGTATGGTAGGCTTTCAGTACCCAAAGAGACATGAAAAGGATATCAGATCTCCTGCAATTGAAGTAATAGAAATTGTGAGCCTTAATGTAGGTGCTTGGAACTAAACCTAGGACCAGGAAGTAAAAGTTAAGTGTCCTTAACTGGTAGGCCATCTCTCCAACCCCCAGATAATGTTTAATACATGAATAATTGAATGAAAAAACGAAGAATGAAAGGGTGGTTGGGTAAGTGGATTGACGCGACTCAGATAGATGGGTGACTACAAGAGCTAATCATTCTGACAAGTCTTTCTGGCCCTTTCATTTCTTGGCAGCATTTTCTTTTCAAGTCAGAATTGCTATTTATTATCCGAATTACAGTCTAATCAAGACACCAACAAAGATGTTGACCTGGGCAGCTTTCATTTTAAGCATGTGCTTGACCAGCAAGCTGAAGACTTCTTAGAAATATAAGTAGCCGTTTGCTGGTTGTTTGGTAACAGGGCTATTTGTATTCTGCCCCATTGTGCTGAGCACATGCAGCCCCTGTTTTATCATCCATCTTGTTGCTATAATGCTTCTTCTAACTGCATTATTCTCCGAGGCTATTGATGAACCTGATGTGCCTCTCACTTTAAACATTCTCTGAAGGGTTTGTTCTCTGGTTTCCTCTGAGACAGCAGGAGTTCTCATGATCTCTGAGGTAGAAAGCAGATGCAACTTCTGTTGGTCAGTCAGCTTCACATTATTTTTCAATCAACTGCGATGTGTTTTGGTTTGTGATTTTTCCTCCCAAAATATCAACTTTATTTGGACTGGGGAAAATGTTGCTTAGAGAGATGAGCCCTCAAGCAAAAGGCACTGTGTTTTAGGAAGTTTCTGTCTGCTCCTTCACTTGCATTCTTCCTGTGTTTGCAAGTGCCTCCTGAATTTGGGTAAAGGAAGATGTGCAATGCATGTGATTTTTTCTGTCAGGCTTCTGAAGTGTTTTATTATGAATGGTTTATTATTATTATTTATCAGCAAGCACAGCAGCAGTACCCTTGCTGAGTCCCGACCCTTACTTCCTGCTGGAGTGAACAGTTAAGACAGAAAACAGTTAATCATTTTTGAAAAAGTTAACCATTGGGGAAAACTCTCCTTAAGTCTCCCACAAATTTCTCCCATAAATACATAAATGTTCAGAAATATGTCAACCTACTTAGAAATTGCATTGTCCAATAAAAATACTGAGGGAAATTCCAAGGGACCAGATGTCTAGATTAAGAAAACATGATCGAATTAGACTGGTAATCAACTTTTGAAATTATAATAATAAAATAATATTGGTGCTTAAAAATAGTAGTGAGCCTGTATACATTTAACATGGCATGATATGCTCTGCATAAATTATTTATTGTGATATATAGTATATAAGTTTTAAATGAAAGAGTATGTGTATTATTTAAAGAACAAAATAATATCTTCTTGTACCCATTACAAGACTGAGCATTATCATATCTGAAACACTTCTATGTGTCTTTCTGTTTTTTATCTCTTTCTCCTCCCTGATTTTTCCTATTAGCAACCATCTTAAATTTCATATCAGACAATCCTCAGATTTTATTTTTTTCTGATTTTTAAATTATTTTTCTTTTTTACATATATATTTATATAATTACACATAGATACGATAAACTACATACAGCAAGAAGAAGCACGAAACAATCAGGAACTATATAAATGTTACATTCATAGTGTTTTGGCTATTTGTATTTGGCGACCTTGAAGAAAACATCTTTCCTATCTTGGCGAGTCTAAAATTCTGAATTTAAATCAGTATCTATCATATCTCATCTCTATCAACTTAAAACATTTATCTAGACCTAAAAAATCTCAACCCCTAAACAACTAAGTTTAATTTTAAAACTAACTATCTGGTCTTCAATCCCATCAGAGACTTCAGAAGGAATACATTTAATTACCAGAGTAAACAGCAAGTGCAGGTTAGCAGCTTCCAAAAAGAAAAAACTTAGAGATATTTTGCTGCTTGAACAGTCACCCAAGACTCTCTATAATGTTGGAGCATCATCTTCAGCCTTCTGGCCCAATATATCTGGCAGACATATTTGTGAGGCAAGAACTACTGAGGCCTTGCTTACCCGGTCTTGGCAGAGTTTGCCTGTTGGCTCCTCGGATTTTATTTTTTCCCTTTCCCTCTATGTCTGCTTGCTTAATTATTGTACCCTTCAGTCTTTCCTTCAATAATAAATACTTCAGAGCTCACAGTGGGCTTTCTCATGTGTCTTAGATCTTTCAACATTGCTGGCATGTCTATGTGATGGGGTGCAGCTGAGAGTCACTTATTATCTTATTGTGTAAATATGACACAGGGTAGTATGTATCACTCTCAATGAAGACCTGGTTTTGTCTATTTTCCACTGATTTTTCTTGGAAACAGTGTTGCTATCGGCATTATGAAATACGTATTCTGCTGTACATGTTTTTCTTGGCTATGTATTTAGAAAAAGAACTGTGGGTTTGAAGGGTACACACACATATGTCAGGAATACTGGATATATAACTACATGCCTATATCAGCAGTAAATTCCCCACACATAGAAAAGCTTAGGTCTCAACATTCTCTGTGCGTGCATATTTACTCAAATATTATCTTCTAAATATTAAAAATTTTATGCTTTCATATTTAAGTTGTGGGACTCATTTGATACCGAACTGTGTCTCTATGCCCCAAATGATTTCTGTTTTCAAAATTATGGCTTCCCAACTGTCTGTAAAAAAAAAGTTATGAAAATGTTCTTCATTTCACCAGTGCATGGTTTGTTATTAAGTTCTCTATTCCTTTCTATCAGACTGATTGCCAATTCTCGCACCATACTATGCCATACTTTCTTTATTAATGAGGAAAAGACATAGTGTGAAATGGAAATGAAGGGTCCCTATTCACAGCATGGGTAACAGAGGATTGGACTACTGTCAGGAGTGTCTAAACTAGGCTATAAGTGGCTGCTCAGGCCAACCCTTCAGGATGGTCCTCCTGCTGCAGCTTCTACATTCATCTTGCTGGGCACATGGAAATCACATTCTTTGGTTGCTGTCTTCTCAGATCGCAGAAATTTTGTTCATTACATAAGAATATATAAATAAGAAATATACAGGTTTTACTTCCTCAAGGCCAGTCTCACACTCTTGTAGTGTGTGCTCTTTCAGCAGCTTATTTTTTCTTTATCTAACACTGTCTTTGCTTGATGTGATAGACATTTGTTGTTTTACTGTTCCAAATACTACAAGTCCAAAATCAAGGTACCTGCATGGCTCTTTCTCATATCTGTCCTTGTGTCTCCCAGCCACCAGCTATGTCTATGGATGGTAGCATTCCTTGGCCTAAAGTGACACCACTGCAGGATCTGTTCTTGACCTCACATATTCTTTATTTTGGAGTCTCTTTAAAAGGCTGTTTGCCTGTAAAGACATCAGTCTTATTAGAGCCAAGCCCATTCTAATGCAGTGTGACTTTGATCTCAGCTAATTGCATTTGCATAGACAGTTTATCCAAATAGGGCCATGTTTTGTGGTATTAGATGTTAAAACTTTAACATAATTTTAGGCAATAGAATGTATAAAATTCAACCTTATATTAGCTACTTTTGGTCACTGTGATCCAAACACCCCACCTATATAATTTGAGGAAGAAGACATTTTATCTTGGCTCATGATTTCAGAGACATCAATTAATCATGGGAGGGAGGGGCATAGCAGAACCCAGCAGTTCATGCCAAGGTGGACAGGAAGCAAGTAAGAGAATGCTAATGCTCAGATAACTTTCCTTTTTCTCCTTTTGTCACACCACCTTGGAGCATATTGTCCACGGCCAAGGGAAATCCTCCCTGCTTAGTTCATTTCTTCAGGAAATGCCCTTCACAGACACCAGCACAGACTTCCTCATCACCTGGTGACTTTAAATTCAGTCAAGTTGGTAATGAAAATAAACTGTTGTAAATGGTGTCAAATACCCTGTATTTCACAGCTAGAGATCTGCTCATCCTATACAGCTGTAAACGGTTCCCTTTGAACCACAGTGTCCCTCTCTCGCCCTCTGTAACTACCACACTACTGTTTCCACCCATTTGACAGTTTCTAAGATTCACATGTAAGAGACATCACGTGGCAGATTTTCTTCTATGTCTGGCTTTTTTTTCCACCTAGCTAAATGCCATTTATTACAAAGACACTATTGTTTGTGACATGGCAGATGAACCTGGAAGGTGTGCTATGTATGGCTCTCTTCTTTCAAAGATAAAGCCCAATGCACTTAATTCTATCCTGAGAAATGATAGCCATCAGATCACCTCCCACCTCAAAATGGAGCTTGTAGAGAGATCATCAGATTAGTGGCACAGTCAGTGGGTCCTTCAGTGAACACGTCTGTTCTTACTTATCACACACATAACCTTTACTTATATTTCTGTCCACCATTTATTGCATGTTGGTGAATCTTTCTTAGAATTTCCCTGAGCTACTTCACTGGTTTGTTTTTTGATGGATGGTGGGAACAAAATGATTTAATAATTAACTTCTTGCCAGTGAACATGATGGCACTGCGTAGCTACCACACAAAACTGACAGCTTTGGAGTTCCATTTGAGAATAGAGATTGTGTAGTGGTTATTTTTGCGGGTTCTTGAGATAAACTGCCAGGATCTATAGACATGTTGAACTGTTTTTAGACACTGTAATTGCCTTAGGTCTCAGTATCCCCAGAGCTTAAAATGAGAACTATAGTCCTATTGATTTTGAATTCCTGAGTACTCAGTACTCTGTGATAATGAGTTTTTACTGACTAGTGTTGTATACATAATTTGATTAACAATGATGGGCATATATGTTTTATACAATACCACTCATAATCTCTTCATTAAATTGAGGATACATGACTTTGTAGTTTAGGTGTTCATTAGTTGTGCATTGAAGGTTTAGTCAGTTTTGGGTGTTTTCCTGGGCACATTTTTCTGTCCTCTCATCCTAGGAGTCAGCATATAGTATATGCTCAACTATAAATGATAAAAACAATGTTTCTGCTATGATGGAACTTTCAGTCTCACTAGAGCAGTCGTTCTCAACCTGACCATTTCATAGAGGTTATATATCAGATATTTACATTATGATCCATAATAGTAGCAAAAGTATAGTTCTGAAAGTAGGAAAAAGTAATTGTATGTTTGGGGTGTCACCAAAACATGAGGAACTGTGTTTAAAAGTCACAGCATTAGGAAGGTTGAGAACACTGAACTAGAGCAAAGAGGCATGAGGGTAAATATGTCCTGCACATCCCCTAGGCAAAACAAACTAGAAATGTAAGTTGAGGGAAGAATGTGGTTGAGATGGGAAGGTATTTTAGAAAGCATCCTTGGTGGGCACATTGCTGACTAGGGAAGACTTATGGAGAGACCTGACTGGTCTATCTGCCTCCCAAGCACCAGAGATAAAGTGCAAAAACTCTGAGGTGGGAATGTGCTTGGTAACTCTGGGAAATAAAAAGTGGCCATTAAGTTAGTAAGATAAAGAGTTCCTTCCATTTGAAGTGTCTGCTGATGCCGGATATCATTATCTACAACACATAAAGGGAGCACATCATACAGCAGAAGAGCTCAGAAGGGGGAGAAAGAATTTGTCACATACAAAATGGTCAGTTAGAACATTGTGAAGCAGGCAGGATCTCAGGGAGGGAGAGAGTCCACTGACATCCTCCATGATTAGTCAGAATGGTGTCAGCATGCGGACTTCATGGACATACAAAGTCTAGGGTTTGATCCCACCCCACTCCCTATAGCTGAGACTCCACAGGTGGTGCCCTCATGGCCACTTGGCATGACTCTCACATGTGCTCCAGCATTGCTTGTTGGATTTTGACAGAGATGTGCTCCACCTGGGGACTGGGTAAATGCAGGCTCTCCACTGTAGGTCACAGACAGGTCATGAGGTTTTACATTCCGGACAAGCTCCCAATAGAGCAGACACTATTCACCCACAGACTGCACAGTAGGCCTTCACTGTAGAGGTCAGCCAACTTCTTCTCCAAAGGGCTGTGTAAATATTTTAAGCAATAACAGTCTTAAAGACCCTGCTGTGTCATTATAGTGTGAAGGAGTCATGGGTATAAATGAATGACCACATTTTTTTGTAAAACTTTATTACTGGACATTGGAATTAGAATTTCATAAAATTTTTATGTATCTTGAAATATTTTTCTTCGTTTGATTTTTTCTAACCATTTAAAAATGTAAAAACTATTCTTAACTCACAGGGCATAGTTGGCTGACCCCTGGCCTAAAATAATGCTGTAGAAAATAGACTGCCTTCACGTTCTTGCTTTACATTTGTATACCTAGTGTTTATACAAAAGACTGATAAAAGTATAAATTTCTCTAAAAAGAAAAATACTAAAGCAGTCTTAAGGAGAAGCATTTTCTCAGTGTTAACAGCATATAATGAATCAGTATATGTTATTAGTCATTAAAATACATATTACTGTATTTATTAAAATATAATACAGACTGTGTATTTGCACATAAAATATAATTTATAGCCTCTCTCTATTAAAATGGCTGAGGAGGAAGAAACAATGATAAAGAGCAACCTGAAAGCCAGTTTTATCTATATTAGCATGTGGGCACAAAGGCTGCACTGCTTGCTTTTCTGTTGAAGATAGAACCAGTCTCAGGCAGAAGAAATGAGGGAGTCAGATATAGTTCAACTTGAGAAAGACCCTTCCTGGGGAGCAGAAATTGTTGGCCAGACGTTTGCTTTCCCTAGGCGGCACCAGTTTCCCACCCATGAGCACTATATTGAAGAGTCTTGATTTTAAGGAGCATGGTAAAAAGAAATTCTGTGTGGTTCTGGAGGCCAGTTCCAGGTTTAAGTCTCCTCTTGGCTCTATTCTATTTCACATTCTATACAGCCGTACCTGTGTTAAGTTTACACGTTCATTCTGCTTAAAGCTTTAAGAATCTCTTAACTGGCTTTTCTCCCTGAGTTCTATCAACTTACTCGGATCCAATTATCAAGTGTCAAAGAAACCCTTTGAAATCATAGCTCCGATTGTGTCAATTTCTTGACCCCAAAGCATCCATGGTTCAGTTGAACCATTCAACTTGTTTCTTCCTCTGGCATCCTGACCCTTTCATAGCCTTGTTAAGCTTCGTATTCTCCAATTCCTGCTCACTGAGTTACGACACACCGCACTTGGGTCACAGAAGAATCTTCCACAGGCAACTGACCTTCCTGTGCACATGGTCCTTTTCCAGGAATGTGATGTCCCTTCACCTGCTTTTACTACTACAAATACTCTGTCTAAATTTTAGCATTATTTCAACATCTGTTATGATTATTACCTATTTCATGAGGTGGCCATTTAAACACACACACACACACACACACACACACACACACACACACACTTTCCTCCATAGCATTTTAAAGCTATCCTCAAAGCTTTGCACAAAAAAACAAAACAGGAAAAGTAGCCTCAATGGCTCCTACAGACAAGTACATCAGGGACTGGATGCTCTCATGTTTTCTTTGGTTGCATAGCCTTTGTCTCAAGAGAAGTTGGGCACTGTGTAACTCAGATTCTTTTCCTCTACAGCACGCTTTCCACATTCAAGCTTATGAAAGGCAGAGCACTCCCTATCCATTATGGTCTCTTGCATGGACCCCCCTTTCAATGTCTCCACCAGCACATTTAATCGGTTTTTCTTCCTCTACAGTAAGGTCAGACCTGACAGGTATCTTTTATTATTTCCACCTTGTTTTTGTTTTCCTCCTTATCACCTGACACCCACATCCAAGTTTAAACATTTTGGATCTCAGGAAGGTCTGACTCTGTTTCACACAAAACCATGAGTTGTGTTCTCCTTACCTTTGGGGTCTCCATATGTAAGCAGTAGCAAGCCACACAACACACACTTCTCTCTCATCCTCTCTTTTTCTTTTCTTCCCAAATCAGAGGCAAAGCTGGAGGCTGCCAGCCACATTCCATCACTTTATTGACGTTTCTCCTTTTCTCGTGCCGGTTCTTTCTGAGAAGGTAGATGAGCAGCCATTGCACATCTTACCATCCATAGCAGGAGCCACGCAACCCATATCACATTCTACTTAGGAGCTCACCACCTAACCTATTTCTTTTAGCATCTGTAATATGTTTAATCTCTCAGTGATTAGAGAACTCCCTGTAATAATGACGTGGACTCCACTCATACAGAAGATATGCCATCTTATGTGAGAAGTGGCTAGCCTCAGCTTCCCAACACACAGGTTTCCTTCTCAAACACACCTTTATTGCATGTCCTATTAGCCATCCCAGGGAACACACAACCCCCACCACAGCAGAGAGACACAACAGCCCATTCCACATGGTGCAGATGGCCACATCCAGATTTTCCACATAGATGTTTTACCCTCACACAGACCAGCCTTGTAATTATACGTATTGCAACCCATTTTAGAGAACATACAACCAATCCTTCTCAATTCAACTTTGATGCTCTCTGCCCCAGCTTGACCACCAATTGTGCTGTGTGACACTGTTCCCGAGGGGTTGTGGACAACTCTGTTTACTCCAAATAGAGAACTAAGAATAGACCACCACGGTGAATCAATGAATGTAGGGGCCTTAATTGCAGGAATATTAGCAAGGAGTTACTTATAGAAACTTCAAAGGGAACTGCATCACCAAAATGTACCCCCAGCATGATTGAAAATTTACAAAAGCTGAATCACTGAAGTTTTCTGCATTATTTATTGAAAGTTCTAGAGTTCAGATGGTCTTCTGTTTAACACTCCCTACTGTTTATACAACTTGTGGAGATAAAAGCCTTACAGGTCTAGTAAGCTTCAGGGTCTTCCTGAGATCTATAAGTTGTTTAACTCCTGGCTCCTACCAAGGCTCCTTTTAGAACTTCATTAATCTTAACAAACTTTCTTCAGAGAAAAAAAAAATGTTTTAACGAAGGAGAATTTGTTACAAATCACTCTCTTAGACCCCTGAAGTCTGTTCTGCCCCATAGACCCCCCCTGAAGTTTACAGTGTAAATACAAGTTCATCACTTAGTTCTTGGTTCATTTGCGTTCCATCTCCTGTGATTTCCATATGTGCTCACTAAGCCTCTGATTTATTTTCTTTTTCTTGGGAGTGTACATGACTCATTGATATTTGTTTATGATCGTCTTTCTGCAATACTACTATGTTGACTATTTAGAACTGACTTTATCAAGTAAATCCCGTAAATGGTAAGACCAAAGATAAATGTTAGGAATAGGGTAGACATGGAGTAGATGGCTGAGCGAATTAGCTTAGAGTACACGGGAGTAAGAGAAGATACATGACCAGTTTTATCTTCTCTTTTCCATTCACACTCACGTATTGTTGGCTGAAAGTACTCTATGTAGCTACGTTAGTGTCGTGAAAAGACTTGGCTACATGGGATGCTGCTGTCAAAGTTCATCTAGCAAAGCAATAAGCATCTATGGTGAGGACTCAAAAAGCACTTGAGATTAGACAGACTCAGTAAGAAAAGCTTATATACAAATAAACCAAGATGGGTCTCTGTGAATTAGATGACATTTTTGTGTGTGAGAAATCATGCAACTGTGTGTGTACATGTCCGTGGGCATGCTTGTGTGTGTGTGTGTGTGTGTGTGTGTGTGTGTGTGTGTGTGCACATGTATACCAACTGCGTGCGTGCATGTGTGTTATTGTCCTTTTTTCTTTTGGTAAAAAAAGAAAATTCTAAAATTTTAGCCCTAATGAAAATCTACACATCAAGCTATTTAACAAAGATAAGAATCACAATAATATAAGCTAAGAAAGGGGGGAATGTTCAGAAGGAACTCTACATTCTAACAGCCAAAAGCACCTTTGAATGGCTCATAAGAAAAAAAAATCAATCAGTTTTCTCTACTCTAAGGACAAAGGTTAGGGTGTGTGTGAAGGCTAGAGGTTAACATGAATCTAACACGAGGAGTCTAAGTCTAATCAAGAGGCTGTGGACTAGGCTTGAATTTTTCCAGTACTCATCTGATTTGATGTTTCCCCAATACTATATCAGTGATACTAGGGAAGAAATTACATGGCTGGACATCTGCTTCTGCTGAGCTTAACTTAAGCCTTGGCAGGAAGAATAGCTCTCCTGATGTGCTTTCTGAAAAGTTATGATGAAAGCCATGGCTAAAGAATAAATAAGGAGAGCTAGCTGGTTGGTTTCAAGAGTCTCTTTCCTGATTACTCTGGCAATTTTAAGAATAAGAAAGGAGTTTGAGAAAGGGGGGGGGGTGTGGTGGGATGAGGAGGGATACTGTCAGAAGCAAAAGGCTGTATTTAAAATATAATAGAGACTCCTTTTTGCAGATCTCCATTACAAGTTGTCTGAGGCTGTGGGCCATTGCCAAAATCCTAAGGGCTCTCAAACTTGAGAGGCAAACCCAATGTCCACATCAATTCCTATGGCACGCATATCAAGTACTCTCAGCAAAGGCCCAGTGGATGGCAAATGCCCGGAAAACAAGGAGCCATCCACATTATCTCTAATTGCATACCATGTGCTTTGAAAACCACCCACAAAAATATCACACTGGAATTACAAAGGAACCGTCCTCATTATCCTTATTATCTTCCTCTTATGGAATTAAAGAAATAACAGTGTGCACAGTAATTTACAATTTTTCTTAGCATTATAAACACATCAAAAACAAGCTTTGTTGAATCAAGGCGAGTTCAAGAAACAAACGCAGTAGACAAACTCTCAGGTACTTGCATTTACCTCTGCCTTCATGTAGTGCTGTGTGGTTAAAAGCAGATGCTTTTTTGCTTGGCAGTGTAGCTTAGTGGTAGAATACTTAATCCTAGCACAATGCATTTTTCTTTAAACAGACTTAGTTTGGGGGCTGGGGACATGACTTGGGAGCAATGTTACACAAGTATGAAGTACACAACATACTTGTTACACAAGTATGAAGACCTGAGTTCAGGTCTCCAGCATCAAGTTTGGTGGTGTAGACCTATACCCTGAGCTTGGGGCATATACATGCATATCCCAGAGATTTCTGGCCAGGTAGTCTAGAAAAAACTGATGATCTTTGGTTCAATGGGTGATTCTGTCAGGAAAAATAAGATGTAGATGTGATTGAGAAAACTTTCCAACAGCAAAATCTGGCTTACACAGCTGAGTGCATCTGCGTGCACGTGCGCGCGTGCACACACACACACACACACACACACACACACACACACACACACACTCATGCATGCACACATGCCCAGATGAGGAAGGAGAAGATGATCTATACACACAAAGCCTGCTTGGAAAAGTGTGTATCATAAAGCAGGAGCATCCATGGTTTAATCTTAGATAGCTCATTATAAAATATGCACAGTGCAGTACACACACCAGTGAAGTGTAAGTGTTGTTAGGAATGATATGAAAGACTGTGTATAAACTCTTCACAAGCGCTAAGCACATGATAAGCAATAGATGTCAGCTGTCCTCATTGTTTCCCCATTGTGCAGAATAGCACTCAAGTACATCTTTGTTGAGCTGGCTCGATAGTTAATGTTTCAGGAGGGATGAATGTGTGTGCCAGGCAGTCTTATTTTATGCCAAAGGTATATTCTTGAAAACCTCTCATAATTCAAAACTGACATAATGTGAGATTAATTTTGCCATTGTAACAAACAGAAAGTAATTGGAGTGAATTCTCAAGGTGTTTTAATCTGTAATAGCTATAGCTTAGGGGGTTGATTCTGTGGCCATGTCACCTCCATTTTTTCCACTTTATTTGACTTGTCATATAAGACGAGGCTGCAGACTGAAAGTGTGGCTGCATTAGAGATGTTTTCTGTTGCCTCCGAATCATTGTCAGTAACTCACACATTACCCTGCCCTTAATTAATAGCACACCATGGAAGCTGTTTAGCTTCATCAGCGTTCATCAAACTTACATTCTTTTTGAAGTTACTGCTTTCTGCCTTGGACACTTCCATTACGAGAATGTGACCACTCTAATTTCTTAAAATAAAAGTAAAGTTATAGTAAAAAGTAAATGCAGACATAATGGTCTGTTGAATCATTCACAAGGTCTGCTATTTGTAAACTTCCTGTTGATAGTAGTTTCAGCCCATGCCAGCAATAAAATAATTTATAGCCTGCTCTACAGTTTTAAAATAATATAATGACTGACAAAATGTTTTAATCTGACTGAGACTTTATTTTGGATCTTATATCTACTATTTGATTTAAAATATATTTAAGTTTATTTAAAATATACCATTCAATGTTTTAGTTAAATATTGTCTTTAACTTATTCATGCATATGATATGCTTAAATTTAATCAACCTGCCATTGTATCGTGTCCCCTGCAATTCCTGTCATCAGTTATCCCATTTTTCCATACCACCTTCATATACTTCCTCTCTTTTTATATTTAATACTTCTTGAGTCTATTTAGTGCTGTATATATGTGCATTGGTGTGGGACCGTCTGCTGGATCATGGGTAGCTTGGGGCCCACATCCCTGGAGAAAATTCACTACCCCTCCCCCAATGGCTAACAACTGCTAATGGCTGTCAATGGTTGTTCAAGTAGGAATGAGAGAGGGACTCATTCAGTCATACTCAGTATATTTTTTAAAATAATAAACAGATATATTAGTCATATTCTTGTTACTACAATAAAATAACTAAGATTTGTTTAGCTTGTCATTTTGAGGGTGCCTTCCCCAGATCAGGTGACTTCAGGCTTCAGACCTCTGTTGAGAGAAACAGTTGGCAGTGATGGGAAGGTTTATGTCAGCACTAACCACTTATATTACAATCTAGGAAAGTGTATGCGGAGACACTGGCTGGGGCACCACAGGTTCTTTTGCAGGCATACACTCAGAGATAAAATAACTTCCTCCAGGAATCCGACCAGTTACATACTTCTCAGTGTTGCCGTCCTAGGGAACTTTACATACGGACCTATGAAGGTAACTCATTCAAATCCAGCAGTGACCAGATTCTAATAGTTTACCAAGCCCCATCAATTAGTAGCTGTAACAATAGAAGCCTACCACACATATAGGCCCATATGATCTCAGGTGCCATCAATGACTGCGAATAACATCCCCAATTATAGCCTCCTGTGTTGGTAATGTATTACTTACATTTAATATTTTTATAAAGGATTATGTTATACTTACAGATGTGACTGTTGTCATAGCTATGTCCTGAATGGAATTCTCACTATACAAGGGCTCTTCATCTGCAGATCTTCAGGAAGGAAAAACAGTCGAAAGTCTCTGCTTTGTAGTTGGTGTGCTCATATGTCAGTGAGACTTCCTCTATTTCTATTGCTCTTTGCACATGATGCTTTATGGATTTTGCTAAGTACACGTTTCACACTCAGAAAATAATGGAATTTCTCACAACATATCACATTATTGCTTCAAATTCTTCAAATTGTTTTGCCTAATCAGTCTATTAAGAATCAGTGGCTAAGCATCAGAGATGCTTCCTCCTGCAGCAGATGGAACCAAATACAGAGACCCACGGCCAGCTAGTAGTCAGAGAGGGAAAGACCTTGGAATACTTATCTCTAAACGGGATGCCTCCATCAAATCCCTCCCCTCAGAGATCAGAAAACCCCATACAAATGAGACTGAAAGAGTTTAAGACTCAGAGGGGACAGAACACAGCAAGAAAACAAGGCCCTCTAAGTCAACATGATCAAAGCTCATTTGAACTCACAGGGACTGAAAGGGAAAGCGCACCGCTTGCATGAGTCTGCTCCAGGTCTTTTGGACATACAGTATGGCTTCAGGTTTTAAGGGTTTTAAGGGCTCTTTCCAGCGTGTGAACGAGTGGGTCTCTGATTCTTTTGCCTTTTCCTGGGCTCATTTGTTTATTTATATTGTTCATCTCCAATATGATAGTTTTGTTTTGTCTTACTGCGTGTTATTTTGTTATATTTTATTATTATCTCTTAGAAGACTAATGTTTCCTAACGAATGAAGGGAAGTGGGATTGGAATGGGAGGGAGGTGGAGGAGAACATGAGAAGAGAAAAAGGAGAGAAAATCATAGTTAGGATATATTATGTGAGAAAAGATTCTATTTTCAATGAAAGGGCTGGGGAGTAAGGGCTAGGGCAGGTTTGAGGTGAGAAGAGATTCACATGATTTGTCACACTCTTTAATAACCTTGGACAAATGATGATGTTTTAACCTGGCCCACATCTCTGGAACATTTCAAGATTGTTGACAAATCTCTATCTTAAGTGATACTTCTTAAGGCTTAAACTTGGACAATTTTCAAATGTCCCTGAGTATGAAGTGTCTACTTTGTCTTTTTCTTGCTTGGACATTAGGTCTCTCTGAGTTCCCTGCCAGCCCAGATCTCTCAGAGGATCCCCTCTTGTCTGCACACATGGATTCTCCCCAACTTTATTCAAAGGGAACAATTTTGCAGATTTTGTTGCCCTGCCTGAGCTTTAATTACTCTTATTCCCTTGGATACTAAAGCATATATTTTGATAAAAAGAATTTCCCAAAGTATATCTCAAAGAACACAAATTTTACCAAGATGTTATACGTTTTCAAAAGGCCATGAAAGCCTCCCTTGCTTCATTGATATAAAACTGTGCCTCTCAGGAACTAAGAATTATCATTTTCATCTTGGAAGCTCTGTATAAAGTGGGAGCCTTCTTAACTTTGCTCATCTGGAATTTCCAGTTTCCTGGAATTTCTCTTGCCACCATCCATCCTACCACTCAGAGATACTGAGAAGATCCTTGTCTGACACATCTAGGGAGGTAGAATGTAAAAGATGGCTTTTATATAATGGCTAATTCATGATTGTCATTATCTTCAGCACCATATTAGCAATTATCAGATAAATGCTCAAGTATGAGTGTTTGTGGCCACACAGCTATATTTATATAAAACAGGTACCTCACATCCTTTACACACTAGGTTTTATCTTCTTAATTGCCTGATCAGTACTGAAGGACCATTTCAGTATCTGATAAATTGCAAATATTTGTCTTTATTTTTCACCCTTCCTTTTATGCCTCTTATTTTATTTTTCTTATCTTAATTGTCTAAAGATGGCTCTGTGTTTTTTACTGGATAACTGCCAGCATTCTGGAATGTGCATGTTTTCTTTTTCTGTTTTGTTTTTGTTTTCGTTTGATCCACATGCATAAAACACTTACAAAAAAAGTTCCCCTCAAAGTTATCACTCTTTTACTTTTAAAGAACAGGTTCCAGCTGAGCATACAGCAACATTTATTTCTCCTTGGCCTGTTTTTCTGGATTGCTACCTGGGAGAATGAAGATTCCTTCATATCTAAACAGTAAACTGCTTCCTAGCAAATTAGAACACAAACCACATTTTCCCACATTATCACACAGTAATTTCAAAAATCTGGGCTTGTACACATCTGGGGTATGAGGACAGGACTTTGCGAGTCTGAATGGTGCTAGCACCTACATGGACGATCTTGATTCTTTTATCTCATTTTCCGTTTTTCTTTTTTGTTCTTCATTGTTGCAGAAATCTCTTTCCCCTGCTCAACTTTTCCTCACATGCATGCATGTATGCACATACACACACACACACACACACACACACACACACACACACACACACACA
>OU015755.1:69415372-69431681 GCA_907169655.1 Acomys percivali | reverse complement strand
CACACACACACACACACACACACACACACACACACACACACACACACCACACAGAGCCAAGTCACACAGAGGCCAAGTCACCCAGAGGCCAAGGGGGAAAAAGTGAAAGGTCATCTCCACAACGGGTTTTCCAGGATTATTTAGATGTAATGAAATAAAATTGCAAATTCTATTGAAGCTTTTAGAACTAATGAAAATTATCAATGTGTTACACAGCTGCATCTCAGTTTTGTTTGTCTGAGGCTGGAACAGAATAGATTTTATAAATAGAACTTAAATGTGACCACAGAGCACGCATACTAATCAGTTCATTTTAAGACATTGTTTTGCAGTACTTTTAAGATACGCACATGCTGGGAAAATTCCTTGTCAGAGCAACAATGTGGAGCAATTTCTTCCCAAAGTTGCTAATGGAAATACTTTTTTTTTTCTTTCTCCTCTCTCTTCTATTTTCTGTTTTCTTTTCAAGACAAAACATATATCATTGCCCAGGTTTTTTTTAGGTAAATGTTTAAGTGTGAGGGGCTTACATAAGGGGAAGGTTGTGATCCTCAAGTTGATATAGAAAATGGGAGCTCGTTTGTGAGAAAGCACCCGTTAATATGGGGAGGTCGAAATGAAAGCAATCAGGGTATCTCGGTTACCTCACGCTGAGGCTGTCATCTGGACATGCACTTTCTGCCTACATAAGTGTGTGTGGGGTGAGTTCCCTTGCCTCTAACGAGGAGGCCTGAGGGAGGTGTGATCAAGAGGTAAGTGGTTCCCCACTGGAAAGTATTCTCTGTGAGCTGCTAATTTCCTTTGAATAGGCAATCCTATCTGAATAGCTGGCATATGTGGGTAAGTCCATTCCTCTTTGACAGCAGCTGCACCCTCCTCCCCTGTGAGGAAGCATTGTTTCACGTGTTTGAAGATGGAATTCCCAGGGGTGGATTTTGATGTGGGATGAAGCGCTGAGTCTGGGAGACCTGGAGCTTCCCTGAAAGGTGAAATCCTCACACTCTTTTAGAAGAGGAGAGGGGAATAAAATGAAAGCATCCCTTCCCCAATCATTAGCAAGAATCATGTGAAATCTGTAACACTCAAAGGTATTTTAAGGATCCCATCTGTCAGAGGTCATGAGGAAGGGAACTGAATGGAAAAGGGAGGGAGGATGGGAACAGGAAGATAAGAGCAAGGGGATTGCATCAAGATGGAATGTGAATAAATTATAATAATAATGGTGACAATGATAACAATAATAATATTTTTTTAAAAAGGCAAAGTATGGCCTGTGATACAGTGAGTCTCAACAACTCTGCATGGGTCCTCAGGGAGGCCTTTGGAAGATAGAGGCACCAAAGACCCTCCCCTCTTAAAATCTTGAAGAATAATTTGTATGAAGGAAAGGTGGCTTGGAAATGACCTTGGAAGTTAAAACACACAGAAACCTAAACCATCACAATCTTATAACGTGTCTACCCACTCACTAACATGTCAACAAATGGAAGAAAATTAACTATCAGGTGTTGCGGTTAAAATACCAGTATGGCCTAATAATGAGCATTATTAGGGCAAATGGAATAGGTGTGGCTAAGATTCCAGGGCTAATAATTATAATTATTATTATGACAGTATTTTCTAACTCGCTAGCAATCAATCAAGACACAGAACCCTGTTATATTTTAAAACAGCCTTAAATAACCTGGCACACAGAAGATATTAATCCCCTAAACTACTTTCCATAGTGAGGCAGATATGGGATATCAGCCCCAATCCCATGCTATCAGCTTCTAATAATTTCTATCAAGCTACCTCCCATCCATAATCCCAAATACTTGATAAATACCTTCATCGGGGCCAAATCCTCCATCCACACCAGCCAAGTGCTTCTTCTATACCTAACCCATGATGTGGCTTCTTCTCCTCTCTTCTCTTGGGTCTCTTCTTCCCAAGATTCTCCTTCTTTCCCCAAGCCCTGAAACCTTAGTCACACCTATCCCATTTGCCCTGCCCAGGTGTGATGGCCTTTTTTTGATCAAATAGGTTAGGCTCTTAGGCAAAGTACAGGTAGGACAGAGACAGCAAACAGTAATTAGCATAAAATACATCAGAGCAATCTCCAACAATCACATACTGTCTAGATCAGGCCATCAGAACAATTATTTTATGTTTACAATGCAATAATATGAATGAAGTATCATATATTTACTATGCTTTGCTCTAAAGCCACTGAATTGTTCCATGGAGTGGAGGATACTGAGATTGGGGATTAAAAGCAAGCCATGACACCAACCAAGGACAATATGTGCGGTAAACATTGAACTCCTATCCAGATCTAGTCAATGGACAGGACATTCTCCACAGATGAGTCAAGAGTGGGGACTGACTTTCACATGAACTCTGGTGCCCCATATTTGACCACGTCCCCTTGGTGGGGAGGCCTGGTGGCACTGGGGGAAAGGATAGCAGGCTACCAAGAAGAGACTTTATACCCTATGATCATATACAGGGGCAGGAGGTCCCCCTCAGTCACAGTCATAGGGGAGGGGAGTAGAATTAAAGTGGGACAGAGGGAGGAATGGGAGGATAGAAGGGATGGGATAACAATTGAGATGTAATATGAGTGAATTAATAAATTAAAAATTAAAAAATACCAAGCCATGATCTCCTTTTCTATAGTTCCATAACACAGAATAGTTTTTTTTTTTTTTTTTAACCTTTATACAGTTTTGGAGGAGGGTCAGAAAGATGATGAAATAAAGTGGAGGAGTAGAAAGAATATGATGAGAAGGAAGGAACGGAAAGACAGGCACATTGCCATCGTGCAAATCTAAGGAATTTTCTTCCTGGTCTTTGATCCAAATGTCCTAACCCTTCACTATTAAGTATTAAACCTGCGTGGAAATGCACATTCCCCCTAAAAAATGTCCCTGACATTCACACAGACAGGATATTAGAGGCCATTCAAAACAGCACTAAGTTACTGTCTTCCTCCTAGGCTTATCCTTTGGGGGAATGAGAGGACGCTGGAGCTCACTACACCTGGGATGTAGACCCCTTTCACCCTCAAAAAGCAGCTCCTTCCACGAGTGTGTGCACTGATCTCAGGTGTATGAGCTGGCATATCAAACACATGGCTTCCCATATTTGATTGCATGGAACGAGGCTAGAGTGTTAAGGAAACAACATTCAAATTGTAATAAGTGTCTCACCTAATATAGTAAAGAAATACTAGGAACTATGAATGAGTAATGTCTACTAAGCAGAGTCTCTTTCTCCTGAGATGTTTTCATTGTCATGGGTAAATTTAGATTATACTTATATCTTAAGGCAAAATTTTAAAAAGCAGCACATTCAGGTCTTGCTTGATTATTAAGCAGCATATACTCTGTATGTTACAATTACAGACCACAGACCAAGGCTAATCTTGGGTGCAGTTTGACATATATAGAAAGTAAGAGCCTCAATTGAGGATTGACTTCCTTCAGACTCACCTATGAACATGGCTGTGGGATGTTCTCTTGATAGATAATTGACGAAGGAGGACCCAGCTCAGTTTGAGCAGTGTTATCTCTGAGGACGTTGTTCTGGCTTGTGTAAGAAGCTAAGTAAGAAAACCATAAAAGCAAGCCAGTCAGCCATACCCCAGTATGGTGCCTGGTTCAGTTCCCGCCTCCAGGTTTCTGCCTACCTTGACATCTCCTGACTTTTGACTGTAACTATAAGCCAAACAAGCTTTATCCCTCAACAATTTGGTTTTGGTCAGTATCTATCATAGCCACAGAGAAGCAAATAGGAACATGTACAAATTAAACACAGAAGAGAAAGTGAAAAGGCTACTAATCACTTTGCCTGGATGATGCACTGTTAATAATTTTCTATGTATCTTTCCAATTCTAATTGTCCAGGTAAAAATAATTTACTTAGTAGCTATTCTATCTACCTTATGTCTTCTTTTAAGCTTCCAGTATTTCTGACCTATGAATTATTACTGGCCCTGGTATCAGGTTCAGCTATTTGAAAAGAAATAAATGAGACATTGCCAGGAATGCTAGTTGCAATCTAATGAAGTACATAGTGAGAGGCAATGTGCACATTGGGGAGGCTGTTGTTCATTGCATGCAAACCCAGAAAACATTGGGGTGTACAAAGAGGGATAGTGAGCAGCTCATATGGCCCTTCCCCACATTCCTCATTTTTGTCCATCTAAGTTAACCTCTGAGTTTAATATAACTGCTGAAAGCTTGCAGACCATGGAGACAGTGGAATATGTCCCCTCTTCCAGAGCCTTCTGTCTTTCTGTCAGTTACTCTTTATTCTAGTTAGTTTTATGACAAAACCCAGCATCATCTTAAAGAAGAGAGTTTCAATATAGAAAATGCCTCCATAACATTCAGTTGTAAGGCACTTTTTAAATTACTGATTGATAAAAGGTGGCTCAACCCATGGTGAGAGGTGCCATCCCTGGCCTGGTAGTCCTGGGTTCTGTCAGAACCAGGCTGAACTAAGCCAGTAAGCCACACCCCACCATTGCTTCTGCATCAGCTTCTGCCCCCAGGGATCTACCACCCTGTTTGAGTTCCTGTCTTGCCTTCCTTCCGTGATGAACAATGGTACGGAAGAGTGAACCAAGTAAACCCTTTTCTCCCCAAGGTTCTTTGGTCATGGACACACTTCCTATTCCAACTTTTGAGATTCTCAATCCATTTTCAACATGGAAGCTCACTTTTCTCCCTGTTTGGCCCTCTCACCCCTCCTAGTATTTTTTTTTATAATTTAATTAATTTATTCAGATTACACCTCAATTGTTATCCCAGCACTTGTATCCTCCCATTCCTCCCTCCCTCCCGCTTTCACCCTATTCCCCTCCCCTAGGACTATGACTGAGGGAGACCTCCTTCCCCACTATATGGTCATAGACTATCAAGTCTCATCTTGGTAGCCTGCTTATTCTTTCTCTGAGTGCCACCAGGCCTCCCCACCAAGGGGAAGTGGTCAAATGAAAGTCAACTTGATGCACAATTAGTACAAAGGTACCAGGTGCCCTAACCCTGTTAAAGATTTCTCCCTTGAGTTCCCTCTTCTTTCCGTCTCTCCGGTTCCACGGCTGCAGATGTAACAGGCTCCGCTTCTGTCATATGCTGGGCATGCCTCACTTAAAGCATGGCTCCTCCTGTGTTTTAATTTGGGACTTACTTATCTGCCTTTCTCACAAGGCTGTGAGCTCCTAAGTGTGCGGCTGTAACTTCCTCTATGCAATAACGCTCAAATTTAGCACAGCTTTGGCACAAAGCAGATTAGCAGTAATTGCCGGGTTTGATAAATGATCCCCTTTGCATGGTGGTTTAAAGAGGCCGGACGACTAGATGTAGCCAGCCCCAGCAACCAAAACCAGACCGCATCTGAAGCTGCCCCGAATACTACCGCAGGGAAACCAAACAACCACCTGGAAGTGCTAATCCTTTTTAGAAGCGACATGGTTAGTTCAAGTTCACAAAGTTGTCAAAAAGCAGCTCAGAGCTGTCCTCTTTGGCTAGTATGACTGCATCCTTCAACTGTTGCTGCTCTAGGCAAATTGTACAGGCTCTTCCTTCTTTGCCAATCATGGCAGCAAACTGAGAAACTGAGCATTGAGAGATAAAGCCTTTAAGAGGCAATAAGAGAGTAGTGGTTCCTCCCTGGTGAACAGAATTCTAGGGGTTTTTAAAAGGCTTTATAAGGCATCCTGTTCAGTTGCTCTTCCACCTTCCTCCACGTGAGGCCACAGTGCTCCCCTCCTCCATAGAATTGCAGCCCTCATCCCACCATGCAAACCTGCACGTAAGCAAACCTGCCTACAAGCAAACCTGCTGACAACTTGACCTTGGGCCTTGCCACCTCTAAAGCTGTGAGAAATAAGGTTATTTTCTTTATAAATTACCTGTTCTGTTATTTTCTGCTATAGCAGAACAAAGGAGACCCAAGGAAATTGACCAGTTTTAACACCTGCAAACAGTCTACCGTGACATGAAGGAAAGCCATATCTGTGAGACAGAGAACATTAGCTTCTAACTGGTCCAATGATGCACTTTGTGGGACAGATCTTGGGTGAGTTGGGGAGTACTTGCATCTGTCTGTCAGCTCAGTGAGTCCCTAAATAGCCAACCATACCTCATTCAGAGGAGCGTTGAGCAATTGTACTGTTTCTTCAAAGTAGTCACCTACTTAGAGGTGAGTTGGCATGTCTTCTTGGTGTCTGTATTATAATCAGCTTTGTATTGCTATAATGAAATACCTGAGGCTATTGGCTTAGAAATGGAACATGTTTATTCTACAGAGAATGTGGCTACATCAAGATCACGATGCTGGTATTGGTTCTCTGCTGTGACTTGATACCCTATGAGCATATACAGGGGGAGGTAATCCCTCTCGGGAACAGTCATAGAGGAGGGAAATAAGGGGAAAATGGGAGGAGGGGGAGAATGGGAGGATACAAGGGATGGGATAACCATAGAGATGTAACAAGAATAAATTAATTAAAAAAAAAAAAGCAGTGGTGGGCCTTTAGGGAGGGAAGCAAATGAGTATTCTTTAAACCAGGAAAACAGAGATGAGATGAGCTGGAAACGATAACCTTCTGAGAGGCTACTCTTAGTGTCCCAAAGATCTCCTGCTGGGCTTGATCTCCATAGTTTCAACAACACCTTCCATTGCTAGCACCTGGACTTCAAGATCTTAAGTACAGTAGATCCTCAAGGGACAAACTATAGCAGAGCTACAAACACTCATTGATAATTCCTTATTTTCCAGTTTTATTCCCACCAAGCAAAAAAGAAATATTTTATATTAGAGTACAGACATTATTATTATTATTTGTTTAGTCAAAATAAGATTCTGTTATTTCATGTTACAAAGAAGCTTAAAGGAGTTGAAAAATAGTTCAGTAGTCTGATACTTGTCTAGTGTAGATGAGGTCCTGGGTTTGACTTCCTGTAACCCCTACCCCATCACCCCCAGAAAATTAGAAATATCCTAAGAACAAAGGTTGCTATGGTGGCCCTGTTGACAGCAGCAACTCAGACTGTGTTTCATCCTTTTCAATTGGTACTTTCCATCCTCAAGCTGACCTCAGGATAACCTTTCAGTTGTAGCTGTGCCCACCACAGTCTTGCTCTGACTAAGAGGAGGAAAACAGAAGAAAGGTCACATCCCCCAGATGAATTGTTCTCATCTGAAGTGATTTCTCTCTTTTTTTAAAATTTTATTTTATTAATTTATTCTTATTACATCTCAATGGTTATCCCATCCTTTGTATCCTCCCATTCCTCCCTCCCTCCCATTTTCCCCTTACTCCCCTCCCCTATGACTGTGACTGAGGGAGACCTCCTCCCCCTTTGTATGCTCATAGGGTATCAAGTCTCTTCTTGGTAGCCTGCTATCCTTCCTCTAAGTGCCACCAGGCCTCCCCATCAAGGGGACGTGGTCAAATATGAGGCACCAGAGTACATGTGAAAGTCATACTCCACTCTCCACTCCACTGTGGAGAATGTCCTGTCCATTGGCTAGATCTGGGTAGGGGTTTGAAGTTTACGGCATGTATTGTCCTTGGCTGATGCCATAGTTTGAGCGGGACCCCTGGGCCCAAATCTTCCTATCATAATGTTCTACTTGTAGGTTTCTAGGACCCTCTGGATCCTTTTACTTTGCTATTCTCCCATGCTTCTCTCATCTAGAGTCCCAGTAGGATGTCCTCCCCTCTGTCCCAGTTCCCTCTTAAGTGAAGAATTTGCTATGTCAGAAAACTGGGAATAGGACTTCCTCAAGACCCAGCTATTCCACTCCTTGGAATATACCCAGATGATCCTCCAGCACACAACAAGAACATTTGCTCAACCATGTTCATAGTAGCCTTATTCATAATAGCTAGATCATGGAAACAGCCTAAGTGTCCCTCAGTAGAAGAATGGATAAAGAAATTGTGATACATTTACACTATGGAATACTACTCAGCTATTAAAAACAAGGAATTCCCGAAATCTGTGGACAAATGGATTGAACTAGAAATGATCATAATGAGTGAGTTAACCCAGAAGCAGAAAGAGCCAAATGGTATATACTCACTTATATCTGCATATTAGCCCAAGGGGCATGTCCCATGAAGTACAGACATTATTTTAATTGCTAAAATCTTCACTCAAACCCAGACTGTTAAAAGCAATTGCTGCATCTCCAGTTCCAACTTTTAAATGGGAAGCTGTAGTCAGACTAGCCTCTTGAGTCCCTTTTCTCAGATCTTATCCTGTGGATTACATTATGGCCAGGTCTATGCCAGACCAGTTTCCCCAAATTCAGTTCTACTTGCTCTATTTTTTCTTTGTATTTGTTTATTTAATTTAAATCCTGGTCATAGCCCCACCTTACCTCTCTTTCCAGTCCTACCCTTTCTCCTTCTCCCCTAGTCCCCCTCCCTTATACCTCAAAAAAGGGGAGCTACCCCCTTTCCATCTATCCCAGCTCATCAAGTCAGTTTCTCCATCGGTTAGTGATCAAAAAGCTGGCAACAGAGCTCATGTCAGCAACAACCTTCACTCCCATAACTAAAGGACCCATTGAAGCCTGAGCTGCCCACAGGCTATATCTGTGTAGGAGGCCTAGGTTCAGTCCATGCATGGTTCTTAGTTGGTGTTTCAGTCTCAGCAAGCCCCTCTGGTCCATGGTTAGTTGGCTCTGTTAGTCCTCTTGTGGATCTCCTCTCACCTCCAGCTTTTCTCCTTCCCACAACTTTTCTACAGGACTCCCAAGCATTGCCCAGTTTTTGACAGTGAGTCTCAGTATCAGTTTCGAAGTGCCGCTGGGTTGAGCCTCTGAGAGAACAACTCTGGCTAGGCTTCTGTCAGGAAGCACAGCAGAGTATCTTTAATAGTGTGAGGAGTTGGCTCCCTCCCGTGGGGTGGTTCTTGGGATGGGCCAAGTAACTGTTGGACATTCCCTCAATCCATCTTTGCTTTATCTGCTCTGACTTTTAGCCCTGTACACCTTGGAGGCAGGGTAATCTTTGAGTCAAACTTTTTGTGGGTGGGTTAGTGTTCCCCTCCCTCTGCTAAGAGTCTTGTCTAGTAGGGTGAGTCCTCTTCAGTTTCTATGGCCCCTGCTAGTAGGAATCTCACCTAGAATCCATCTCATATCTTCCCAAGAGCCTACCCTGACTTAGGTGTCAAACTTGTCACAGAGATGCCCTGGCCCACAGTTTCTCTTTTTTCTTCAGGCCTTCTGTTCTCCCACCCCAGCTCTCCCAAGGTCTAATCTCTACCTTCCTGTCTCTCCATGCTCCTCTGAGAACATTTTCTTTCTTTCTAATTTTTAAATTTTGCTTATTTATTTGTGTCCCTGCACATAAGTGTTTATATATGTGGATGCTGGTGGGTGGAGGAGGTACACGTAGGTGTGCTCATGCAGATGGATGTTGAAAGTTGACATTTCGTGGCTTTCTCAATTGCTTCTATTATTATTATTATTATTATTATTATTATTATTATTATTATTATTATTATTATTATTTATTATACTATTATAACAGCTGCTTCTGTTGCTTTTGTAATTATTATTATTTTACCCCTTTTAGATCTTTCTCTAAGGAAATAAATATATTATAATATATATGTCTGATGAGCTAGAAGTAATGATGGAGCTCTAGCCAAGCTTTTTTGAAAGGGTAATTAATGATCAGTAATTTTTAATTGTTAAGGTACAGTTGTGATGACTAGTCACATGAAGAAGTGCAGGAATTCACATCTTCCTTCTAACAATGCACAAAGGAAAAAATAGAAGGGAACAGGAAGGAAGGAAAGAAGGAAGAAGGAAGGAAATTGTATATTTGGCATATTTATACACTTATGTATTTTTGGTTCTGATCAGAAACCTTAAAAAACAATTACACCATCAGCATCTTTGAGCCTAAGCAGTGGCAGGGGTCAGGGTGGGAACCCATGTTGTATCAATCCTGCTGGTATTTAACACATTTAACATGCCCAAATAAATGTAATTTATAAATACATTTTGAAAACTTAGAGTAATTTTAGAATCTGAGCACCAAGTGACAATTGGTGCAGATTTAACTTTTCATCAATATATCTGTATTTTCTTTTCTGCTGTGAGACCATAATACTTATTAATCTCAATATTTCTAATGTTTTTTATTCTTGGCTACTTTTCTGACATATTAGTTCTTAGCAAGAAAAAAAATGGCTTAGTAATAGTAGACGTGAACACCACGATCTCTTCACAGCTCACTAGGTTCTGGAATAGATAATGGCGTAATTACTTTTTTGAGTTTTAAAAAAATCCAATTGGAATGCCTGCAGGTGTATGTACATTTATTTGGTTTGGAACTTATTTTTTAGCATAATTCATTTACTATATTTGGTATGACGGGTCCAAATGAAACCAAGCATCCAGAGGAAATTATTTTTTAATACAGACTCATAACCCAGGTATTAAGAATGTTTCTATTTCTCTCACCCACAGGCAGTAAGGCAGTTTTTCTTCTCAAACCCATTAACTTCATCTATAATGGATATTTATTCTCTTTCTCCTAAGATTTACTCAGTTTCTGTGGTGGTGTTCTGTGCCTTAAAACACCACTGTAGAAGGCTAAGGCTGTCCGCATTGGCAGACATTCCACCAATACATATATTTACCCACTGAAAACACACAGTTTTGACTTGGTACCAGCCACGTAACTTAAAGCATTGAGGACACAGCCGTGAAAAGAAGCAAATGTATAGCCCCTGACCTCTGGGAACTGTCATTCTAGTGACACAACAAAAGCAGAAAGGTACATCATCTTTCTCATACTGGCACTTAATGAAACTCATCTATGTGGCCAGATCTTTGCTGACCACCCTTTCTAACGTATGCCATATTATTTCATGTGTGCAACTTGAGAAGTGTGCATGTGTCGGGAAGCCAAGAAACTGTGTCAGAAGCAGAGTTAGGGCTTTTTTTTCCTTCTTCTTCTCAAGTGAAGTACCAAAGAGATAAAAGTTGTGATATGTATTATTTCTTGGAGCCTCAACCCCTCAGGGTAACACAACTAACTCCAGGCAGCACCTCCATGTCTAGTGGGTTGCATTATAAGAGACCACCATCAACCCTGTGAGTTCATATGCCCATTGGTGCTGCTGTGTCCAGAACACACTTCCTCCACATCATCTGCCACCTCTAGCTCATGCAGTCTTTCCACCCCATCTTCTTAATAGCTCCATGAGCCTTGAGGGAAGGAGTTTGGTGAAAACATCCCATTTAAGATGGAGTGCTCAAAAATCTCCCACTCTTTGCACATTGTCCAGTTGTGGGTCTCCTTTTTAGACCTCTCTTTTTCACCTATTGCAAAAATAAACTTATCTGATGTGGATTGCGTGAGGCATTAATGTATTGTATAGCAGAATGCAAAACTTACAAAGGGTTAAGCCAGACTAGCTCCAAGCACTGAGATGGGAAAATGGACAAAGGATCCCACTACTAACTGAGAATCCATTTTCAATTAATTCCTGCTAGCAAAGGAAAAGTCATTTTCCAATGGAGTGTCACTGGATATATAAACCATAACAAAAATGATGTCAGTGGTATTTTTGTGGACATTTTATTTCATTTTGGCTTTTATTTGACATTTTTTGTCTTATTGATCTTTTTATCTTTTCTAATTTCTCTTTTGTGGGTTTTTTGTTTTGTTGTTATTTTTTGTTGTGATTTTATTTTTTGAAAGAGTGAGCTGAGGAGAACATAAAGTTGGGTAATACAGATTGTGGAGATAATATGATAAGAATTTGGAATAAGGGAATAAGGGGAAAATGGGAGGGAGGGGAGAATGGGAGGATGGGATAACCATAGAGATGTAACAAGAATAAATTAATTAAAAAAATGCCCCTCCTAGAGACAATTATAATTAAAGGCTGTGGACAAACTGAAGCAGCCCCATGTCCCACATCTAGGATTAAAATAAAAATATATTCACATAAAAAAAAAAGAAACTGCTGGACTGTTATCTAAGGTGTTTTGTAGTACACCATCTTGTAGTCCTACCAATAATAAACAAAAGCTCCTCTTGCTCTAAAAAAAAAGAATTTGGAGAAGCAAAATATGATAAAATGCATTTTAGAAAAAAATAATGAAAAATGATATTACCACCAATTTAGGACGCTTTGGTTTTGTGTGAGTGTTGCCTTCAGGTTGCAGTTATGACCTCCTGTTCAGAGAAATTTAACATCCATGAACCTAACTCTTCTCTTTCCATCAATGTGAAAAACTTGCCTGAAGTTGCTAATATACACAGAAAAAAATGTTTGCTGTAGCACATACTTTGAGCTTCCTCTGCGCATTCAGTTGGCCTAAGAGGTTGAACCTGTTGGGAGATAACACATCAGGATAGCAGTGCCTGACAGATTGAAGCTACTCATGTCATCCTAGGAAGTCAAAGAGTGACAACGAAGATGTGACTGTCATCTTGTGAGGCACTCAGCGTGCATGCTACAATGACCTAAGAGCCTCCCCTATATTCTACTTATTTTTTTCTCTGTTCTTAATATAGCATTTTCTTTCTTTGAGAATCTCATACAATATATTTTGATCATAGTTACCCAGTCTAATTCCCTAACTCCTTTCAGATCCAGGGCCAACTTCTTAGCTTACATTTATGTAAAATAACACACTCCTTTTGTAAAAATAACATTGTGCCCTAGGTAGGGCCATTCAATGGAGCTTGATTGGCCTATGAGCAGCCACACCCTTAGTGATAACTGACTCTCCATTCCTCAGAAGCCATCAACTGTCCATAATTCCTCAGTTAGGGGTGAGGAGCATATATCTGCCTTCCTTATCCATCTTAGAATCCTGACTGGCTTGATTTTATGAAGAAACTCTTGTTCAGCCAACGATAGCTGCTATGAATTCATGGTTCTAGAGATTCTATTGTGCCCAGAAGACATTTGTGGTAGTGTAGATAGTCCTTTCATATGTCTGCCTCTTACAGTCTTTCTTCTCACTCTCCTGTAATGGTCCCCAAGCCTCAGGAGGGAGTATGTTATAGATCTGCCATATGACTAAGAACCCAACAGATATTTATTCTTGGTACTTTGACCAACTGTGAGTTTCTGTGTTGGCCACCATTCCATTCACTGAATGAAGAAACATCTCTGATGAGGTCTGAGTTCATCTCATTTCTTAAGGCTTTGATCTTTCTTTACCAAAGGACCTTTTGCAAAGGGCCCTTATGAATACACTGGACATGGAAACATTAGCATCTTCATTGTCAGTGAAGAAAACATTTCTTACTGAAAGATATATTTCATCTCTAAGTTTGTTTTGTAGAAGTCACTTACCAACCTCATTCTTTGTGAGGTATCCTGTTTATACAACTGTCCTTTAAGCTATGCCTGGAACGTATGAGCCATTATTTCTTACATAAGTAAGAATACATGAATTCATATCCCAGTAATGTGTGTCTTCAGTTAGAACAACAAGAGGGATGCTGTTTTAATTACTCACTTGAAGGGGCGTTGGAACAGAGGAGAGCGTCAGTAACTATTTGTTGAATGCTTTAAAAAATAGTCATGATTTTTGCCCTGTTTTTCTGAAGATAGTCATTTGGATGCTCCAAAGACATCCTGAATAGCCTACATGCTATATCTCTGCTCATAAAATATTGTAGGGCAGCGGTTCTCAACTCTCCTAATACTGCAACCCTTTAATACAGTTATTGATGTTGTGGTGACCCCCAAGCAAAAATCATTTTCTTTGCTGTTTCATAACTGTGATTTTGCTACTTTTATGAGTTGTAGAGTGAATATCTGTGTTTTGGATGGTCTTAGGTTAGCCTTGTGAATGGGTCATTTGACCACAAAGCGGTTACAGACCACATGTTGAGAACCACTATTCTCAAAATATGCTTTGTTATCTGAATATCTAAAAAGTACTGATTTCTAAATCTATGTCATAGTTTTATTACTATGTTTTTTAGTTGTGGCTTTGTGTGGTGATAAACATCACAAGTATGAAATGCACAAATGTAATAATGAAAGCAGAAAAACAAGAAAGCATCAAGTATTAACTGGAGCAAATAGGATACATTGACTTTTTCAAACTAGAGACTCCTACAGGAAAATAGGAAAATAAAAAGCAATAACAAACATATGAAAAAAATGACCTGATAATCCATTTTCCCAGATATACCTCTTTTAATCTATTTTTAAGTTTACTAGTATCTTATAGAATGTAGACATGGGACAATTCATTTTTGAAATATAATTACTCTTTATTGGGACTCTAGATGAGAGAACCATGGGAGAATAGCAATGTAGAAGGATCCAGTGGGTCCTAGAAACCTACAAGTAGAACATTATGATAGGCAGATTTGGGTCAAGGGGTCCCGCTCAAACTAAGGCACCAGCCAAGGACAATACAGGCGGTAAAATTTAAACCCCTACCCTGATCTAGCCCATGGACAGGACAGTCTCCACACTTGAGTGGAGAGAGGGATTTGACTTTCTCATGTACTCTGGTGCCTCACATTTGACTATGTCCCGTGGAGGGGGAGACCTAGTGGCACTCAGAGGAAAGACAGCAGGTCACCGAGAAGAGACTTGATACCCTATGAGCATATACAGGGGGAGGTAATCCCTCTGAGGAACAGTCATAGGGGAGGGGAATAAGGGGAAAATGGGAGGGAGGGGAGAATGGGAGGATACAAGGGATGGGATAACCACAGAGGTGTAACAAGAATAAATTAATTAAAAAAAAATAATTACTCTTTAAGATCCAAGATTCTCATGATGTATTTCTACTTTGATGGAAAAAATATTGTTTTAGAAGATTGCTCTTCCCCAGACGTCTTTTATCAGGTAACAGTCTTCACAAAAGCATAGTGGGAGTCAGATTTTCATCGAAGCCATGGCTGGAGACACCAGCAAGTTATCTATTCCTGGAAGGAAGAAACTGAGTTGTATCATATGTGTAGAACTGACAATCCAAGGGACAAGACTTCAGTGCAGCCAGGCACTATTGCCAGTTGGGACTCTCTCATTACACAAACTAGGAATGTTCCCTTTAACAATTTATTTTAAGATTGTACTGGATAATTGTGTGTCAACTTGACACCAGCTGAAATCATCCTAGAAGAGAAAACTTCAATTGTAAAATGCCTTCATAAGATTGACTCATAGGCAAGCTTATAGGGCATTTTAAAATTCAGTGATGAATCAGGACTCAGCTCATTGTGAGTGATGGCACCCTTGGGGAGGTGGTCTTGGGCTCTATAAAATAGCAGACTGAGCTGGGTGTGATGGTCCACACTATTAATCTCAGAACCTAGAAGGTAGTGGCAGGAAGATCTCTGTGAGTTCCGGGGCAGCCTGGTCTACAAAAGAAGTTCAAGGATACCCAAGGCTACACAGAGAAACCCTGTGGGTGAGGGGAAGAGAGAAGAAAGAGATAACAAAAAAAGGAAGAAAAGAAGGAAGGAAGAAAGGAAGGAAGGAAAGAAGGAAGGAAAGAAAGAAGAAAGAAAGAAAGAAAGAAAGAAAGAAAGAAAGAAAGAAAGAAAGAAAGAAAGAAGGCAGGCTATGCAAACCATGGGGAGCAAGCCAGTAAGCAGCACCTCCTCATGCCCTCTGCATGAGCTTCAAGTTGCTGACCTCTTTGAGATACTGTCCTGACTTCCTTTGATGATGATCAGTACTATGGAAGTGCAAGTCAAATAAACCCTTTCTTCCCCAAGTTGCTTTGGTCATGGTGTTCCATTGGAACAATTGTAACCGTGACTAAGACCTACATGAAGACTGAAACTTTCTACAAGAGTCGAGAGGATGTCTCTCAAAAGACACAGAGAACAGACACCAGTGTGGAAGAGAAGATGGGTGATTATGTTTTATTTGGTTGCCTTAGAGAATTCCTTCTATAAAAACTAGAAGCTTCTATCAGCAAAGAAAGAAGACAAAGGGCTTTGAAAGAGACTACAATGAATGGTACATGTTCTGAATAAAAGAAGCCAAGAGTGGTATTTCGCATTATCAAAGTAATTCACATAAAGGCCCAGCTTGTCACCATGGATGACACTTCTGACAAGCAACAGTTTCCTTATAGCATTTCCAAGGGAGGTGGTATGGACATCTTTGGGTATGTTAGAGGTGAAAAGACCTAGCCACCTCTGCCAATGGCCTTTTCCATATCCTATAAGTTGCTGGTAGTACACAGTTCCCAAAATTCTAATGACCAAAATTTAGAACAACTTCCAACACACACACACACAAACACACACACACACACACACACACACACACACACACACACACACACA
>OU015755.1:69396004-69415362 GCA_907169655.1 Acomys percivali | reverse complement strand
CACACACACACACACACACACACACACACACACACACACACACACACCATACACCTGACAGCTGCTGTTTTTTCTTCTTTGAGATTTAAAAGTTTGGTGATCTATCAGAGGAAAGGCTCAAGCCTGGAGATGTGGCAAGGCTTCTTTTTTTTTTTTCTAAGTAAGAATCACATTTGTAAATAGCCACCTGCATTCGCTCATGAAATTACCCAATGGTTTAGGACAAAGAGCCCAAGTTGATGAAGCCGATGGCAGCCTGTGCTAGCAGGGTGAGCACCTGGACCCAAGCCAGCCCTTCCAGCTAGCAAGCAAGTGTGAAATAAAAGCAACTCATGTTGACAGCACTGACAGAAGGTGCCACGTACAAATTAGAGTTAGTTCAGAAATTAACTGCCAGATTATTAATTTGAAAGGAGCATTCACAGTGCAGCTACTCCTTTCTCAGTTTCGGGCTGAGCTGTCGTGTCTGTTGATACTGATCTCTCGGCTTCCTCTGACTCCTCGGCACAACCCCAGAGCCTCTGAAAGGCCTTGCTGGGAGAGGTGCAGAAGGGAGAGAGAACCAGGCAGGTTTCAGCTCTTTTGAGTTTCTAGTGTAGCCTAGCTAGTTATCTTGCTTTCTGAACAGCTAACTTCTCCATTACTGGATTTCAGATGGCTTATTTGTAAATCAGTGGCTAGAAAGAAATTGGAATAAATAGATTAGGAGTGCTAAAATATTAGAATCTTTATACCATAGTCCTTTTGTGTTAAAAAAAATTAGTAAATAAGTTAAGCATTAAAGCATATATTTGATGGCCAAAGGTCACTAAAGTGTTATTTCGTTCAGAAATTACATATCAATATTCTGTTTATAATCATCGAAATTGAACTCCTTGTTTATATTCTGCTCTGCTTATATCTTATGACTCATATGTTCTGTTCTGTTTTTAACCAACAAATTAGACACTTTTTCATATCAATAACCCACATACAGTTCTTTCTTTTTAAGGATTGTATAGTATTTCATTGGGTGGATTTGGTATTATTTATTAATATGCTGTTTTATCAGTATTTATTTGTATTATCTACACTTTCTCACTTTTTAAAAAAAGAGATAGAGGACATGCTTTTCTACTCACATTTTCATATCTTATCTGTATATTTCTACCAGATAAATTCTTTAAAAAGGAATTTCTAAGCCAAAGGCCCAGGATTCTTTTCAACAACTACTTAAGATGCAGGGTCACCTAGGCAACAACCTCAAACCAGATCTGGTCTTGGAGTCAGAATTTCTTCTGTCTGTGATGGCCTGAAAATTAGGGAATTTCCAGAACTGCACTTCTGATGGGTCTCTTTGCTTCTTATCCAACAGGCAGCCCTAAAATGACTCCTTTCTTGCTCATTTTTATGGGTGATAATGTGTACCTCCCACCCGGCACTTCTTTTTATTTCACTACAGCTATAACAAGCACTTACAAGAACAGCAAATCTAGGTTACCTGAAAACCTTTTCCTTGTTAACTTGGCTCAGAAAAGGAAGAGTGGGAACTGACTTGGACAGCCGACGTTCAATCGTGGTTATATAAAGCTGTGCGTGGGCCTATTGTTAATGCTCACTCTTGGGTTTACCTGTTCAAAAATTGCAGTGCAGCACGTTTGTACGGTTTCTGATGACAGCTCATAGACCTTGTTAGGATGTACACATTTCAGCGCTCTCCTTCTACACAAATGTGCTGCGGTTCACTTTTGCAAAGGGCTCTATGACTCAGCTCTTTAGTCATAATAAACAAGTCTCTTAATGCTCTGTGATTAGCCCCAGTGGGGATGAGGGTTTAGGCAGCCCTGTTTCTGTCAAAAATCCATTTTATCAGACAGGGAAATGGTCTAAATTATTTGATACGCATTAGCTCTGCAAAAGACCTCATGCAGCAGTAGATATTACAGTCTGTGACCCTTGCAAGCTGGAGCAGCAATTAGGCGAGCTATCTCTTCCATTCAAAACCCAAAAAAGGGGCAACACAAAGCACTGTACTTTCAAATTCGAGATACTCTCCTTTCAGTATTGATTCCTATGACCGCCCACCAGCCCCTAGGCCCATGTGGCTGCTATTACCCTCCAACTTGCTGATGTCTCTCAAAGAGCCTGCAGGGTGCCCTGTGGAACAATCAACCAGCATGGTTCAGTTGGCATCTCAGCCTACCTTGCCTGAGAAACACAGACTCAGGAATGGTGGGTTATCTTAAGTGTGCCCTAGATAATTTGAAGGCGCTTTAGGATTTTTGGAGGCCTCCATACTCCTCTAGCATGTATCTGAAATACTGCAAGTCCAGGGCATACGCAGGCAACTTGCAGGCCTTAATCCTGATTCAAAAAGATGGAAACTGGGCTCTGATTCCAAGAGGCCACTCAGGCTTCTTGGCCACATCATGAGCATTGAGGCCTTACTCTTCGTAGCTGGATGGCAGAACGCTCTCACAAACTTGGACCATCCGAAAGTATCATATGGGACTAGAAACTAAGGCAGGTGTACTGACTGAACAAATGCATCAAAAGTGAATCCAGGGTGGTGTGAACTGGGAAATTCTATGATGCTCAAGACAGATACATTAATGAAATATCACAGAAGGACAGAAATATCCTCCAATTTGGGGTTTCAGGCTAACATATAGTTATGCCTCCTGACTCTGTGGTCAACCACATCCTCTTGAAAGTACCTGTTTTAATCTCATGGTCTTTAGAAACTGCGTTTGGAGTAATGGTGAGGGTGCAGAGCTGGCTGAAGTTTCTGTGGCTGTTCTGTGCCTGTTTTTGGTTGTATGCCCTTATATAGGACTTTATTTTCTCCGATATGTGGGTTTGTTTGTTTGTTTTCCTTTCCAAAAGATTACTAAATATATATAATCGTTTATATATATATAATTATGTATATCTATATATAGAATTAATAATATCACTTATACACACATATATTAATATATATATATATACATACACATATACATATATACACACATATATACATATATGCATACATATACATATATACATTCACTATATATATGTATATATATACATACACACACACACACACACACACACACACACACACACACACACATATGCAGTTAGTAGTTCACAGCTAAACCTAACAAAGGTAAAAAGCCAAGCAGACTCACACTAACAGACAATAGGAAGTATTTCGGTTCAGATCCATCGCTATTTTTATATTTCATCTGTCTGTGTGCATTTAAAATAAAGTGACTCCTACAAAGTAATATAGCAACCATGGGTGATGCTAATTAAAATGTACACCTATACAGGACCCTTTCTCTGGGCAGTCAATCCTCTTCACAGAAAAGTAAATGACTTGAAAAATACTTAAAATTTGCATTTAGAACATTTTCCCGGGGCATTTCAAATTTGCTCAGGCATAAGCAAAAAGGGATAAGAGCCGTCTGTGGCCAAATTACACCACTTCTGTAGATTCATACAACTGGATATTTATTATGGGGCTAACGACTTTAAAAGTAAGAGAAGCAAGATGCTGAGGTAATGTTCTGGGCTCTACTTTGGCCTACTCTTTCAAGCCAATTGAGATTTAGCAGCAGTCTTCTGTAATGAAAAAACCTGCATTTGAAGGACAAATACTGGCATCCTGTCAGCCTTCTGTAGCAGTGTATTCTAAGGAAATGATCACTATAATAGTGTTATAGTGCCTAGAATATACAAGATTATATATTATATATTTATATACACACACATATATGGTGCCTATAATATATAAAAGCTTGAGTGGTGAAAGACAATCTGAGGTGTTCCTAACATGCTGTATTAAATATTTTGCATTACAGATGCATCCTTCCAATTCAACTCTGACTGACAAGTGAGGTGATACATAGGACCCTGTACCCCAAGGTAAGAATTTGCAAAATTGTTTTCGATTCCTTTTGGAAGAAAAAAAATCCTATACATCTGTAAGCTATTCTGTGGTTTCGAATGGGGAGTAGTTATGAGATATCTGGATACACTGAGCAAATGTTCCAGATATAATTTAACCTGGTGCTTGAGTGGGACCATTTCTTCCCTTCCGGGGATTCCGGTGTGTGACTGGAACACATAGAAGGCCAGAACAGGAATGCTAAGGTCACAATACAATGGATGGATAGTTGATGCCCAGAGTTTACTTGGTTCTATAGAATTTAGAGAAATGAGGGAGATTCATCTGTTGTGATCTTCAAAGTGTAAGCAAGCTGTTGGCAAGAGAATTCAGCAGTTAAAAACACTTACTGCTCCTGCAGAGGACCAGCATTCATTTCTCAGCATGCATGCAATGTTTCCCAACTGTCTGTGACTCACTTCTGTATCTGATGTCCTTTTCTGGCTTTTGAGGGAACCAGGCACACACATGTGGCGCACATACATATAGATATATACTCAGGCCATTGTTCATGTACATAAAATAAAAATAATACATAAATAAAATATAATGAAAGTAGCACCAAAAAGTGTTAAGCTGAACTTCGATGCCACTCAAATGTATTCAAATGCTTGATCTGAAAGAGCTGGAAAGAGAAAGAGGGGAGATGCTGCTTCTTCTGAAGGACTTATATTTCTTAATTACATTCCAGCACTGTATAATTTAGTCCATTCTTATTGTGCTAACCAGAGGCAGGAGGCCAGAGGTGGCATCATATACAATGGAATCGTTTCTTTAGGGATGTAGGCCCAGGTTCTGCAACAGGACAGGCATTTTTATTTCTGTAAATGGACTAAGTCGTACATGTATAAGTCATTGTGCTCAATGCGGTGCCTGTCACAGCTACTCCACTGTTCTCTTGTGGCACAAACATAGCCACAGACTATATAAAACAAATGGATATGTCTACATAATGTGCTGCATTGTAAAACAAATGTGTGGGGCTGTAGATCCCTGATACATGGCAATGAAATTCACACGTCTTTGACTTAACTTGCTAACTGTAAGTAATAAAACGTCCTTCCTGTGGCTCTCACTTATTCCTGGGGTCCTTGGTCACTGGTTCTCAGGAACAAGGGAATAGAACTGGTGACCCGAGGATTCTGATGGCCCACAAGTATGATGTAATGACCTCTGGAAGCCTCTTCAGTGAGACAGCTCAACTTTATTTGGGATGAACTAAGGCTGTGTATATATAGTCCCTGGGGAGTGGGTAGAGGGTGTTCAGGGTAGAGGGTACACACCAATGGCTAGGGCTAGGCATACCAGGAATACTTTATTTGCATTTGGGAGCATGGTCCTATCATATGAATGGCAACAGAGTATTTAATTATCCTATGGGAAGCAGTGGAGAGAGTGCTATGCCTACCGACACTTTCCAGATGAAGTTAGGCAGAGAGCAGGACTTCCTGCTGGGAAGAGGGAATCTTCCATCTAGGGCCAAGCTCGCCAAGGATATCCGGACTTGGAGGACTGCAACCTCAGGCATTTCGGTCCTTCAACACTTCCTACGAGCCTTGTCTCTTCTGATTATTACTGGTTGATAGAATTACTTTATTCTCAAATATGTGGACCATACTACACTAGTTGCAAGGAGATGGAGAACTACTTGGGGAAGGACAGATAGAGGGCGATGTAACATCAGGTCTGTTCTCTGGAGTGGCTTGTGTTTCCTAGTTAGCTTAGGCCCAAGGATAGCCAAGAGGAGATGGCTATTCAATACAGAAGCCTCCAGGTACAAATTAGAAATAGCTATGTCTCTTAGTGTGTTCTATGGCCTCAAGTCGTTTAAGGATCATTCAAAATTCCTCCAGAGATTAAAAATGGCATGTGGACTAGAGAGCTTCCATATTCATCTCTGAAATACAGTACCTTTCCCGGAACTGTCTACTTCATCCTCTTCCATGCAAAGTCGATGATCACTAAGAATCCTGTAAAAATGCAGAACTGGGTCCAGTAGGACCATGGACCTGTTCTGCATCCACGGTTGTGCCATTGTTGTTGCTGTGCTACAGCCCAAAATCTAAGCAGCAAAGCTGAGGATGTTTGGTGACTTTAAAAAACCTCATGCTTGTCCTACACTCCCTTTGTAGACCAGGCTGGCCTTGAACTCACAGCGATACACCTGCCTCTGCTTCCCAAGTGCTGGGGTTAAAGGCATGTGCCACCATGCCCGGCTCAAGATCACCTGAATTACTGGTTGCATGATCTCAATAAAGGTTTCACTAGTAAATTTCCACTATTTAGCCCACTTAAATGCAATCTAGTCTTCAGAGTTCTTTGATACAGGGCTCATCAAAAGGAACCACATCCAGCCAACTCCATCAGCTTCTGTGTGTTATTAAAGCTTTATTGAGAAAAGGTAATATTTATTTATGTATCTCCTATTCACCTTGACATTGTGGAGTGTCTTCACTTGAAGCATTGTGGTAAAGGCTATATAGTGTTCTAAGCCTACAAAATTTATTCTCGGATCCTTCCTAGAAGAAAAAAAAAAGAGTACCTTTGTGTTACTGTGTATTAAATAGGTGATTGAATTTTGGGAATGAAATGAGCAATTAATCAATTAAAAGTGTTTAGCAATTTCAAACTGAACATTGTACATAGTTAGTACAGGGTATAAAATGCAGCTGGGTAGCCCAGCTTTGAAAATTGTGTTTTCAGGTAATATAAGAGTAAAATGTTATCATAAATTCTGATTTTTCTCTCATTTCATGAGTGTATGGTTGTGAAATAACTGTCTAGCTGGCTCTTGCTGTATATTATAGCTATTTCATAATAGGCTTGGGGTATATTAGATAGGTAGGTTTATAGGATTACCATTTTAAGGTATATTCTTAAACAAGTTATAAAACATTCATTGCTTTGAAATCTAATGAAATTTTGCTAGTATTAGTTTTGGATAATAGCTTCAAAATATATTTGTTTTTATTATAATTTCTTATGAAGTTCTATTTCAGAAACTACAGAGAGACATACATTGTAAAATTGCTAATAAATTGTAGAGGTGCTGTGAAGCATATTTTTCTTGCTAATTTTAAGGAGGAGTTTTTCAACATTATTGTGAATCATAATTATGTCATTATATGTTATAAATATATTACATGTATTTACACTACATAATTAGACCTAATTCTAATTATGTAGATTCATGGTAATCAGCTAAAATTTGTTTTAAAAAACTATGATAATTCCTCTAACAGATGCTACCTTAATAGAATATTAAGTTTGAGAAAATCCCATGAAAATAAGAAAATTAATAAGTAATGATTAAACCTTAACATCCAAATAGAATATCATATTATGTTGCCAATTCTCTCAAAGTGTCATTATAAGGAAAAAGTGTTTGTCCTGAGATATATTTGACAATTTTGTAAATACTACTTTCAAGAAAATACCTCTTAAATTGGAGAAGAAAGCAATTCAATAAAGAGACCTCAAAGTTTTAAAGATTTGTTTTGGTTATCACATAAATACTCCCTTTTCAAAGCTCTTCTACAAAACCCCTTTTAAAAAAACATTCTAGTAACAAAGAGGTAAATAAAAACACTATTTCCCACTGGAATCTTGCTCTCTGGATGTTAAACCCGGCATAGTTGCTGTAAATTGCTAGTTGTAGTCTTTGATTGACATGTTTACCCAGATAATGTAACAGTTTTTGTGAAAGAAATCTACTTAGTGTCTGGATGACATGAAACATGTTTCTCGTGGAAGGAAAAGCCCCAAAGTGTTCCTTCAAATGGGAGTCTTTCCTCTCCAAATCTCTCAAGCTGATAAGAATCCTATGATTTATTTTACTCTCTCATTTACCCCACATTAGTTGTTCAGATTGTAGTGAGCATCAAAACATGCTTGAAACCTGCCTTGGTGGCTCTGTCCTTGACTTTACATCAGCTTCCTTTTCAGCTCTGCATTATACACAGGAAGCCTCAATGTCTATCCTAACATTTGTCCAGGAACCCCAGATGTGATGTCTCCAGCACTCTGTCATTTCTAATGGATTTAAATGTTGTTTGTTCAGTAAATACACACATACCATGTGACAATTTCTTCATTCATTGTTTCTGTTTATTTATCCACTAAATGTAATATTTCTTATTTCTCATCACATGTGCGCATGCGCGCGCGCACACACACACACACACACACACACACACACACACACACACTTCCTTCTGAAGCTTTCCTAGTTGTCAAATTAACATGGAGATGGTAAATATGACTAAAGCACTTTGACCCTGAACAGGTGAACTTGCACCTTGAAAATATAATGGTACAAGTGGCCAGCACACCACCAGAAGAAAACAAAATACCTTTTTCTTAGAAAACTATTTTGAGAAAGTAAAGGACTGTGTGAGTGGTAGTCCATTCAGATGGTAGATTAAGGTTCACAGGCCTATGTGGAAATAGGCGGCAGCAGATGAATCTTGGAGTTATAAACCAATGCATGACTCCTTTCAAGGGGCCAATGAGTTCTCTGTGAGCTTCTCTAGCCATTGCCTCTAGAAGCCATCACTTTAGGCCTTGTACACAAGGGGCTGCTGTTCTGATCATTTTATATCCACACACTAGTCAATTCCCAAACTTTAATCGTCTGAGTTTATATCCCTTTGACAATCTGAAAGCAACAAACCACAAATCCTAATCCTTGCCTTGACATGGGTTTTCCTTGCCTTGAAAGGGAACAGAAATGTAGCTGCAAGTTCCCTTTGTCTTTGTCTTCATCTTGATTTTACCAGAGAAATAAAAATCAATCATGAAACAAAGAAAAGAAATCAACCAAGTTTTATGTCAATCCTATCTATAGAAAAACCTTAGCAGTCAAGGAATCAATATGTGACTTTCAGTTTATTCATATGCCGTTCTCAGATTTGGGGCGATGATGCAAATTTAGGTTATGAGCTCTCCTGTTGTCACTTGAATGGTGAGGGAGCCTGGAAGTCTTATTTCAGAGCAGCATATGTTGATTCTACTATACGGTGTTTACAGCAATTGATGAAATGTTATCAGACATCCCTCCCTCACCAGCCCACTTTGATCTTTGAGACAGAACCTTGCAGTATACCCAAGAGATTACAGCATTACCATACCCAGTTAAAAGTTTCTATTTTGTTGCTAGCACCAGCTGGTTGCAAAACAAAATAGTCCTAACCCAGTTAGCCTGGAAGGAGTTAAGAAAAAGGATAGTTTGAAAATTGGAAATAATTCAATAAATGATTATGATTTTTTTTTGTCCTAGAGACATCCTTTTAAGCTATTGGCCACACCTTAATTTTGTGAAGGAGGCCACAATGCAATATTATTTGTAGGGGACCTCCACAAAGATATTTGATCTTTTCTGCACAAGGCTGCCTACTTCAATCTAATCTTTCAGTTAGTATCTTACATATTACTGTTTTAAGTCTTGGAGAAGTGGAGGTTATCTTTGTTGGATTTGAGGAGGAAGCTGAGAATATTTGCCTCAGAGATGGAAGCTTAAAAAATACAAGCTTTATTTTCTGCTCATGCAGGGAGGAGGTCAATTTGGGATCTGAACAGAATACCTGAGGGGAAGCTGTATAGCGTATTTCAAGACTGAAAACCACAGAGCAAGGGGGATCATGGTGGGCTGCAGCATTGTCCAATCATATTTTGTCATAAGGGTTGAGCAAGGTAGTTTTTCCGTTAATGTGGATAGGAGTAGGGCCCTGGGCCTGGGAACATTAACTTGTCTGAACCTGCCAGCAAGATGGAGAAGTGTCTTTGAGATTTCTGGACTGAGACTATTGTTTCCTTACTACAAAAGCTGTTTAGCTATTAGGAAGTCCACAACTCCTCTAGGACCTGGGACCTTGAACTTAGTTTCTCCCTATAATTAAATGGAGTCTGAAAATGAAATGGTAGTATTTAAAATAAGTTGTTTTTGTTTTGTTTTGCTTGTTTCAGTATTTCAGCTCGTCCTCAACATCTTGTCAACAAATCTTTATAAACTGTTGCTAGAAACCTAGTTCATATTGAAGAATAGACGCAAGGTAAAATTGTCCTAATACTTGATCTTCGTGCCTTAGATTTTAGAACAACCTCAGGTAATAATACAGAACATAAGGCCTACACAATTTATAAAAGATTACGTATTTTTGTAAAGTTAAGGCTTCGTGCCAACTTTGGTTGTTGTTTGTTTTTGTTTTAACTGACTAATTTATTTCTATAGCATTTGTTTTTTTTTTTAGTTTTTTTTTAATTTTTATTTTTTATTAATTTATTCTTGTTACATCTCTATGGTTATCCCATCCCTTGTATCCTCCCATTCCTCCCTCCCTCCCATTTTCCCCTTATTCCCCTCCCCTATGACTGTGACTGAGGGGGATTACCTCCCCCTGTATATGCTCTCATAGGGTATCAAGTCTCTTCTCGGTGACCTGCTGTCCTTCCTCTGAGTGCCACCAGGTCTCCCCCTCCAGGGGACATAGTCAAATGTGAGGCACCAGAGTACATGAGAAGGTAGACCGCTAGAACGTTAACAATTTGGTACAAGAGGCTATAGTTGGTTTACTAGCACGTTCTAAAAGGCTAAAGTTGTGCCTATGAAGGAAATGGTGCTTAGTCAATATTTAGGAGTGACATTTATTTCATTTTCTTTCTTTATGTATTTACATATACAACACAAAGAAAGCATATCACCATGTCAATATATGTTTAAAATATTCTGAACCCCAAATCAGTTGAAATGACTAGGAAAGAATGGACCAATGTATAAAAGTTTCTCCCATCCTTAACTTTGCCCTGTCCAGGTAGACATTACTAATCCATCACAGCTCTCTGCCTGCTGAGCCTGGATGCAACATCAGAATCCTTTTCCATGCAGGATTTTCATCAGTCACTACCACTCAGCTGGAGTTGGCAGCTTTTTATAAACCACTTGCCATTGTTGGACAAGAATATGTATCTCTAGAACCTTCAACAGAAGGTAGCAGCCTACATTCCTCACCACTGGTTAGTTTTATCAAAACACCACAGTAAGTGTATGTGTGTGTGTGCATGCTTTTTTTTTTATTCATATAGTCAATTAAGCTCATGAATTTCAAATGCTGGCCTAGATAAAGATGATTTTTGTGGCTACAATAGATGTCAAGGTGACTCCTCAGACTGCAGGTCCATAATACAAATTTCATTATTCTATTTCTATGCTTTAGAGAGTGAAACAGAAATTTTATTGGATAATTATTTGAGATTTCTCATTACCGAGAGTGTAGTGGTTCTCTGGTGAGGAGATTTTTATCCACATGGGGAAGTTTAGCAATGTCTGCAGACATTTTCAGTTGTCAAAAAAGTTGGGGAGAAGGTGCTACTAGGAGAGGACAGTACTGTCACTGCAATATTCAAGTCAGAGCCGAGAGACAGAGAATCACAGGGATGTCAAAGCTGGCTCTGATCTAAGCTATTAAAATAAAGAATTTTATGTAGATCCTGGGGAAGATAATGTTGGAATTGGATTGTGTGTGCTGTTAATTTGATTTATAATGAACACTAGTATTTTTTGAAATATAATCCCATTGACATTGAAGATTTGTCTTGGGGCCAGTGTCACATTTGTATGGATAAGAAGCCTCCCAGAGGTTACCAGGGCCCCTGGAGACCTCAACAGAAGCTCTCACCAGTCTTTCCCACCCTCAGTGAGTGGCCAGAGAATGAGATCCTTACTGCTTCACACTATATTGAATCTCAAACTGAGAAACTGCTCTTGTAATACAAGATGGGTTTCAAGGGTTCTCCATTTTTTAAGTGTTAAGTTTAGTCTGGCAAGATTTTTTCCGCCCTAAAAAAAAAAAAAAAAAGGTGGTTCTGTCTAGCCAGCAGACAAGCTGCTCACTTATGAAATATTTCTGTTACCAGATGTGGTTAAGTTCTGCTGAAGTGATGGGAATGGAAAGGTTTTTTCACTTAGACCTGCCTCACCCAGACCTTTGCTTACCGAGGATTAAACCCACCACTTCTTCCCCTCCCGTCACTAAGCAGATTCAGCAAGTGCCTTTTAAACCGAAAGATACTTGAGACACACTGGCTGAGAACATTTCATATTAACTCAAATATATAAGCCTTAATAAGCCAATTTCCCATTCAGTTTAATCTATTTTCAGCAGATCAAAATAATTAAAAATGCTAACAGTTATGGTAATTTTCAATACACTGTGAGAGAAGCAATTTAGATAGCACCTTCCCGACGAATCTATATTTGTATAAATGCTGATCAAGAATATTTGTTCAATTTTATACAAATCAAACATGAATAATTTCTTCCATATTACTCCTTCCATTGTTGTGTTTCCCTTCCATCTCGTTATCCATTTGCTGTTGGCGTGCTGCTGCAGGAAGATTTGATTAAAATCAATAAGTTATTGGGAAGATGGCAATTAGCAGCCTTTCACCTATAATAGCATTGTCTGTTAAGCTTCCTTTGTGTTAATCACAATATTTTAGCATGGCTCTCCTACCCAGCCAGGCAGTTTAATGAAATGAAAGGTTTAAAAAGCATCCTTAATTTGGGGCACTGGAAATATGCTCCTGTTTTGAACTGTTTTTAAAGAACCACCCAGGGTTTCTGCAATACACCAAAAATCCCCGTCTCCTCTGATAATTTCACAATTTGAAGAACTCAAAATATCTACACAGACATTTATCCTGAATGAACTCCTGGTCCACTCAATGTTGCATAGGACTATACCAGTAAACATCAATGTACAGATTTGTTAAACTATTTCACAAAAGGACTTAATGGTTTGTTTGTAATAAGTAGTTATATTGGGATTATATAATCTTGAGTGACAAATGGCTGGCTAAACACGTAGCCTTGACTGATGCCTCTGTACGTCACGGAATAATTCCCTACGCATTAACAGAATGAATCCCTGGCTTACTCCTTTACTCATATGTTGTGACTTTTTTCTTTATTCTGAACACTCAATCCATGTTAGCTTTTGATTTTGGAGGAAACATGCACCTGAATACACCTACACAATAAAGTTCTGGTTGTTAAAGAATGGGTTACAGCCAGTCACGCTGGCACAGGCCAATAATCCCAGCACTCAGGGAAGCAGAGGCCAACTGATCACTGTGAGTTCAAGGATAGCCTGGTCTACAAAGCAAGTTCAGACAGCCAAGGCTACACAGAGAAACCCTGTCTCAAAAAACCAAAGCAACCAAACAAGAACAACAACAACAAAAGGATGGGTTACAAAGGCCGATGATGGAGCCAGTGAGATGGCTCAGTGGACAAAGGTCCCTGCCATCAGGACTTACGACATAGATTTGATCTCTACAATCCAAATAGTAAACGGAGGAAACCTGCTCTAATCAGCATCCTTTGGTTTCATGTGAGTTGTGGCACACACACACAAAACACAACACACACAACACTCACACGAACACACTGACACACACATGTATAAATAAATTAAATTAATTTACCAAAAATAAATGGCCAGTTTTATACAAAACTTTTTACAAAATGACAAATGGTTTGAAAATCAGCCCAAGTTCATAAGTGAGTAATGCTCAATTCAGACTTGCAACTAAGATTCTAATTCAAAATTTGACTGATAATTGTTACATGGAGAATTGCCATTTAAAGGTATTAATTTGGAAATAGGTTTGACTGGGCATTTAGTGACATGTGATTTCTTATGCGTGGGTTATAAAATCCTAATCTTTGAAATTTGGCACTTGTCAGATATTCCTCAATAGATGCAAACATCACACAAAGGTAGGAAGCAGAAAGGTAATGCAAGAGAAATACAGAAAAGGGTCTAATCACTGAGGTGTTGATATGTGAAGAGCCAAGCATAAAAAGATAATAAGAGATTACTTGGAGCAACTCATTTTTATAAGAAGAGAGAATCTATAATATTCTAATTACTCTCTCCCCATCCACAGCATCTGCATTCTCTGATTGTAGAACACTCCACTGCAGTTACCACATAGACATATCTTAAAATAAGTGAAACAACCTCAGACATTCAAGTCTCTCTACTTCTTATGCTTTTTATATAGTGATTTTATCTTTAAACCAGGGAAATTTCTGGCACTTGATGCCATTTTATGCATCTAATAAGTTTAGATGACTATTTTTAATAATAATGGGTTTCTTGTTAGACTCAAAAAAAGTTGAAACGATTTTTCCAGCTCATATCTGAAATTCTTATTGTAAAAAAAAATCTTCTTGCAGAAATTTCAGACTGTAATAAGCATTTCTTAGAAGCCAACATCATCTGCAAGATAACACACAGATTGTAATGGAAGTAATGAATTCATTTTGCTCCTTAATAGTTTGGAATACATAACTTCTCTGAAATACATGCTAAGGAAATATTCTGGGAAAGGACAAAACAACATGCCTTTTAATGAACAGGTTATTGTTAACTTACAATTTAAGTGTATAGTGATTGTCAGGATTACTTAAGAGGAACAATAGGAAGTTTAAGAATGTATAATTTTAGTTTAATTCATGTGCCAGGGGCACATATGGATGCAGTGCACTCAGAGACCAAAAAAATTGCACTTCATTCCTTGGAATTGGAGTTAGAGCTGGCTGTGAGCTGCTCAGTGTGGATTGTGAGAACTAAACTCAGTTCTTCTGCTAGCGCAGCAGGTGCTCTTAAGCACCGAGTCGCCTCTCCAGCTTCAACATGATGTTTTGATGGCAATGAACAAATGTATTAAAAGACCTAGCTTGCTTCCCCACTCAACATTACACACACACACACACACACACATGAAAGATTTATTTGTTTTATACTTTTTGTTTTCTATTATTTGGCCTCAACCTTATCTAATCTTGTCCATCTGAGATTTAGAAGTAAACAATGCAGTGAAACAATTTACTACTGCCCCTACACTTTGCATTGTTGAGTTATTCAAAATGTGTTTTCTTACAATGGTTAAGGAGCAAAAGATTGTAATACTAAAAGGAAGTAGGAGGAACCGGCCATGCACATACCTTTATGGCCCACACGGGACACTGTAGTGATGGTACCATATAGCAATAGACACTGAATGAATATGATTTGCCTACAACAGAGCATGGCTGTCCAGTGAAACGTGAAGACATGGAATACAATGTTGGCTCAATTAACACCTCAGCACGAGCTCCAGTGCTGTTTTTGGATGTGAATAAAGATTGAGTGGGATTCCTCTAGAAGATGCTCATGATGGGAGCTGTGGAAAGTGTATTTTAACAAATATCTTGGTTGATTCATATGCAGGGGATTCAAGGCCCACAGCTTAAAAAATTGTAGCTTAGAAAAAAATGAACATTCATGTTGTCTTAACTCTACTAGTAAGCATTATAATGACTCAGAAAGGGCTGGAATTCTCAGTGCATCTTATTATACCTTGCTTGACTCCTTGGAGTTTTGAACACGTTCTATAGTATTTTGGGTGTGGGTCTGCTATGGAAATTTGAGGGTGATCATAAAGGAATTAGATGAAGATGTGGGCTGCATGGAAGTTGCTTGACTTTCTTGTCTGTAAGGTCCAATAAGGTACTTAGAAGGTATGTTAGAAGCATAGTGGGGTAGTCTGTGTGTTTTAGCAGGGCTTCCTTCTGTGATGAGTGATGCAATTACTGCTTGGGGGACTGGCTGGCACGGGGGGGGGGGGCAGATCCTCCCAGGCAATATCAGTCACTGTGGCAGGAACTTCAAAGCCATTCCAGGAAAGCACGGCCTGCTTAGCTGAGGTTTTAGTTCATTAGGTCTGCAACTAAGCTAAGCCTTTGGGAGGAATAGGGGGTGTTTCCTCTTTAGAACAATACAGCACTTTCCAGAGCTCTGAGTTCTTGGGGGAGTAAATAATACCTATAAAAGTAGTTTTATTCATTTGTCAAATTAGTTTCAATCATCTCTCACAGTAAGGAACTTGGACCAGTTAAACAATTTCTTTTATAAAGTTTTTCAGAATTATTTTATTATTTTATGTGTATGGGTGTTGGCCTGCATGTGTGTCTGTGCACCACAGGCCTGTAGTGCCTGATAAGGCCAGAAGAGAGTGATGGATGGTCCAGAACAGGAGTTACAGATGGTTGTGAGGTACCATATGGGTTCTGGGAATCCAGCATGGATCCTTTGAAAGAAGAACTTGTGCACTTAATCTCTGAACCATCTCTCTAGCTCCTCAAAAAGCTTCTTGCTCTTAAGGGTTCAAAGTCAGGTTGGAAAGAAGGTACAACAATGGCAGATGTGTTGGTTTAAACTTACCAAGTATGGTGGAAGCCTGCAAACATCTGAAGATAAACCCTGGTGCATCTCAGGAGGCTTCACATAGTAATATGTGACCTGATGAGCTCATAGAAGTTTAGCATAAGAAGATCTGGTTTTATTAAAGGTGGGAACAATGTTCATAAGGGCATTGTGGGAGACAGGAAAAGTGTGTACAAGGAATGGGAATGTTTTCAGAGGAAGGGAGGGTCTTAATGAGAAGTTGAATAGTAGCTACAGATGTCCTAACTAAGTTCCCATGCTGAGGTGGGAGACCTTATTGTGTAAGTCTGCTGAGAATATAAAACCTGGATTTTAACATATTTTCAGGTAAATGTTACTAAACTTGAAATAATCCAATGTCCGATGCTTTCAGAAGCCTTTAAGGTGTTTCATGCTAGACTGACATGGTTGTTTTGGCGTGAAAGTGTCTTCTGAAGCCCTGCAGAAAATAAAATGAAGGTAGCAATACTATTGGAGAACAGTTAACTACACAAAACAGGGAAATGGTGGTTGTTAATTAAACAAGTAATAGAAAGGACTGAAAGAAAATGAAGAAAGGAAGAGATTAAATGGAAAGAAGCACATTTCTGTTGATCTAACAACTGATGTACTAGGAGAGGCAAGAGAGAAAACAGCTATGATAACAGTCAAGTTAGTGGCACTCAGAGGAAGGACAGCAGGTCACCGAGAAGAGACTTGATACCCTATGAGCATATACATGGGGAGGTAATCCCTCTGAGGAACAGTCATAGGGGAGGGGAATAAGGGGAAACTGGGAGGGAGGGGAGAATGGGAGGATACAAGGGATGGGATAACCATAGAGATGTAACAAGAATAAATAAAAAAAAAAAAGAAAGAAACTGTGTCAAAGTGCCAGGTGAGTTAAGAGGATAAGGAATTACTTTTTTGATAGACAGTGTCACTTTTGAGAAAGGTAAGACAGTATAATCTTTTTTAAGTATGTTAAATTGAATACTCCTGAACTTGACCCTGCCTGTAATCATTCAATAAACAGGTTGACCTAACAAAACTTCAATGTTAAATTTTAAGTTTAAAGCCTTGTCTTATCATTATTTGATGCAAACATCCCTCCAGAGTTCTTATTGAGTAGGGAAGGATATCAGGTAAGGGGCAGTTGTGAATTTCTCTCTTGGATCATCAAAGCATATCCTTTGATAATCTAGATCAGTGGTTCTCAAATTCCCGAATGCTATGGCACTTTAATGCAGTTCCTCATGTTGTTGTGACCCCCACCCCCATAAAATTATTTCATTGCTCCATCGTAACTGTAATCTTGCTACTGTTACGAATGCAAATATGTGATATGTAACCCCTCCCCAAAGGAGGCACGCCTCACATGTTGAGAAATGCTAATCTAGGTAAGCATACCTGTTGTGTACCACAATACAGGCTCTTTGTGAAAATGGGGTGCATTTTCACAGTCTGACCAGTGAGTTAAGGAAGCTTAAGCTTAAATTCCAGGCAAAGGGGAAACTATAAATCAATTAAGAACTTAAAAGCTCCTTAACACCAAAGACCAGATTCAAATATGCTGTTACTTCATTTAAGGCTTCTAAATCTCCCACAAGAAGTTGCCCAATGTAGACAAAAATATCTATGGAAGAGGAGTGTGGAAAATATAGTTCAGCCCTACTATGTAATCTATTGCAAACTCTCCACACATTAGTCACTTCACTAGCATTTATTGAGTGAGTGAGTGGATGAAGACCATGGAAGGCTGAAGGCTTAGGAAAGGCCGAAATAATTTTAAAAAGAAAAGATGAGCTAACTGTTAATCCATTTGGTCCCACAAAATAGCATGTTAAGTCGAATTAGAAAACATACAGCTGTGTGCGTTCTCTCTGAGTCTTTTTTACATACAAACACACACAGGTAAGCATGCACACACACACTGATCTCATAAATACAGTCCCTTTACTCTTTAGGATGGTGAAGTGTATGTAATGAATTAGTTGGAACAGTCTTGTCCTAGTTTCTGGGCGATAAACTCGCTCCTGTAATAACTACAAAGCCTTTACAGTAATGGCATATGAGTCGGAATTTGTAAGATGAAATTTTTGGCAGTTCATTAGTAAATTTGGGCTTTGCCTCAGCCTTAGGGAACAGAAGGTATCCCAGAAGGCACAGCAATCAGCAGATGAACTAACCCTCCCCTCGGTAATGTGAAATGCTATTTTAACGGAATTAAACAATGAGAAATAAAGCCTAGGAAATGAAATAATAGCTCATTAAAAATAATCTTTTTGAGTTATGTAGGATGGGAGAGAATATGCTCTAATCACAACTATGATTCAAATGAGTAATATAGTTGTTTCCAGGGAGTTTTACTGTGTGTTCCCCAAAAATCCATTAACACTTTGCAACTAACTGTTACAAAGCCCACACGATGCTTTAATTCTTTTTGTGTCCCTGGCACCCAGGAGCCTAGCATTTGTCTGTCCTCAATAATAGTTATTGGAAAAATAAGTAAGGGAATGAATTAAGAGCACTTAACCTGGGGCATGGGGACGCTCTACTCCACCCAGAGGATACGGTGTGAGGAAGATAAATGATGATTAGCTTGCCATAACACATCTGAGAACACACAATAATGGTGACATGCTAAGTGTATGAGCCAAGTTTAGTGCTCTCACCAGTAGCCTGTACCCCAAAGACACTTAAAATCTAGTAAAAGAAAAAATGCACAGACTGAGGACAGAATGTGAAGAGATCGAAGAACTTGTGAAGAGTCTAAGGTCAGCCTTCCTTGTTTCGTGGCTTTGACTACGCAATGTTTAGACAACAGAGAAGCAGAGGGCACACATTTTTTAAAAATTCTCCTCTCCCCCTCTCCAGCCAAGGCCTGTTTTTTTTCAGAAGAGAACTAGGATAAGATGGCAGGGCTGCGCCAGAAGAAAGTCACATATCGGTGTGAGTGAGTAAGTGTTGACAGCCTGCTCGGCGTGCTTAGCTCCTCTCATGCATTCAGTTCCCACACGTGAAGGATGAGAACCCCAGAATCCTGGCTTTTGTGGGTGCTTCTGCCTCATAAGGGTTTACAGGTGATGTGAAGATGCAAGGACCTGTGTGACCACCAGGCCTTCATGAGTCCCTCTTCCTCTCTCTCTCTCTCTCTCTCTCTCTCTCTCTCTCTCTCTCTCTCTCTC
>OU015755.1:69374696-69395994 GCA_907169655.1 Acomys percivali | reverse complement strand
CTCTCTCTCTCTCTCTCTCTCTCTCTCTCTCTCTCTCTCTCTCTCTCAAAAACAAAAATGTGTGCTTAATGGATTGGAAACATACAGACTCACTTAGCAGTATTTTTTTTTAATTATTGCTTCTTTCACTCTGTACACAGAATCGTTCCCTTTATTTCCTTGTGGTCACTTGCAGACACACCAACCAGGACTTTGAGCCCTTCTGCTACTGTTCTCAGCAGAGGAACAGGTACTGAAAACAAACACCCAGTCCTTAAAAGGGAAGCTTCTCGACCCTCCCCAACACCTCCCCCACGCACCCTCCCCCCGCCCCCGCGCGCAGAACACCTTCCACTGGACGCAGAATTCTTTTAAGAATAGAGAAAAAAAATTCCCAATGAGTGTGATAATGTACTAGAAGACAAAGGATGATGTTTAACTTTTTTCCCCCTGAAAGAAGATCTGTTACATATTAACAAAGGACAATAAATTAAAAAAAAAAAAAAAAACAAGTTAGGAAAATAGCAATGAAATGTGGTGACAGAAAGAACTGATATTGGATCAAACCATAAAGCATCTGGATCAAGAGAAGGAGAAAACTCTTGGGTAAATCTTGACAAAAGACAGCCAAAAATGGGAAAGAGATAGAAAACACAGAAAGAAAGAGCTGAAGTGATTAGAGAGTTTGGAAAATGAAAATATCCCTATCTATTAGGTGGACTACAAACAGGAAGAAGAAACATACCCCAAACCAGCAAAATCTGAACACACAGCAAAGGCAACTTTTTAAAGTTATGATCAAATGTTGGAAGTGGATTAATTAAAGGGGATTAAATTGGGACAACAAGGAAATGAGATAAATAGAAACAACCTGTCCATAGACATAGTGAAATTTAGAGAAAAATAAAATTAACAGAAAAAAATAAGAAAAAGTTATGTACAAAGAATAGAATAAGATTGACACTGTTTTTCAAACACTAGGAGAAATTGAAGAAATAGTTTCTCAACACACACACACACACACACACACACACACACTCACACAGAGACACAAATTAGGCCAACATGTGTTTCCAGTCAAATCATCAAACATGTAGCAAAGCATTGTGGGGTATACATATCCTAGATATCTGCATATGAAAAAATACATTAGGGATACACATAAAGAGTATACTTATGAAATGACCAAAAGGGGGATTGAGAGCAATTTCAGGAAGACTCGGTGAAGAACAGGAGAAATGAATAGGTTTATCAAATGCTACTAAAAAAGAAAAAATTGAAAATACAAAAAAATAATATTCAAACAATACTCAGAACAATCTAGATTTACAAACAAATGCAGTAAATGAGAAGATAATTAGATAAAGTTGGAAAATTATTAAAAGTGAATATAAATTATCTTAAAAGTAGAAAATGTGAATAGAAATGTGTCATGTAGTTTTTATACATGAAGAAAATTATTCTGTATATGTAGTTTAAAATAAGGCAGGTGATGGAGACAAGTAAAGAAAGGAAAATTTAAAGTCAGCAGCAATTCTCTACTGTTTCAATATTAAAATAATTTAGACAAATATCAAATTGTCACAGACTATATTTGACAATATAAAATGTCTCAACAAAAAAAATGTACAAATAATTTGTAACAAAATTATTCAGGAATATTAAAAATAAAAGGCAGAAAATAAAGAAGAGGTAAATCTGAGCCAAAACTAAGATGAGATAGTATTCTAAGTATCTGTCACAATATAATGTGAAGAAAAATATGGTGTGGTGATGAGCAGATTTGTTCAAGATTTCAGTTTGGGTTACCTAGAAAAGGAGCCAGCTGGAGCCAGTGCCAAGCACCTCTTTTCTGCCAGGAGGAGAAACTGCATGGCAGCTCTGCTTCCTGTGGGACCACAGCCCCTCCCCTACAATCAAAGGACATCTGATTGCAGATAGCTGCTATAAAGAGTTATAGCATCATTCCAAAATGCCTGGGAACCACATGCTTTGCATCTTCTTTCATTCATAAATCTACATGCACAATTCCCGGTGAAAGAGCTCAGTGAGGAACTCAGCTCAGCTTCTAGAGAAATAGAATCCCACTGAGGTCAGGGGTCTTGCCTACATGTGTATAGAAGGGATCTTCTCATTCCCTGATGCTGTGTTTTGCCGTCAGAGGATGTGCCTTGCTACTTACCGTGAACCAGATGGTCTTACAGAGCACGCTCAGAGCACTGCTGCTTTAGGAGTGGGGGGAGGGTTTAACTAAGGAATCTAGTTTCCAGAACAAGCAAAGGGATCCAGAAGGGCATGATAATCTATGATTATGACATAGTAGAGATGAATAAGTTGGTTCCTATAAATGCTTTCTGAGATTTTGCTTTTTTTTTTTTTTTTTTTTACTGTTTTGTTGTTTTACTTTTGGTGATATAGCAACAGGAGAAGGAGTAAGGATAGAATTTGTGGACAAATTCTGTATGTTAAAAAGAGAAAAAAATAGCTACCTTATAAATAGATTGTTTTTAAAATTAAATTATTATAAACAACTATAACTGACTATATTTTAATATATGTCTATATAATTAAATTTTCAGAAATAGCCAACTTACCAAAATCTGGGTCAAGTTGGATGAATGAATGGATATTTTAATTAAATTTGAAATGGTAGCCAAAGTTCTCTCTTCCTATCAAATAATATCATACGGTTGGGACTTTAGAATAAAGTTATAGACAACATACTTTATAATATTTTCCATCCAAAATATATAAACGGATACAAATTATACAACATAATTATATGCCTAAATGGAATGTTTTCAATACTAGAACATTTTAAAAGAAGAAAAATAGTACATCTGCATTTATTCACCCACTCTCGTGTATATGTATGCATCCTAATTCTAAAACAACATAGTCAGATGAAATTGACATAATATCTACAGTATCAATGAATAGCTGCTGAGAAGTGTCAAAATGGCCCCGTGTCAGATTGCTCCCATCAGATGGAAACTTACTTCTCCTAATGCCTTGTTACTCAAGTGTGGCTTCCTAAACAGAAGGATGATTTGTTACAATGCAAGCAAAGGGTGCTTCTCCCCAGAGATTCTGATACAACAGGTCTGAGATGAAATCGGAGAATATTTTCCTAGTAAGTCCTCAAAAGAAGACGATGATGATGATGGATAGGGAACCATATTGTGAGCCTAAGATAATTAACATAGTCAACATTTTGTGTCTGCCACGGTGTTTTTCAACCCTGTGTTGAACCCTATGTCAGTCACTGCAGGCATTATCTTCACAACATTATTTGTTACAACATTATTCCTTACAATAACCCTCTTTACTCTCTTTAGAAAGTTGAAACTTATATGCATAAATGTGTGTTGAAACACACATTTTCAGAGATTAAAATGGAATTCTAGTGTAGAGCCTTCTCACTTCAAAGCCTACGCTACTGACCATTATTGTATTGCAGTGTTCCCCCGTGAATCACAGAAAGAGACATCACTTTGAACATGGTTACTAATACACTGCACAGAAGAAGGAGAAAATTACACCATAACTTCCAAAAGAGTCAGTCCAAATGCTGTGCCTGACTATAGCCTCAAGGCCACACCTGCTTATGGATTCACCACAGACCAGTGTGGAGTTCTTAGGATGTTGCTGAAGATACTGTGAAACTCTTATTCCATTGTAAAAACATCCCTATCGTGTTAAACATTATTTTTAAATACAATAAATAGTTTACTTAGCAGTCAGGACATAAGTGGTTTCCCTATAAAATTGTTAACAAAGCAAAAAAAATGTTTTCTCTTTCAATAAGAACTTGGAAGATTTAGCTACTGCTATCAGAAAAGAAAAATAATTATTGACTGCTCTAATCATCAATTGACAGACAAAATACTAAAACTAAAAAGGACGTTCAATAAGTTACTTATATGTTAAAAACATATTTTATCACCATCATTGACTTCGTAGGAAATGAAATAAATGAGGCTCCACTTCACGGTAGGCATGAGAATCAGAATGGCAGTAGGCATGGATGTAACCAAAGCTATGCAGGACCATGGAAGACACCTTAAAAATCTAATAAAGCACAGAGGAGACAGGAAGAAATAAGTATAGCATGTCCTTAGTTGATTAAATAAATACAAAGTCATTAATATTCAAATTATCTAGGTCACGGTAACCCCCTTAAAGTTGTCAGTGGAATATTTGAGAAACTTGATGAATTTATATGGAAACATTAAAAGACTATATGTATCTAAATTAATAATGAAAAGGAAGGCTAGAGAAAAGGAGCCTCCCCTTCCAGATGCATAAAGATGCTTCAAAGCTGCACTGGCAATGCCACTGTTAATGGCTTTAAAACATAGACATAGGTTGGCTAATGGTGTAATAAATTTGTGGGATGGACTGACGGTACATACACCATAAATGTGCTCAAAATAAATATGAAGATTAGAATGGGTGGAAATGAATGGAGGGTGTAATAAAATTGTGTCAAGAATCTGCCAGAAGCATATATAAAGAGAATTTGGGCTGAATTAAGAACTTAAGCGATGAATTTAAATAAATCAAAATTACAAAACTATTCTAAGATCTCGATAAATGCATTTCATACATGAAAAACTGAGAGAAGATATTTGCAGTATTATAATCATGGCAAGGGACTGGTTCCTAGAATTCACAAAGAGCTCTAAGATGTCAACAGAAACATCATAATCCTTAGGAAAAAAATAGAAAAGAATAAGAATAAGCAGTTTCAGCAAATTAAGCCTCCACAAGCCAGTATTTCAGAAGTTCTTGAAGGATGGAGACTCAGGAGATGGCTCCCTCTCCAAAGTGGGTGGCATGAAACCATGAGAACCTGACTTCTATCCCTAGAACCAATGTGAAAAAGACACAGGGGCACATTTCTGCAATGCCAAAGTAGGGAGGTGGAGAACGGTGCATCCCTGATGCCTGGTGAACAGCCAGCCTGGCTCATTTTGTGAGTTCCAGACCTTGTCTCAAAGGTAGGAGGATGGTCCCTGACAATGACATCTAAGAATGTTTTTGGCCTCCATAAATGCAGTCACTGATTCACACCCACGTGCAAGCTTGCACACGCACACTCACCCACAAACACACACATAATGGCACACATGAATGCACACACCTGCATATACATTAAAGAGCTCCTGGATTGTGTTAATTATTAGGGCAAGATAATAATTAACTAGCATATTAGCAGAATTTTATGATGCTAGAAACACTAAATGTGTTTAGGATGAAGAAGATTGCTGTTTTTTCTCTGAAGAGCACATAGCAGTTGTTATTGAAATGGTAATGTGTGAATATTCAGAACATACATATCCACAAAATATACACAGATGTATATATATATATATATATATATATATATATATATACTTTGTATAAATGCATGTAGACTATCAGTCAATCTATCTATCATCCATCTATCTATACCTATTTATCTGTATCTACGTATCTATAATCTATCTATTGGCCCACTTGTGTCTCTCTATGTACCTATTTGTCTGTACTATATATTTATGAAATTATATTCTTAGGATTTTCTCACACAGGTGACAAGAGACATTTCAGACTGTGCTAGTCACAACACTGCTATGTGAAGTTGGAATTTAGATACATATCTCAGTCTAAGCATGTGGAATTGAGACCCAGTAATTCTGAGCTATAGGAATTTAAAGTATGTGACTGGAATGCCCACAATCTTTGGCTACCCACACACATGAAATGCTCCTCAGATGTGACTGCCCAGAACCATGGACTGCACATTGGCATGGATTCTCCACAGATATGGACTGCCCATAGGCACACACCAGTGTTGTGTAGGTATTTCTTACAAACTGAAGGATTGGGCCTTATATGACTCAGAAAAATAATAAGACCTACAAAACTAAGGAACCTCGGAAAGTTATTAGATTCACAAGTACATTTCCCAAATTATATAAGTAGTAAGAATTTGGGAGAGAGGGGCCTCTTGAATCGGCTGTAACCATCTGCAAGAATTACTAGAAGCTTCAGGCGTAGTTTCCTGAGTCCTTTATGCTGGTTTAGGCTTTTAAGTAATTCACTACTTGTATTTCATCCATGCTCCTCTAAGTAACCCCTATAAGTCACTGGCTTTCCAAACCAGGGCTGGGTGGGATTATTTCTTTAGTCTGTTGTAGGTGCCCCATGTAGGGTTAATAAATGCTGGCTGGTTTGTGTTTCCCAAGGAAAAGGAATACACCACAGACAGACAGACAGACAGACAGACAGACAGACAGACACACTGACTGAAAATTAGAGAAGAATGTGCAAGATTAGTATAAGATGGAAAATTGAGAAAGAGGAGGGAGGGAGGGAGAGAGGGAGGGAGAGAGAGAGAAAGAGAGAGAGAGAGAGAGAGAGAGAGAGAGAGAGAGAGAGAGGATGAGGATATTAATCTATTCAGTATAAAATCACATCAAGATTCCTGCAGACAAAAGACACTGATTATACCAATCATTGATCCTATGATTCCTGGACTTAGCAAGAAGAAGAAAAAAAACCATCCTACTTGGTGTGTTACATTTAAATTGCAAACAATGAATAAAATGTTTGGCATAAATATATGCAGTGTGTTCAGTGGAAGAGCATTCCATACGATATCGGAGACACCATGGAATCACTCAAGTGTGTGATACCTGTAGGTGTGATTGTATTCTGTATTTTATGTCCCAACCAGATACCAAGCAAAAGAGAACCAACTTAGAGTGGTTACCTTTTGAAAGAAGGAGACAGGAGCATAATAGTAAATGAAATGGATGAGACTAAGCAGACAAACTGAGAAATCAAAGCAAAGTAGGCGACACAGGACCAGTGAGGATAAAAGCTGTGCGGTGAGGCACCACTGATAGCTCCTCTCTGAGAACAGCAACGGGAAAGTATAGGATAGCACTGTCTACAAAAGGTTCTGCCACCAATAAGTAGAAGCTTTGTGAATATTGTGATAATGAACAGTACTGGCAGTGGGTACTGGTAAATTGCAAATGATGTTTTCACAATGCCAAGTAGCAAATTGTTTTCGGATGAGCAAATAAATCACCTTCATTTTAAAATGTCCATTGTTAACAAATTGAAAAATATTTAATATAGTATAGTTTTTATTAAAAACCACAATCGCATTTTAACATACATGGTAAGGTAATCCTTAAAAAAAAAAACTAATGAGCAGTGAAAAAGGTTAGATCCTCATAGTTAGTCTCCTGTGTTACCACTTAGAGAAAATTCCGCCAGTCAAAATAAACAAGGTTTTTGAATGAAGAAGTCTTGAGGACATCACAAAACCCTGTCATAGGCTCACAGTCAGCTTCATCATGTTAATTGATCACAGGATGTATTTATGTACAACATGACAAATAAAACATTACTAGTTAAGTTGCAAATGTTGGCTGAATATCCTCTTAGAAGCAGATGAATTCAACTGCATGAGTTCATTTGCTGGGAGAGTCAACTGAACAAACTCCAGCATTCCTGATGAGATGTTTGCCTCTTAAAATAGTACCTCGGTACCAGGGATGCAGTCTACATCCCTGTACCGAGACCTGAGATTCAGTATCCAGCAGCACAAGAGCAAAACTAATTGCACCAAAGAGCAAAAAGAATTGTACCAAACTATGAAACATCTTTGTTCATTTGCCACAAGCTGGAATGGTGGTGTTAATGAGGAATGAGATAAAGAAGAAAAAAAAAATACTCCTAAAATCACAGTTGCTTAAATCATTCACATCATCTCTAGGAAGGCCCGTTGCTTTTCTCTTACTGATGCTGTCCTTTGCTCTTTATTTGGCAATTGTCCCTAAGCTTAGCCTGCATGTTTCTAAAACAGATCAGATAGGACACAGTGCCACTCAGCCCCACTTCTATACCTGTCAGTGCTCCTGCTGCTTGTGTTCTGCTTTCTGTTGCTGTGATAAACACCATGACCAAAAGCAACTTAAAGAAGGCAAAGGTTTATGTGCCTTTCTCCTTCAGGTCATAGACCATCATTAAATGAAGCCAAGCAGAAACTGAAACAGCAACTGTGAGGAAATGCTGTTTCCAGTCCACTCAGTGGATCACTCTTAGGCTCATGCTTGGCTCCCTTTTTACCACACAGGACCACTTTCCTAGAGATACTACTGCCCTCAATGGGATGTACCTTTTTGCATCCATCATCAAATCACTACAGTCTCTCAGAGACATGGCCACAGGCCAATCTGATCTGAGCAATCAATGCCTCAATTGAGACACCCTCAGATGTGTCAAGTTGACAGCCGAAGTTAACTAGAATACTCCATTCCTTGTCAACTTGACACACAACACATCACTTTAAGCCATAACCTTTCATTTCTTGTCTCCAAGATCTCATGTTGATATCATAATATAAAACACAGTACACCTTTAAAAATACCAGTGCTTTGAAAGTTCAATGTCTGTTATAAAACTCCAAAGACTTTTTTCTCTTGGCTCCTGAAATACAATGAAAGAAAAAAGTTGCATTTTTTTTTTTTAATCCCAGGAGAAGAACAAATGCATAGGAACAGTCAGATTAGAAAAATCCCAAATCCAGAAGTGTAAATCAAATACTGTAGCTCAGTGTGCCCCACCTGGAATTCCCTCATGGTCTTCCAGGCTCCAAAGGCAGGCCCCCTATGAAGCTGTGCCGTATGTGGCACACAACGCTTGTCTTATAGACTGGGCCCACCTGTCACTGTCCTTAGCTTGTGTCCTATGTCCAGATTCCTTTTCTGGAACTGATGCTGCACATTCACCAGTGACCTTTCTTGACTTCTCTTCATAAATTCTGACCCCTCCACATGGTTCTAGACTTTGGATGATCTCCATGACTTCCTTAATTTGCATCATTCATCCCTTCAAAAGCAGTACCAGATACCACTACACATTGCCAAGATAGGTGACCAGTTTGAAATGCAGCCTTCACCACTACTAGACCACAGCTTCTGTATGCTGACCCTGAGAAAATATTGCACAGAATATTTTTCTTTAATGATGTTGATCTATTATTAATAATCATAGGTGGTTCTTCAGCACTAGATAACCAGCGTCTATTATCTCCCGGAAGAACATGTTTTGTTTTGAAATGTATTTATTTGTTCACGGTACATACCAGTCTAAGACCCCTCCTTCCTCTTCTCCCTGCCCCACCCTTCTACTTGCATTCCCCAAATCCCTTCTCCTTAAAAAAGAGGAATCTCCTACCCCTGTACCAACCCACATTGTCACATCAGGTTGCATCTGGACTAAGAATATCCTCTTCCACAGAGGCGAGCCAAGGCAGCCCAGCTAAAGGAAAGTGACCCAGCAACAGGTGAGAGAGTCCATGCCAGAGACAGGCCCTGACCTACTCGACAGGGGACTCACATGATGACCAAGCTGTCCGTTGGTTACATATTTGTTGGGGGTCTAGGTCCAGTCCATACATGCTCTTTGGTTGGTGCTTCAGTCTCTGTAAAACCTCATGGGCCTAGGTTAGTTGTTTCTATTTTTTCTTGTGGGGTTGCTGTCCCATCTGGGTCCAGAGAAGGACATGTTCAACTCTAGTAGTGCTGATCCCTTGTTAATTATGGATGCTTTACTTCCCAGCTGACTAACAATCATGGACTCTTAACCCCAAAATCTCAGAAAAATATCCCTAGTCTTCCCTCTGAAACGTCACAAGTCAGTCTTCCTTTGCATTTTCTCAGCATCCTTATTTTCCAAGCTCCTATAACACTAATCTCTAAGCACTCAATGGCTTTTTCTGCTTAAAGTTCCAAATGCTTCCACAGACCTCCCAAAATACCATGTGGTCAGGTCCATCTCAGTAACGCCCTGTTCCTGGTAACAACTTATTTTCTTGTTTACTTTCTGTTACTATGGTAAACATCATGACCAAAAGTAATTTAGGTGAGGAAAGTGTTTATTTTTCATGTACTTCCAGATCACGGTCCCTCTTTAATGGTAGAAACTCAACTAGAACTGGAAGCAGAAGTTATGGAGAATGGCTAATTCTGGCTTGCTCGCTGGATGGCTGCCAGGCTTCTGCTCAGATAGCTTCCTAATACAACCTAGAACCAGCTACAAATACTACTACTTGCAATACCCTGGACCCTCCCATGTCAAAAATCAATCAAGGCAATCTCTCACAGAGATAACTACAAGACAGGCTGAGCTGGGATATCCCTCAATTAAGACACTCTCAGTTGGCTCCAGGCTGTGTCAAACTGACAGCTGAATCTAACTAGGACAGTTTTATAAGGTCTATTTTTAAAATGTAAGAATTTTTTTTCTGAATTGTACTCCAGAGTTCATCTCTAGAGTTTCAGGTGCAAAACAGGCAAAGTAAGATCTTTGAGTCAAGTTCATATATTTTTGGGAATAAATGGTAACTTGGTCCTCTGCAATGTTATTCATCATCATAGCCTCTCAGAGTTTAGTGACGTCAGTAATGGAATGAGTCACTGTGTTGGTTGCTTTGAGCTCCTAGCTCTGATTGTCCAAGGCTGCACATAGATGATACGTTGTTAACTTCTCTAAACTATGTCTTCACAGGCACCAATCAACACGATGTTTGTTTGTTTTTACCATGAATGATGAGATATTGATCCTCTCAAACTTTTTTTACTACAATTCTCATAAGGAATATCAAGGATGATACAATTGCCAATAGAAAATATTTTAACTTAATTTCAGTTCATTAGCTTAATGCCCTGCACTCTTTATAGTCTGCAGGTATTAATATCAATGAACTCTTGATATTTGGAGACATTGAGAAATTATACTTCAGGGTGGAGTAAAAGAAAATAAATGAGTAGGTAAAATTCACACAAGTCAAATATCAATGAGTAAATGATAGTTTGGGAACATTATGATAAAATAAAACATGTATATATAGGTAGTTGCTTATTATTGTTTTATTTCTTCTGTCATATGCATATATGTGACAGAAGTTACATGTTCACTGTTCTAAATCTTCTGCTACATTGAACTGGGTTGACACTATTTCTCTTAGACGGTGCAGATAAGTGTGTTATCATGTACATGCCATTTGATCTCTGCTATGCTTCTCAGCTATGAACCTGCTGGACAGAAGCAAGCCTAGATAATTCATGAGGAAAGAGGCCTGTCTGTATTCCATTAAAACTTTCTTGTAGCCATCAAACCTTGATTTCCATATGATTGTCATATATCACTAAATAATAACTTTGTTTCCAACCATTTAAAAGGGTAAAATCCACTCTTATCTGACCTGCCATAGGTAGTAGAAGGCAGGCTGCCTTTGGCGCAAAGCTTAACTGACAACAGTTTCTTAAATCATACATTAGGAAAAATTCTTTCTGGCTTTTGAAAGGGAAGTAGCAGGTTTGAGATTGAACCCAATATTCTAAACTCTGGTATAATAGACCAAGCGTAGTAAGAATTCTGAAAACATGCACACAGGTAGTATTCAGAGATTGAGTGGGTTATATTTAAGAATACATATGTATATACAATTCTATTTATTCATTGAGTAACAATTAGTAAAAAAATCCATGAATTTGAGGGAGAGGGGCAAGGGACATATAGGATTGTTTGGAGGTCAAAAATGGAGGGTGGGACACTCAATCTCAAAAATATGAAATAAATAAATTGATATCTATTTAGGTAAATATGTTGAAGTTGTTACTGTGAACACAGGAAGAAAGTTCTCTCAAGATATAAATCAACCACTATAGAGCTTAGTCTTGCCCTGGGACAAGATATATGTCACCATTTTCTCTTTAAAATTATGCATTGCTTGATTTATTTTGCACAAATATTATTTGGAGGATAATTTTAAAAAACACAAAATTTAGAATACATAAACCAAAGTAAGCACAATCACAGGTAGGGTGATAAGAAATTTCCAAACTGGTGTGTCTTAAAAATAATTGCTGGCCTAGCCAACAAACTTGAGACTGTGGTAAAAGAAAGAAGGCAAGGACATAGCACATATACAGCAACCCTCCAAACACAGGCATCCCGCAGAGAAGGAAACCCCACGTCATGCTTCCAAAGCTTGTATTTGGGAAATAGAATGTTTGTATTTTTATCTTTTGTATTTTTCATTTATTCAGATTTTTCCACTGAAAATGGATTTTGTTCTGAAACCAGAAAAAATAAAAAGACAATAGTTTTTATACAGTCTGAGGATTTGAATAAGAAACTAGAGAATGTTAATACTGCCTCTCATTGGTTTCCACAAAGTGTTCATTGTCCAGTCAATCAATCGATGTGTGCAGGACTTTGACCTTGAGGGGGCCAGGGATGTATTATCACTGTCAGCATAGGACAATTTTCTAGTCAAGTCTAAGTTTGGAAAGAAGTCAAACTTTTCATCTAAGACCAGGTGACTACACAGAACAGGGACCTACCTGCCCTCCAGTGAGAACGGGAGACACCTGATTTTGTTCAATCTGAGGAACATACAAAGACCCATGTGTTAGTAAGAGAAAATTTGGAAGATGGATATCATGACACTGGTGGTGTCATGAGCATCTCTTCAGGGGTCAGGCATCATGCGAGTGATGCTCAGGGCACATGGTGCTTACCCTGTGCTCATCGGAGAATTTCTGTGCCATAGCAAAGTTTGTCCTCCATGGAACCACATGAAAGAATGGAAAGGTACCTGATCTTCTAGGATGCTCAACGCCACTCCTTGGTCCAGGGAAGGAATGTGAAGACTTGGTCCTCTTTCTGACAATACCTGCAGTTGAGTACGAGGTGATTTGTTTCACAGCTTTTTCCTTTTCCAATTTAGTTCTACCATCACTGTCTAGAAGAGATGGGGAGGTGTCTCCTAACAGATAACTTGGAGAGCAGTGGCTCCACCTCCTGCCTAGGCACACAACACATAAATCATAGAGGGTACCGTAGACATTGAGTTATTTCTTAGCCAAATTCTCCTTGCAATTGACCTCCCTGTTGATTTTCCAGAGGGGATAAACATGGAGCCAGTTGACAGACAAGTAGATTTGTTAGGACATTTCACTTTGTTTCAAGTTAAAATCCTCTGTAGTTGTTTGGCTCCAACACCGAATCCATTATAAACGAAGCAGGAACTGAAGTAAACTAGGGCACATTTAGCCCTGATGTTATGTGTCAAAATACCATTTGGATCTGTCTATTTAAATCTACATTCTAGGGTTTTTCACAACAAAGAATAAATAAATACAAATATTCATGAGCACAGTGTTTCATGAACTTGGAAGTTAGATTTTTAGGGTTTTGTATTCTGATTACTACTACAATCTTATCTTTTGATCTTCTATGATAAATGCTATTTTTCTAAAGAATCACTGTTGAAGTTGCTACTGTATTATGACTTTGATATGTTACTTTATCCAGAGTTCCTGGTTGGTTTTTTTCCTAGTATAGATTTTATTTCAAGGTCTTTGAGAAATAATCTTTTCACTTGAAAAATTCCAATTACAGATTTTTAATAAAAGGGGGTGTGGTCAGACTTATTTGTTATTGTAGACTGAGTAAAGATCCATTAGTAAATTGAACTGAAATTACTTTGCTCACAAAGGAAAAATTATAAATCAAGAATCCCAAGGTTACCATAGCAATCTGTGGCATCCAAAGATTAGAAGCAGAGGACCATATTTTACTTTCTAAAAACATTTCATTAGAGGAAAGATATATGATATGACTTCAAGGTAGAATCTGACAATAAAAGTAAGTCCCCATTGAACAAAATACTCATATTCCCCCCTCCAGTTAAAAATAATAGAATGATTTGGACAATTTTTATCATAAATGAGCATAATATTTCTGTTTGCTATTTATTCAATAAGAGTTAAAGAACATTGTATTTTATGCTAACTCTATTCAAAATAACCATATTCGTGGCAGGAATATGATGATAAAATCTGAGCAAAGGAAGAGAAAATCTTTTTTTTTTTTTAACAAAAAAAGAACAGAAAGAATTAACAGAACAAATCCTACAATGACCTCACCTTATGAATGAGAAAAAAACAACAACAGTGTGTTTCCTGGTGTATGTGTCTTTGCCTGATTTCTGGGTTTTGGCTCATCAGAGATATCCCAAATATACTCACTGCAGTGGACATCTGTTGTTTTTGCCTGCCCAGCATCCATTCCCCCTTCTTTTGGTGACAGCATTTTAAATTTCCTTTGAAAATTTACGCTTTGCCCAATGTGTATGATCTGTGTATGTTATTCAATCAAGACCTCCTGCTTTCTCTGGGTGAAAGGTGGGCCTATGATCTCCAACTAGCTGGCCAGCCTACGCCTTAAGCAGCTGAACCCTTTATGATTGATATGATGGCTGGCCTTCTTTGGCAGAGTTCCATCTCAACAACTACAATGAAGAGATTGTACCTTATACCTTCAATTTTGAAGTCAGAATAGCTCAGTTACTATCTTCTACATGGCCTGTTTGCTCAGGTTTTTCGACAGTTTAGAATTTTATATTTTTCTATCTATTTATTTAAATTAATTCAAGTAAGCTGGAATTAATTTCTGTTACTTATAACCAAACCCTAATTGATATTCATGCCAAATTGAGCATAAGACACTTTCAAATCACTAGAGTGTACCTTTTACAGTTTCCGATTTTTTAATCAAGTGTCATTTGGAAAGCAGGATCCAGAGAGCAACATTTTCTAGAGATTGGATTCTATGCTTTTTACTGTGGTCTTCATCTGCAGAACACCTGCCAGCCTCCTATTTAACTCAGCAAATGTGAGATTCAGATATGGAGAGCAAAAGAAAGGCTGGTGACTTTTATAAACAAGTAGCTGAGCCTGATTGATTCAGCTCAGAAGAAAAAGGCAGCAAATACCAGCCTTCTGGATGCTAATACACCCACAGATAGAACTCAATGTGCCAAACACAACAGGGGATTTTCACCACAGTCTGAGATTCAATGACATGAGGGGGCCCAGATCAGAAGAGAAACATTAGTCAATCAATCTAGTATTTTATAGAAACAGCCTCTTCCATAGGCATGTATTAAAAAGAGTTTAGTGGACCTGGCAGCATTGTTCACAACAGCTTAAATATGGACCAATTCATATCCCAGGATGGATGAAAAAAAAGAAATATGATATATAAATTAAAAAGGAAGGAAGTCTTTGCACACACCAGAGAATGAATGACCCTTGAGGACATTAAATTAAGCTAGTCATTGAAGGACAAGCTCATATTAAATAAGTCCACTTACATGAGGCATTTATACTCAGCACAATCACTGAGTTAGAGACAGTAGTTTGAACTTAATATACATTTTCAGTTTTAAAGATGGAAACAGTTGGTGGCTTGAAAGTAAAAATAGTTGTATGTTATGAGTACATTCAATACCAGTGAATGGCACATTTAAAGATGGCTAAAGTGATGAATTTAACCATGTACTCCAACTATACCTTAATAAAGAATAAGGTAATTAAAAAGAGCAGAGTGGAAGAAAAGACCATCACCATTTTCATGAAGAACAAGAAGATACAGGGTAGTGCTAGGATTTGATGTGGCTTCCACAGATCACATGTCCACAGAGACTCAGCTTGTTTTATTTTTAGTTCTTCAGAATCCCTCTCTTGTAGTTCCTGAAACAAGTTCACTTTTCCAGAGGACAAAAATTAACGTGTTTTCCCAGGCCTAGTGGCACATGCCTTAAACCCAGACCTCTCAATGCTGAAGAAGGCAGAACTCTTATGTGTTCAAGAACAGCCTTGTCTACATAGTGAGTTCCAGGTCATCTATGACCATCTATGATAGTAAAACCCTTCCTAAGAAATGTAATGTCATAATAAACATTATTTTAGTTACAAAGCTAAAAAGTAGAAAATATAGAGACATGTATTTTATAATAAATGTTAATTCCATGAACTTTATAAATTATATCACACCCCCTGTGTGTGGCATTGTATCTGCATGCGTACATAACATACATAGAAATTTGTTTTGTTGGCTAAAGATTGGCTATTTCAGTCTTCTAATCCCAAATATTTAGAGCCTTCAGGATTCTGAAAATCATGATCAATAATCATAATGCTGGAAGTTAAAGTTTTACAAATTTTGGATCCTTTGACCATCGCCAATTCTGTGTTTAACCCTTATGAATATATCACTTCATTTAATTCTCTCGGTAATTTTGCAAAATAGACATGATTGTGATTAGCAATACCTTTCTCTTATAGAACAAGAAGCTCAAACGCAGGAAGAAGTGTCTGGCCCCAAATCAGACTTACAGCTTTAGTAGGGGTCAGGATAAGTGCAACCAGATAATGTTACTCCAAAGTCTCACACGTTGAAAGCAACATCCTTGCCTTCTAAACTTGAACTTTGCTTTGACGATGTGAGCTCTTTCATTGGGTTATTCATCGTAGTGATGCTAAATGATGCTATGAGCAGTATCCTTAATTTCCTTCTCATTTGTAGAGGACGCTGAGTTAAGTTCTTGAGCATCAGGTACCACTCCTTCTTTATGTGGATCATAATTCAGAAGTTCTGTGGTAAACCTCCTGTTCACTGACTCCCCCAGATAACTAACTAACTTCTCTACTGTTTGTATACAACCCAACAAAGTCTGTCTTAATGTCCCTAGCAGTTAGTCACTCCTCCTGTTCTCTTACAGGGCACATGGTAATTACATTTGAATTCGGGGATTGTACAGCTGTATTACTCATTAGGCTGTGAATTACTCTAAATTAGAAACTTGGATTGTTCATCACTGTATCCCTGGAGCCCAACACCCTGCGTGGCACTTGGTAGCACTTCGCTGCTAAGCATCCCTGAATAAATAAATGATCCCATGAAGCATTTGTTTGAAATCTCAATTGACCTTCTCTGCAAGTACATTTTTAAAATGAGCGCTCCCAAGACTTGATGTCCTCCCCCTTCCCTTGATTTCAATTATTTACATCAGAATTACTTAATCATGTGGCAGATAATTAAGGAATACATTATTTATGCTAAATAAATTAACCCGCCATCACTTCCTCTCTCCTTCCCCTTGGCTGTGGAATCTGAGTTCCAGGAGTCTCACAGCCAGCATGGGCATCATGGGGCAGAGTCAGAAGTACCATTAATGCTGTCATAGAAAGCTGAGCTCCTTGGCAAGCCTGTCCTCTGTGCCAGTGATTGCTTTCCTTTTTAGAGCCCTGATGGCAGCTGAATACCTATGAAAATAGTCTTCCACTACTGTAAGAAACTAAGATTACAGAACTATGAAATGTCATCATAATCTATCCTAGAGTCTTCCTTGCAAATGAAATAGGCTTAAAATTCCCAAGTCATTTTCTTCAGCTTACTAAACTGTTAGTAGTAATGATAAACACTTATTAATAATAACTAACGTTTAATGAGTCATCACAAGGCATCATGCTAAGCTCATACGATACTTCAGTGTATTTGATTACTACTGTACCTTTCACATATTATTCTTGCCATTTCACTGATGGGAGAAACTAAGGCATGGAATATAACCACTGCCAATATCAATATACAACATCAGGCTGATCTTAAGTAAAAGTTCTGCTTCTTGCTCGTTGTGCTAGGGTGCCAGATCCTCTAGAACTGGTGTTACAGAAAGTTGTGAGACATTATGTGGATGGTAGGAATTGAACTCCAGTCTTCTGGAAGAACAGTCAGTGCCCTTAACCCCTGACCCATCTCACAAGCTAGCAGATCAGCTACTATTTAGGAAACGATTCCATAGCCCATTGAGCCTTCCTACTGTATACCTTGTGGTATGGAACCCATCTTAGAAGTAAAATCTCCTGACTGCAGACACAGACACCAAAGTCCCTGATGATATCTTATGAGAGCTTTATAGCAAGGTTCTACCTCCAGGTGTCCATGCATCTAATTAGATGTTTAGAGGTCTACTTCACACAAGCATTTAGGGTTATGGAGTTCTAGCCCAGGTAAGAGCACTCTCCCTGTTAGCAAGTGATAAATTCTCTCTGAAATATAACTATAGGACTTTCACACCTAATGGATCCATGCAAGCACATTGGTTAATAGCAGACATTTAATCTATGGACAGTGGCTATTTCCTGTGATTTGGATGGGCACTTACTGGTGTGTGATATGACACTCAAATGTTCTCTCAGGCCCAAACAGAGCTTTTGTGATTTTAGATGTCAAAAATAACTGTTGATTCTGGCTCAGCAGTGTTCCATTTTCAATACATTGTTTATAGGGAAGCAGTTGAGGGCTTCGAAAAAGTCACCTAGCATTCTAGAATAGTGGTTCACATGAAGGAAAAGACTGCATCCACATTAACTATGGATCAGTGATGATAGTTGAATGTGCAGTTTTGCACAGAAGATAATGTGATCCCCAAAGAAGAGTTCCTGTGTCTTGCTGACAAAGCAGGTGACCACAAGGTCAAGGTTGCTTAGTGGTATCAGCCATCTGTTATTCTGGCAAGCATTTGACTAGAGGGCATTGATGAGTTTATGATTTCCCACTTGATCTGAGAATAGGGTTTAAACAGTCATGGTTACCACTGAGAGTCACAGAGAAGACTGGCACCAGGACTCTAAAGCCCAGCTTCCTCATCAGAGCGGCCTGGACTGGACTCACTCTTCCTCTTAAAATTCCGTTCTCTGACAAATCACTGAGAGGACCCTGAATTCTGTCAAGCCATTTGTAGACAAAAGTCAGAAAGAAGTAAGACCATAATAAGCTTGTTTTAAATCACTCTGTGAGGTCTTGATCATTCTAAGCCTCTTAAAGTAAAACAGCCATCTCCTGGGTAGAACGCAATGAATACCAACGTCCATGGTGTTGGTTTCTCCTCGCCCCATTGAGCTGTGGATGAAGCAGCTTTGGCCTATTCTTGTGTCTCTGTTATATGCAAGACCAAAAGTCTCAGCTCGAGAGGAGTTGTTGAAAATGGACATTTCCATGCCCCTTCATCATGAAATATTTTCAACAAGGAGAAACTTGTAGAAGAAGATGAACTCATCTGAAAGCATAGGGCAGCATCGCTTGCGGGAAGTGTAGTCACCAAACCATATGACTGCACTGGTTTCCCCCCCCCCCCCCGCTATCAACCAATTGACCTCCTTATGTGAGCTGGTTCTTCCTCTACACCTAAAACAGGGACAAAAAGCTGATGGTAAGTGAATCAAGAAAATGCTCACAGTTTCAGACAGCATGCTATAAGAAAGAATAATCACCCAAAGAGATAAGGGAATTTATCAAGAAGACTCATTACTGAAGTTCAGCTTCTGGTTGGCAACTTCAATGTCTTAGAAATGCTTTTTTAGCAGAGTACCTATATGTGCACGTTAAATTTTCAGAAGGTATCTGAAAAGTTCAACATATTATGAAGATAAATACAGATCTCTCTTTCCCAAAGATTTTTATCTGTGTCCAACTCATGTCTGAAGATACTCAAGTAGATATATAGACCTTTAAGCCAGTAATATCTTTGTAAAAGATACTTTTTGGTTTTGCTAAAAAATATAAATTTTCTATATTGTCACATCTTTACAAGATGCTGGGATTAGAGGATGTGATGACTGAGGAGGAATCTGGCGATTTTGACTGTGATGATAACACTGCTCTGCTTTTGATTGATGGGAAAATCATTTTCCTGAATCTTTGTGATCCTCACATTTCCTAAAATGCATTCAGCTTCTTTTTTGTCATTTATTAACTTACCTTAATTTATAAGACCCATTTAATAAGACTCCTTCAACAGAATTTCACTTGAAAGTAAGCAAGTACTTTGCATGCCTCATTCCTGGTTATGGTCATGGAGTCAGCTAAAATTTTCACATAGGAAAATATAATTATATATAATTATATATATATATCCTTACCTGGGCTATATAGTTTCATAGATTATTTTTTAATATACAGGTTGCAAAATATCTGAGAAAATGAATTGAAGAATCAAATGACCAAAAACAAATTGTTTTGCTCTCCAAAGGTATTTGCTAGATATCATAGCAGAATATTTAAGGGCAACAAAATTATCATTGTTTTATGTATGCATATATGTATGCAAGCATGTATTTATGTTTGTATATCTATATCTATATATATTACATAATAACCTCCCCCACCTCCAGCAGTTTAAGATGGTTTAAGTTTTTTTTCCTGGTTTCATAGTTTCTTAAAATAAATGTGAAGTTATTTAATTCACGGTTACCTTTATGCAGCATATTTGTTACAGATTGTGTTTCTTTGTGCTTATTTTTTTAGCAGTTTAGTTGCAAAACTTCTGGTCCTGAATTTCTTTGTTTTAACTATTTAAAAATTTTAAACTGTGGCTATGTGATGTGATGGGCACGTTGTCTATATAAGTGCAGTGTGTGAAGAGGCAAGAAGAGGCCATGAAATAGTCAGGTGGAGTTGGAGTAACAGATGGCTGTGTGCTCTCTGATGTGGGTGCTGGCAACTGAAGTCAGGTTCTCTGTAAGTGCAGAAGACACCCTGACCAGCTGAACAATTTCTCTAGTCCCTTTTTCTGGACTCTGTAGAGCTTACCTAGTTTATAATTACTAATCTTGAGTCTATATACTTAAGTGTTTTTTTTTTTCACCAAACTTCAGTACTTCTGAGCTATTATTTCTAAGGACAGTTTTACTTTCTTGTAACAGGACTGAACCCAGGGCCTTATGCTTGCTAAGTATAGTGCTCTACCACTGAAGTAAATACTAAGCCCTCTGAAAGCACTTTGATTAATGTTCCACTTATATCTGTTTTCTATGAGACAAGGAGAGAAATTTGATTCTTTTCCAATGTACTACGTTTTAAGTACCTTTTTTTTTGTTTTTCTTGTCATTAAGTTTTCATCTTTCTCTATTCAGATTCAATATTTCCTCTGTCATCTGCTATCAAACTATGCAGTAATTTTTAAAGTTTCATTTATTGTATTTTACAGTTAATTCTCATGATTTGTTCCTCCTTGTCCTCCTGGTTCTTCCCTCCTCTTCTTCCCCTTTACTTCCACTCTTAATTTTTATTTTCAGTTTCTTGAGACAATTTGAGACGTAGCTTGGTATGGACTGCAATCCATAATTGTTTTACCTCAGCCTCCATTATGAGATTATATGCATGTGCCACTAATCCTGTTTTGAACATCTTTTTCTTTGTCTGATTTTTTTTGATGCTGGGAAATTATTTACCACTTTTTTTTCAACCGTGAGACCTTCTATATTCTCATTTCTTTTGGGTATCATTGAATTTTCAACTATTTCTCTTCCTCCTCCTCCTCCTCCTCCTCCTCCTCCTCCTCCTCCTCCTCCTCTTCTTCTTCTTCTTCTTCTTCTTCTTCTTCTTCTTCTTCTTCTTC
>OU015755.1:69350740-69367448 GCA_907169655.1 Acomys percivali | reverse complement strand
TGTGTGTGTGTGTGTGTGTGTGTGTGTGTGTGTGTGTGTGTGTGTGTTCGTACATACATGCATGGAAGATATAATGAGAGGAGAGGTTCGGAAATTATAGACAGATAAGTTAGTATACTGGTTACCTCTGAGTTCGTGGAGAATGTTATTGCTGGGTACACAGACACATTTTAATAGTAGTAGTACTCAGTTTTCCTTAAAACTTCACATCAGAAATTTGACTGTTTACTCAATGTCCTCTTTTATGTTTGTATTACTGCATTTTTCACAAGTTAAAAAAAAAGTCAAACAGAAAAAATGCCCTGTGAGAATTAATAAACAATGGACCATTTGAGACTGCTGTTTTAGAATGTAGGAAAGAGAAAGAGGGAGGCATGAAGGGAGGGAAGAAGAAAAGGAGGGAGAGAGAAAGTAAGGAGAGAAGAAGAGGGAAGGGGGAGGGAGGGAGGGAGGGAGGGAGGGAGGGAGGGAGGGAGGGAAGGAGACAGGAAAGTGAGGACACACAAGCAGGAAAGAAAACACATTCAGTAAAAGCAATTTTCTTGGCATCTTCCTTCAAAGGGCACGTTGAGAAAGTGACTCTCCCCCCCACAATAAAAAAAAAAAAAGGTAGCAAAGAGTCAAGGATGTGTTTGAGCTGGCATCTAATTCTTAATTATTCACTTTGACACAAGGCCACACTTTAACATCTTGAACATCCAGTTACCTGCTCTTGTTTGAAGACTGACTGAGAAAGGGAAACACATTGTTAGTCTCTATACCTTTCTTCTTTTTATTTTAATAAGAAATGGTATCATTGTAGGCAGACAATTTGATGTCATATTTTCTATGATATTTTCACAGTGCGCACCAGGGTGTCTGTACTCTGCAGCTATATGACATGCAGGATTTTTTTTTCTGCACATCAGAGCCTTAAAAACAAGCTCCACGGCTCCAGGCACAAAGACTACCAATAAACATCCCATCTTTTCATTTTCTCCTTTGTGATTTAATAAAGAAAAGACAGGGCCATGATTTTTGACTATTAGACAGCCCACATTTTGGAAGTAATTTCTCTTCTTGCCTTTCTTTGATGACCAAAGAGCCCTTCCCACCCCAGCCTCTCTGCTCTGCTGGTGGATGAGCTGACAGCTCAGTAGGAATTGACATGAAGAAACCTGCTGAGCACAGGCCTTGGTCTCTGGATGATTACAATGAAGGGCATGGGTAGCCTCTGGGGGCCCTGGCACCTGTGTTTTGCACCCCCACCCCCCATCTGTGTCTCCTCTATGTGGGTGTGGCTTGCAGACACACCTGGCAGAGTGCAGGCCACTCCTGTGCACATACCAGCAATGCAGCCGGGTTGCTAGGAAGCTGGCCTGTGAGCATCCCTTGATCTATTTTTAAATTTCCACGCTTGTTTCCTTTCTGAAAAGAAGCAAAGAATGAAACCGCTTGGCTTTCTCCTCCTTTCAGAGACAAAGTAACCAACAAGGCTAAGACCTGTTGTGAAGTTAAAAAGCATTTGCTAATTAAGCTTCAGAACGTTATGGTAGTTGTGCCCATCCAGTTTCTGCTTAATTAATTTCCAAATAAGGCAGGTCTCAGTAGAGGTGGAAGCCAGTGTCTGTAAGCAATGTAGGTGAAATTTTCTGGTATGTTAAAAAAAACAAAATCCATTATGACGTTCTTGAACCATTATCTTCCAAGCATTTAACAATAACCCATTGTAAGGCCCCTGGAACTTTCTAGCATGGGGACTAAATGGGAAATTTGGAGGGCTATTGAACAGTGTGAGCTTTCACAGCTGATACACAGAAAACTACTTAGCACAGGTGTTCCGGTAACTGTGAAATGCTGAGGAAACCCAGTCTTCTCGACACTTAGATTCCCTGTCTTGTGTGGGATGGAGGCTTACAGAACTTGTGAAATGTATGCAATATAAATAAAAGAACAGCAAAATTAGCTTTTCACAGAACTCCAGAAATTGTTCCTTGTATGGAAGAGCCTTCCTTTTTGGCCACTGGTAACTGGCAGTTTTCTTAGTATTTTTTCCAAGTTAAAATGAATTCAATTTCAAATGTTTGAGTGAATTTTTAAAATGATGTGTTATGTGCATGCAGGTGTGAAGAAATCTGGTAGAATCACAAGTGTGCTAGTCTTCATGTGTCATGGTTTTTTATTTTCTCTAAAACACTATAAAAAAGATTTTTCTTTCCCTCTGCAGACCTCTTCCACAGACCAACATAGGTAACAAGGTCAGCAGCTGGATGCTATATAAATCTGGGTGTTAAGGCTTTTATAGTTTCTGGAACCCAGAATAATAATTTAGCATTCCTCTTTGGGAAGTCATAAGTTCAATGTATGCTGCAGTTTATCTAGACTCTCATGAAGAGTTTGGGAAAAGGTTTATTTCTATTTTTTTTAATGTAAATGTAGAGGGCCTTAGTGTATTTATGTCTACCACCTATGTGTACATATGCACAGAGCCAAGTAGAGGGCACTAGAATCCCTGAAACTGGAGTCAGAGGTAGTTATGAACCACTCCATTTGGGTGCTGAGAACTGAACCTGGGTCCATTTCAACAGTGGCTAAGAAAACCATCTCTCTAGTTCCAAGATACTTGTGTTTTGAGGGGACCAAGAACTGAGGTATTCCCATTCAGGCTTTGGATTTTCTTTACAGCCTTCATTTGTTACATTTTGCACAGAGAGAGGAGTCAGTGTAGAAATACAAATATTCATAGAATTGTTTGTGTAGATCCTGCTTGAATTGTAAATTAGTTATTCATTCAAATCCAGTTTAATTTCCTGTTGACAATATGGTAGGGACAAATAATTTTTTCCAAATTCTTTTCTCATTAATATTCAGAGAAATGATATATAGGAATCATTGTTGCTATTAATACTTTAGCAGATGAAATAAGCCCAGGACCTTGTTTTCAGCCAAGGAGGCTAAGAGACACTGAGTCACAAAACCTGTACACCAAAATGCTGGTTGATTGTCATCTCTCTTCCACAGATTAGGTCATTCAGCTTTTCTTCACTCTGACAAAATGCCTGAGGCCAATCAGTTTATAGGAAGGAAAGATATTTATTTTGGTTTCAGAGATTTCAATCCATGGTAAGTTGGTCCCGTTGCTTTTGGGCCTATTGGAAAAGGCAGTGCATGATGGTATGGAGAATGGCTGAGAAAGCCTAGTGACTCTTGCTTGGAAGGAAATGAGAGAACAGACCTGCTTCCAAAAATCCCCCTTGAAGGGCACACCCCCAGTGCCCTAAGACTTCCCATTGGTCTTCATGTTATGGTCTGAATTTGAAATGTGCCTTGCTGTCTCATGCTTTGAATACGTAGTGCCCTGCATGAAGCAAGGTTGAAAAGTATGAAGTTGGTGGGTCTAGGTCACTGGGAGGACATGTTTGATGCTTTGATCTTGCTTGCCCTTGAATCTGGCTTTTTTTCCTTTACTTCCTATCTGATTGTACAAATCAGGTTCTTTCACAGCACTGTGCATCATGAGTGCCCCCATGCTTTCCCTAGTGTGAGGGACTGAGACACTCTGCAACCATGAGTCAAAATGCCCTCCACAAAACTATTTTACTCAGGTTGATTAAAAATTAGGATATTGGGACAGATGTGAGGAAATCCCACTGGGACTCTAGGTAAGACAAATATAGGAGATGGGGAAATAGAAAGACCCGGAGGATCCTAGAAAACTACAAGAACATTGTGATGGGTAGATTGGGGCCCAGGGGGTCTACTCAAACTATTGCACTACCAAGGACAATACAAATAGTAAAAATCGAACCCTTACTCTGATCTAGCCAATGGACAGGACATTCTCCACAGTTATATGGAGAATGGGAACTGACTCTGACATAAATTCTGGTGTCCCATATTTGACCACCTTCCCTTGGTGGGGAGGCCTGATGGCACTCAAAGAAAAAATAAGCAGGCTACCAAGAAGAGACTTGATAGACTATGACCAGATAGTGGGGGGAGAAGGTCCCCCTCAATCATACAATAGTTTAAACATAGAATAGTATATAAACATAGAATAGTTTAAAAGTGAGAGGGAGGGAGGAATGGGAGGATACAAGTGATGGGATAACAATTGAGTTATAATCTGAATAAATTAATAAAATAAAAAAATTGAAATAAAAAAAAACTACCTCCTCAAGGTTCTACCATCTTGTAATGCCAACGAGCTGGAAAACAGGCATTTACCACATGGAACATTGGCAGGCAGTCAGGTTTCAAACTATAATATGACCCAGTGGTATACACTTGAGGTTCAAAAATAGTCTCTAGACTTGTCAATTTGAGACTTCTCCCAGTAAGGCAATCTAAGAAGGAACACAAGGGAAGGATCACTCTTAAGATATCATCCAGGAAGAGGAAGAATAGCATGTGGTCTTGGAGTTGACACAAAAGGAAATTCTAAACCTGGATTCTATACTGATGACCTTTATTTAAGTGGGGTACTAAAACATGATCTATCCACTGTACCTGGTTGTTATGAGGATCAAATGAAATTCTACCTATAAAACACCCAACTAAAAATTAAAACATTCATTATCAGGGTGTAGTGCAGGGTTCAGTCTGACTCATCCAGCTTCAGGGCCCACTGCTTAGCTATAATCTCTGAACACCACAGCCCATGCAGCACAGCCAATGCACCACAGCTCATACACTGCAGGCCATGCACCACTGCCCATGCAACACAGCCTATGCAACACAACCCATGTACCACAGCACACATGCAGGTTTCCAAGTGCTGTGTGTAAGAGCATAACATCAATATTAGAAAGAAGAATCCAGAAAGGCAGAACATTTACCAAGACAAAATGGGAGGAACACTTCATGATTGACCAAGGTTTTGTAAGTACCACTGCTTATGGAGACTATAATTGCTGCCACTTTGCCTTCTGGGACATTTAAGCTGGGAAGTCCTTTGGAATCATAAACTAAAACCCCTGGTGAGAGATTGGTTTTCATTTTTTAGATGTCACGCATTCTTGGAAGCCAGTGACTCACATTCACTAGTCTAATACTAACCACTTACCCCTTGTTTCAGAGGAGCATGGAAAAACGAGTCTTGGTAAAATGTGCATGGGGTTTTGTACAGACCTGTCAAGTAGCATAACCAGTAATAGGCTGAATACTGTAATGTCGTTGCTGAGTTGATGAAACTGATGAAAGTAATCCAGGAAGCTATTTGTGTTGACTAACTGTCCCATTATCTAACATGCTCTTAATATGCAGTGATATGGACTGTGTATCATAAACCACTAGAGCAGTGGTTCTCAGCCTTCCTAATGCTGTGACCCTTTAATACATACAGTCTCTCATGTTGTGGGGACCCCAACCATAAAATTATTTCATTGTTACTTCACAACTGTGATTTTCTACATTTGTGAATGACAATGTAAGTGTCTGATCTGCAGGATATCTAATGTGCGACCATTGCACTAGATAGTAAGGACACTGTACCTGCTAAGTCTACTCTAGCTGAGCTGGGTAAGAAAACATGTATGTAACCAGGTAAATGGGCTTGCTTAGTTTAGAGTCTGCTAAAAGGATAGCTGAAGGAGGTAGGGGGACATTGGGTAAACTTTCATGACATGGTTCCTCATTCATTTTTTTTTCCCAGTTGGTTTGTAGACCTATGGAGAAATGAGTGATGAAGGGACTAGCATACCGATTTAGGAAACAGAGCTAGGGCCAGGATACTATAGTTTCCTCTACATCTGGACTTGTCATTCTTTCTAGTCTTTCCAAATAAATGAGGTTCTTCCCTATTTGTTTGAGATGAGCTCGACTCCTGCTGCCTTCCCTCTGGGTTTAAACTCACTTCAAAGGCTCAGAACAGGTGCCCAGGTGTGGAGCTCCAGGTCGTTAGTATTGGAGAAATATTCAGCCAATACAGCAATGTACAGTAGCAGACTTCCTTCTATCATAGAAGTAAGGCCAACTGCCCCCAAAAAACATTAGTGAGAAACAGGCTAGAAAATGGGTGAAGTATTCAGTCTTGTGGAATACATATACAATTGCTACGATTGAACAGGGTGAAGCAGGAGAATCACAATTTCCAACCCTATCTGTACTACACAGTAGGTCAAGGCCAGCTTGAACAACTTAGTAGCCTTGCCTCAAGAGAAAAAGTAGGGTTGCAGTCAAGACATAGTCCTCAGTTAGACCTGTTGCCTGTAACGTTCAGGATGCTAGGTTCAAACACCAGCAGTGAAAGAACAATAGAGTGATTCCTCATTTCTCCGCCAAAGAAGCAAAAGAAAACTATAATTTAGCTCAAAAGGGAAAAGTCTTTTCCCTAAAACAACTTAGTTCAATGTTGAAGGATGAGGAGGTGTCTGCAGAAGTGTGGAAAAGGGGTTCCAGACAAACAAAATGCACTGCACAGGCAAGGAGGAAGACTCATTAGGGTCTTGTATGAAATCCAGGCAAATAAAATGAAAACAGACTTCCCTTTGCAATTCTGTTTACAGAACTCCGATGTTATACTACCCGTTATGTGTACTTTCATGACAAAGGTGAAAGGTAAAATTCTGATACTAATTAAATAGGCCTATTTTACATGCAGGTGGGGAGGGAAGAGATAAATTAATTATGCAGTGCATATATCATCTAGAAAGCAGTGAACTATGATTAGCTATTAGTGTCACAGGTACAATTGTATATAACAAAATCTATTGCTATTGTTTAAATTGCTACTTTTATTGAAAAGTTCCCAAGGCAAATGAATTGCATAATCAGTAGGTCCCATTCATAGTAAGGGCCAAGCTAGTGTGTGGTGAAACAAGTCCTATCACCTGTATGTGGCAGAACTAAGACTGGATGGCACAGTGTCTAGAGAGGAGAGAACCTCAGTGAGCTCTTTAATGAACTGTAAAAGTGGTCCTATAAAGTAAATGTATTCTCTTGGCACCATCCAGTAGGCACTGTCAAGCAGGATGCTGGATGACCCATAGCCCAGCATGATGCATACAATTCATAATCCCATTTGCTTCTCTTGGCTTTAAAATCTCATAGGGGTGACCTGGAGTGGCCCAGGTGGATGTGCCATGCACAGCGGTTCACCTCACAGTGGGAGAAATCAGACACTTAGAGAACCCCTGATTTTACAAATAGTTGACCCTTCCCAACCTTTGTCTGAAGGGAGACAATATGGTCATCATCCTGGTCAGGAAGCAGATCTGCTTGCCATTTGAGAGGAAGGCAAGACTCCTGCCTGCTGAGGTTGTGTCTGTCCAGGCATCCTTGGAAATGAAAGTCTCAAAACAAAAAGTGCTATGAACACACAGAAAAACACAACTGGCTCTCAACAAACACACTGTTCAAGAGGCACTCGCAAATTACTTTTTCAAATAATAGCCCTCAGAGAAAAGAAATGGATGCAAATAGTAAGAGGATCATTGGTAATGTGGGAAGGCAGGTTCCACTGGAAAAACGTTTAACAGCTGTTCCTCAAGTATGAGCAGAAATAGAAAGACATTTCCATGACGGGGAAATCCAACAAAATCTTTGTTCCCAGACATTAGGGATGCCGAGAACTTGGAAGAACAGGTCTCTCAGATGTCACCAGTGCTTATTGTCTCTCCAGTGTAAATACTGTACTTTCTAGAAGCAAGGATTAAAAAGTGAGTCTTAGAAGATGGAGGCTGGATGGGGAGAGGAAGCAGTTACTGGCTCCAGAGGAGGCAGCCAGGGACTGCTGAACTTCCAGGATGAAAAGCAAGAATCAAAATTTGGATTCTCTCTCTCCCCTTTTCTACATGCCTGAAGAGAGCCTGTTTTGAAAATTTTTGCTAGGTAATTTGTACAATATCACAGGTACTAAGGCATGCTCTTCAGGGCACAGTTTAATGATTGGTTTTACAAACAAGTGAGATAAATGACTTGTAAATAACTATTATAGAAGCTTACTGGTTAAGAATTCTATTTAAAAATCCCCTCCCAAACAAAGTAAGGAGAATTACAGAGTAATCTTTTAAATCCTTTCTCCTATGCAGAATTAAGAAGGTTGTTTTATTAAGTATCTACTTTTGGAAAAAAGGAATGTTTCCTCTTACATCAAAATATCTGATCACAGAGAAGAAGTTGTGCTGGGCATTATATTTGGACTTGTTCTCAGCTTTGGAGCTATTAGGCCTTTGAAATACATGGAAGGAGGAAAATTCATGTGAGTGTCATGCATTTGTGCCAACAGTCACAGGCACAATTCATCTTGAGTCTTTCAATTTGGCTATCCAATCTTTAATCAAAAATAGGTGTTAGGTGAGCCTGATTGATTGTCTGCATAAGCAAATGCTAATTTTAACTTTCAGTGTTTTCCTGACGTCATCATACCATGTTAGGATTCCTCATAACTCCCTTCCATCATTCAGCATTTTCAAACAGCTCTGGCCCATCAGCCAGAGGTCACAAAATCATCTTCCTGTTTTGCATGGGCACAGATCAAGATAGATGCAGCTGCGCATTGAATTGTATAGAGCTGTTTGTCCTACTCTAAGTATGAACACCAGAATCCAATGACTGGAGAGCACAATATTTGATCTAAAGAGGCGTAAATCACAGTGGGATATTCATCCCCCCCCAAAAAAATGGTAGAACTAGATTTTTGTTTGCACCTGAGGATGAGACTAAGATTCTAGAATGAAAAGTCTATTACATTTTATTTCAATTCAATCCAAAATTAGTAATTGACTAATTCTTAGGATAACATGACAATAATTGGTACCAAGCAATATAAAGCATGGCATTCCATTTATTTTTGTAGGATTGGTATTGCGTGTATCTCCTTGATGTTTATTGTCTTATTTTGTGATGATGGGGATCAGGAGGTCTGGTAAACCAGAAATTACCAGGCTTAAAAATATAATATGATCTCCTCACAAAATAAAATAGCCTTGAAATTTATTTTGACTTATAATTTACAAAGATCCAAATCTATCAAGGCAAGGACACTCCAATTATGGGCTTAAGTGCTACAGTGAAGACAGCTTCTCCTTCAGATTATAAGTGGTGTTGGCAAACATTGTCTAACTGATTTTATTTTGATTCTCAAATGACCTCTGTACTTAATCTTTTAGATAGTAGTGGATGGATTCCTGATCAAAGGTAAATTCAAATGCCCTTTGAAAGATGAAGCACTGAGGCCCCAATATCAACTGTCAACTTTCCATTTAACAGACGTCGTGAATGTCACTAAAGGAGTTGGAGATGTCTGTAATAATGAGAGAGGTTCAGCGGATACAGTTTGTTCTGTGTTATAAATATGAGGATAAACACCTCTGAAAAGAGTCTACAAAGGTGAATTAAACATTTTTATCTTAATGTGTATGGGGCATTCGTTGTGTTCCATATCATGTTACCTCCCAGAATGTACAACTGGTAACCCAAGTTGTTCATTAGTATAGATTTCTGTGGGTCACGCACCCAGCAAACCTCAGCAAGTACCTACAGTGTACAGTATCAGAAGGCTGTAGAGTTAACCAGAGCTTCTAACATCTCATGACTTGACTGGGAAAGCATCATTTCCTAACTCTCATTGCCTTTGGCAAGGCTCTGGATCTTGGAAGCTGTTATCTGGGGATATCAATTCCATGGCATGTGGCAATTGCCTAGCACTTTTCTCCATTTGAGAAAAAGAATGAGTGAGAGTCAAAAAGATATTAAAGCTTATATTAAATCTGTCATACATATAGCTTACTGAAGAAAGCCCCATGTTCATTTGTAGTCTATTTCATTCAGAGGTAGGGCCATTGGGGACATTTAGAGGTCGTCTGCTTTATATGTAGTCTAATCTCCTCTTCTCACTATATAGCCAAGGAAACTGAGTTGCAAAGTGGCTAATTACCTTGTCCAATGTACCATAGCCTGATGCAGTATTGCAAGAACCTAAATAGCCTCCCAAGATGCTAAACTCTCTGACAAGGGGAAGGCAAGAATGGACAGACAGAGCTTGAGAAGACTCGTCTGGCCCTTCCTTTAGAGAAGCTGTTTTCCCATTAGTTTTGTGTATTAGCTTTCCTTGCTCGATGTCTTTGGATGAAATAGTTCTGCTGGTCGGAAATAATGTGAAAATGATTGCTTTTAATAATTTTTATTTGATAAAGTTTTTCAGGTTTAATCTTGAGCTGAAAAGATATTCTGACCACATTTATGCATTTTTTCTGACCTTATATCATTTTATCTAAAAATTATTTTTGTTACTTATAAATAGATAAAGGTTTTAATAATGAGTTTTCTGTCTCAGTGTTTGAAAATGTCAGTTTTAATCCTTTTATCAATAACTTAATTAAACCAATTTAAAATATTATTTTATTGAATTCTTCTCTCCAATCCATTATAGTTGATAGAGAGGAAAGAATTTGAGGACCAGCAATGTATACCTTTGAAAAAAATTGTCATCTAGTGACGAAGATAGGTATGCCATTATGTGAACTTGAGTCTTTCTTGTGTTTCTATCAAAGTCATCTTAAAACCTCCAACGTCCACCCAATAAGACAACAACAAACCTTAGGAAGATACTTAGAAGAAAAATCACTTCGTGGGAAATCTGTCGATTCTTGGGTCAATTTCTGCAACTTTCTCAGAGATTTTTGAGTTGTCTTTAAATGTATCATCTTAATGAGTCTGTTTCTCCATTGGCATTAATTTACTTGCTTGGGGTTTATAAACCTCTGCTGGTTCTTTTAAAAGCATCTTTACACCTTCAACATTCAGAATGTTGCCTCCTTCAATTAATTACTACCTTCAAACATTATTAACATCAGTGGGGAAACTACCCATGTGTGTTCACTTATGTTTCTTCTCTGAGTATATACATCCAATGTGGCCAAAAAGGTTGGCATCTATTAGATGGATAGGTGTAGATGTAGACAGAAATGTAGATATTTAGATATGTATCAGCGATAGCCCTTGAGAACAGACTAAGGGAATAGGGATATTGAAATACAAGTTCCTACAATTTCCTTGGTCATAGCCTTTTGTTTACCTTTTGTGTTCATCCACAACCTCAGGAAATAGGCATCTCTGAGAGGAAAGGTAACTTTTACAGCATGGAAATGTGCATTTGGTTAACACCTCCACACCTAGCCTACGCCCACATCTCTTCTGTTTCACCTGGAAAAGGTAGAAATCCCTGAGTTCAGTCTCCACTACCTGTTCCTCCAGCACATCACTGTAGGAAGTACTAAAAAACATATCACAAACCTTTAAAGGGGAGAAGGGGAAACTCAATTGATTTTTCTGAAAGCTATTTGTTAATTAACATCAAAGGAATGTATTCTGACTTGCATAGCCTAGTGAGTGGCATTTTTCCATAGTCCTGGTTGCTATGGTGATGAAGGAAACTCGTTTGTTCTGGGTCACTCCTAAATTTGTGCATGAAAGCATAAGAGATTATTTCTGTCTAATCAAGTTATATGGAAAAGTTGAAGGGGAGGTGCTGTGTTTTATAGCCATCAACCTTCAACATAATAAAACACAATGGCAGAGAAAAAGGGATTATATCATCCTTAAAAAAAAAAAATAGAACAGAGACCCCGGAACCTCTTCCAGCAAAAAATCCCCCCCCCCCCCCCGCCCCGCACTAATATGAGGAATGTGGAATCACGTTTCTTAAAGGGAATTAGAGTACATATTGAAAAACTCTACAACCCGACTTTGCATAATGAATACGGAGTAGGGTGTGCATTCATTAAACAATTTTACTTTTGAACTTAAATTCTACAGCATGTCAAATGCCTCACTAGCTCTGCATTGCCAGGAAGCCAAGTTTTGTTACAATTAACATAATTGGGAGAGCTGGAATGGTGAGGCAGTGGCTCACCTCTTCCTTACCAGATGTCCTGGCCCCTGTGGTGTATAGATTTAAGCATCTTTGCACATTACTCTTCTGCCCAACACCTCTGCTACTCCTGGAGCAGATGGTAGTACGGTATGTCATTATTGGTCTTCCTGCTTCGACCAGCTATAATATATTTTGATTTTGATTTGTATAAACTTCCCAAGCTAAAAAAAATCATGTAGAGGTGAATTTCAGCCTTTATTCTGCCACATATTAGACATGTGGTTTTGTAAAATCCTTTAAAATATTTGATTCCTCAGACTGTTTACCTATAAAATTAGGATAATAGACTCATCTACTGAGGAATCTTAGGGTGTTTTCTTGCATTTGTCATCAATTGAAATATAAATGTGCGTACACAACATTTAGCAGTGCACTTTTTGGTGTTTTGAATGAGAATGGCCCTCCATAGGCTCCTTTGTTTGATTTCTTGGTTTCCCAATTGGTTGATCTGTTTGGAAAGCATTAAAAAGTGTGGCCATGTTGGAATAGGTTTGGGGGAGATTATCAGTAGAGTAGATTTTGCCGTTTTAAAAGCTGACACCACGTCTGTGAATTTCTGCTCCGCATGCTGCCTGGTTAGGATGTGAAGCTATTGCTCTGGCTCCATGCTCTCTGCCATGATGATAATGAACTAAATCTCCAAAACTGTAAGCGACCTCCCCCCCCCCCCCCCCCCCCCCCTCCCTTTCCTAAGAGTTGCCTTGGTCATGTTGTCTGTTTGCAGCAATAGAACAGTAACTAATACATGCTGCTACAAGCATGTCTTGTTTTACACAATTCTAGTAGTTAGGAGCATGGACAGTGTAACTAGGTGATTCTAGCTCAAGACTTACAGGGTTCCCCTTACATACTAGCTACAGCTCTTCCCCTAGAGGCTCCATTGAGGCAAGGCACCTGCTTCCACACCCACCCCTGTGGCTGCTCCAAGACTACTCGGTCCTGCTTTCTGAAGCCAGTAGTCCTCATTATGTAGTTTCTCCAGGCAGTTTGCTCTCTGGATAGTGAGCTATATGGAAAAAGAGTGACATAACAAGAAAATTGCCCAAGAAAACCTCATATTATTTGTATACTAATATCTGAAGTGACAATGATTACCTTTGCCTGTTTTATTTAGAAACCTATAGCTAAAATCCAAAGAGTGAAATAAGCCATACCCAAAGGGAGAAGTAAGCTCTTGTACTTGAAGAGATGAGCTTCTTAGAAATCTGTGCAACCACCTAGTGTTGATAAGGTCCATGATTCTCATCACATCACATCAAAACACATACCCTTTCCAAGTCATCCAAAGCCACATCTTGTACTCTCACGCCAAAGTGCAGAATCTCATCATCTCAGGGGAGTACCAGTCTATATTTAGATCCCATCACTTAAGTGTAACTTGTGGAGTTCCTCTGATAATAGAGTGATATGTTATCTGTCTGCAGTACACAGTACACATAAACAGAGACACATGCAGATGCACACACAGACATACATACACAGATACACACAGAAATACACACACAGAGACATACAGACACACACAGAGACACACATGCATTGGCCAGGTATGTGGTAGCTAGAAATTTCTGAACTGAACATGGTTGATAGATGCACAAATTTCGATATTCCATAACCACTGTGAAATCCAGCTAGACAATGTAGGATGCTCACTGAGTAGGTCTCCTACTGAGAACAACTCTCCATGGCTTCCACCTCTCTTCCTGCTCTTCCTCTTCCCCCTTTTAAAGGAACATGCCACAGAGAACACAGTTATAACTGAACAGGGTTTTTATTCCTAGCCCGTTTTCTACCAGTAGAATTTTTGAGGTCCAAAGGCCTCTTTTTGTTTTACATTATTTCTTTTCTTTTGAGTCCATGTTGACAAAATCACTACATACATAATTGCTAAAAAAAAAAAAATTAGAATGTGGCCTTCTGAGAATTGTTAGGTTGTATTTTATTAGACAAAAACAATAGCCTTGATTTGCTTAAAATAAACCATCCTCAACTCCAGAACTCCCCTAGTGATACTAAGGGCCGATGACCTGAACATTCCTAACACAGAGCTGTTTGATTTCAAGGCTATATAAGAATCAGGGTGATACCTGCAATAACTCTTTTGTCTCAGCTAAAAATCTCAAGGCCCCCACCAAAGCTCTTCGGACCTCTGATGAAAACAATTTGGAAATCACCTTTGACATCATCTGTAGACTCTGTTGCATGGCAGCACCTTGTAAATGCTGTTTACTATATGGCACTATGTATCATCTAAAATTTCCGAGATTTTTCACAGCCATTCTTTTAATTCAAGACTCTATTTTTTCTTCTTCTTGTACTATAAGAAGCAAGTAAACAACAGGCAATATTTGGAAAATTTTTCCTAGAACCCATTAGGCTGAAGTCAGCTGTCCACCGAACCTGACATCTGAGTCAGGCAGGAAGATCCAGCTCAAGGTTTGTGCTGGTACCCAACATGGGAAATTGATGCCCATTGATTACAGGTGCTTTCCTTGTAGTTGATTTCCATCACAAGCAAAAGGATCAGAGCATGAGACCTAATGTGTAAGAGTGAGGGGAATCATGCGGGCTCAGGCTACAGCCTTCTTTAATCTAAAACTGAGTCAGCACCTGAACATGTTTGCCATGTTCTGCTCACTATAAAGACAAATGTAGTCCCATCTGGGGGGAAAAAATCAGATGCAACTCCTTGAATTAATGAATATTGAAGGATGTAGAGGCATATTTGCAACCTTTCCATTATTTTATTATATATGTATATATACATACATATATAGCCACTTATTATATATAGCCATTTATTATGCAGAGTAGAACAATCATAAATATGTTTGAGTTAAAGATACAAGCTTTTCTATATATCATCGCAGTGTTCCTAAAAATCCTGCAGGGAATAACACCATCTTCCTTGCTTCACACCAGGCAAGCTTGGGCTCAGGAAGTGCATGGTTGCACTCCATGTTAGCTTTTCCAGTAAGTAACAACACTGGAATTACACCACAACAAACAGTTCATTCAACTGCACCAAGGAGGCCTCAAGAATTCTCTTTTTGGAAAATAGCCTTCTTAAGTGGGAATGCGTCAGCATCCTTCAGAGGCATTAGGCATATAAGACATGATATAAATTGTTTTCTGATTCAGAATTTTTGATTATGTGAGATTTGTATATTTTTATTTAAAAAATACCAAGCCTACTTACCAATCGACTTTGAGGAAGAGAAAATATCTATGTATTTGAGCACACATTGCTACAGTGTGCACATTATGACTGGAGCTTAAAAGAAAAGACATACAAAGCCTCTGAATGATGGTCAAATATATGGTCTTTTGAGGGAAATTAGGGATGAGCACTCAGAGTTATCGTAGATAAACCATTTGGTTCTTGCCACAGTAGTTGCTGCCTATCAAACCTCTGTGGAAGCCAGCACCCCACATTATAATTTCCTCTTGCTTGCTTCTCTGTGTTGACTAAGTAGATTCTATTTAACTTTGCTCCTTACTGCTCTTGGTGCAAAGCAGGAGTTTGCATCAGGATCTGCCCCAAACATAACTTGTGTTGGCTGACTTTTGCTGATCCAGTGTGGTAGCCAAAGAATGTCACTTTTATGGAGATGGGGATGTGTAAGAGGGACTTGTAAAAGCCTCTAATGCCTCTTAAAGACTAAACTAGGAGCAGGTAGTCACTTTTTCTGCTATCCACTGCCACGACCTACAGATGGCCATCTCGGAACTAATGGGGTGAGAAAATAAACTCAGACATCAATGGAAAAGCGAAAAAGTTATAAAGAAAAGACATAACTAGAGGGAAAGGTAATGAGTTCAGAGCAATAGCAGTCACAGAATATATCAAATTCCTTGTGGGGCATCAAGAAAGAGAGAATAAACAATTAGGGGACCTGTTGTCGCTGATCTCCTTTCCTAGTCAAATGGAAAGCAATTGCCTAATAAGCACTCATTGTCTCAGCCTCCTCATCTTAAAATAGTATTTGTAAAGATCAAAAGCGATCACATATGTGAACGTCAACACCAGTGTCTCGCACATAGCAATAGCTCAGTTGAAGCAGAGCAACTAAAAGACTCTTAGAGAATTCATATCCTACTAGAGAAGGCAAGAAATCTATTTCCAAAACAACTAGAAAATGATTATTGGTCAACTTGTAAACTAGCATAAGCAGCATATAAGATATTGATCCACATAGAGACTCCTAGTTAGGAAAGTCTTTTTATCTATGTACAATGGTGCCCAGCAAGTGAAAAACTTCAATGTTCTCTCTTTCATTTCTTCACAATTAATTTCAGGAGATCATGCATATATTTCCATTCATCGCAACTGTTTATAAGATATTCTGGCAGTGAAATGACATGGTTGTCATGGAAGCAATCAAGAATCAGGCTTCAGAACTCGGGAGGGGATATGCAGCTGACCATGATGCTCATTTTTGCAATACAAAAGATAGTTCTTACAGCAAGTCACTTGTTAAGGCCCATGCCCATCAACATTTCCATTTTGTGATAGCAATGCAAATCCATTAAGGGGGATGGTACTACCAGAGACCAAATATGGGCAAAGTATGCATGTGGAACTGATGGTTATGAATTTTGTATATTTCAGGCATGGCTCATTCTCATTCCATCATTGCTTTGGTTGAGTTAAGAACTGTCCTACTCTCAAGATACCTGTTCTCAAAGATTCATTTTTTTTCCAACTTTGTATCTGCAGCTTGTAAAATCCCCTACTATAGAAGGGATTTCAAGTCATTTGAACAATTTAAAAATGTTCAAGAAAACAGGTGACATATTGAGGAGGTCTCTCTCTCTCTCTCTCTCTCTCTCTCTCTCTCTCTCTCTCTCTCT
>OU015755.1:69300253-69342322 GCA_907169655.1 Acomys percivali | reverse complement strand
TGTGTGTGTGTGTGTGTGTGTGTGTGTGTGTGTGTGTGTGTGTGTGTCTGTATGTGTGTGTGTGTGTGTGTGTGTGTGTGTGTTTTATTGACGTACCTAATGCATCCAGAAATGTCCGTAAACCTTAAGTCTGTGGCTCAATGGAATTTTCAGATGCATACCTTTATGCAATTGCCAGTCACATAAATATGAAAGATACACATAAATTTGATGGTTAAATTTTTTCAACATCTGCTCTCCACCTGTAATTAAGTACTGAACATACTTCAATCACTGTATACTAATTTTGTCTTAATGTCATATATAAATGTAACTGTCTCCTATGTTGTCTTCCTCATCTGGACTTGCATTTTCCACTTTTTCTATGACAATCATCTGTAAATGACGTGTGACAATCCCCATTTATTTCACGTATATTCTTCTTCACCAAATGGGAAGGTTGTGGTGTTCATGAGGTGTCCATCCATATGTATGTCAATCTCTGTCTGTGTCTGGTGCATGTAAAGGCCAAAAGATAACCTGAGTTGCTGTTCCTTAGGCATTGCTCCCTGCTTTGTTCTTGTTGTTGTGGCTGCTGCTGCTAGCTCCAGAGGTCTCTCTGCTTTTGTTTTACCATCAGTGGCTTTGACTAGGAGAGCATGCCCTTGAACCTGCCTTTTTTTCTTTATTTCTAATCCATTGATCCATTCACTCTATATCCTAATCACAGCTACCTCTCTCCCTCCAGATCCTCCCAGACCCCATACACAGCTCTCCCCACCATTCTCCCATCTACCTTTGAGATGGGGAAGGTCCCACTCTGGCATATTATGCCACTTCAGAACCAGGCACATCCTCCACCACTGAGGCCAGAGAAGGCAACAGAGTCAGAAAGCCCACCCTCCCACTACAGTGGATGGTGAACCCACTTGAAAAATGCTTGAATTGCACCCAGAAAGGGAAATAACATAGGCATTGGCGATTAATGATTGGAGGGAACTGGGTAGGAGAGGGGATGGGGAGGGGCGGGCTGGGGGATTAAGAGTAGGGAGAGAGGTGGGAGATGGCAAGGTGAGAGAATGGAAATGGAAGGTGTGGGGCATCTTTGGGATTTTTAAGAGACCTGGAAAGGAAAAGCCCCAAGAAGTCTATGGGAGTCAACTCAGCTAAGCTCCTAGCAGCCAGGGATATGGAGCCCCGAGGTGAGTACCTCGTGTACCCAGACAGGACTTCTAGTGGAGGGATGGGAAAACCAACCCAATCACAAATCCTACTACTGAAAATTTGTTCTGCCTATAAGATGTGCAGGGACAAAGAAGAAGCAAAGGTTGAGGCACTGGCCAAGCAAAGGCTGGCCCTACTTGAGACCCATCCCATGAAAGAGAACCAATCCCTGACACCATTGATGTTACGTTGATATGCTAATAGATGGTAGCATAACATAATGCCTCTGAGAGACTTCACCTAGCAGTTGATGGAAGCAGATACAGAGACCCACAATCAAACTTTTGACAGAGCTTGGGGAATCCTGTGGAAGAGTTGGGGGAACAATTGAGGGAGCCAGAGGGGTCAGGTACTCCATAGGAAGACCTAAGGTGTCTTCTCTGTAGGAAGTTCTGAACTAGAACTAGAGACTGAACTAGAAACCTGGGTTTTTAAAAAACATTTCACTGGGGATTGAACTCAAGTCCTTATGTTAGGCAAGTGCTTTATGGATTGAGATGCCTACCTATCTCTTTGGTAATTCATAATTTGTATTAAAGTTTTGGATTTCCTGTGTTCTCTGTTTCCCTCTCCCATTACATCTTTTGCCCATTGGTCATTTGGTTAATACACTTTCTCTTATGGATTTACTCCCTTATAAGATAGAATTGAGAATATTTTTCATTATGATTTGCCTTTTCAATTTCTTAATGGCATCCTGGTAAAAGAAAATTCCATGTTATTGAATTCTAATTTATCAAATTTTTATTTGATGGTTTCTCTTTCTGTGAACTAAAGAAATGTTTGCCAATCAAAGTAGTTCAGTTGATATTGAAATTCTTTTAAGCTGTTGACATAGAAATACAGAGGTTTAGAGGCTGTATTTACTACTGAGTCCACCATCTTCATCTATCCATATGTGAAAGCTTAGGGTCATCTAGACAGTATATGGCCTTTAGGGCTCATGATCACACAGTGCGTCCAGACCAGACTCAAAAGTCCACACTTCATTTGCAGACCACAACCCACTCCCCACATTCTGGCTCAACAGAGGTCATGACAGCTATGGGATCCAAATAAGAGCTTCTAGTGTCTTTGTTTTTATTCAATGAATACATTTGCCTCTAAATTAGATTTAGCCCCAAAATTAAATATTGAGGCTGTGTCCTTCTGTCCCATTGTTCAGAGTTTCCTAAATATTTGTTAAATTTCAGGGATCAGAAAGAGTCTACCTTTTTATTCTCTTTACTAGGGAAAAAGTAGCCCAGTTATAAATCTAAGCTTGTCTTCTTTTTAATTTATTTGGAACACAAAGGAGAAAATTTCTTAGAATCTATAGAATAGGAATAAAAATAAATTGCTTGCTAAGAATTTTGATTTAATATATTTGAAGACTCACATATTCTGACTTGTAGCTTAACTTTTAATACACATAGAAGAATGACAGCTACATGTCTATTACTTTGCATAAAGTACTATAACAAAATTCCTGAAACTAACTGGTTTACAGGACAGAAATTTATTTTCATATATTTCAGAGGATTCATTTCTTTGGCATGTTTGATGCCCCCTTGAGACTTCTCTCTGGCTTACAAATAACTATTTTGTCCTACTTTTTAGATGAAATTCCTTGTCTTGGCAAGATGCCATCATATTAAATTAAGACCCTTTGATAGTCTGTCAATGTCAACTTACTGAGGTTAGAAACATCTGGAAGATGAGTCTTTGGCCAATTCTGAGGGATTAATTATCTCAAAGTGGAAAAACATGCCCACTCTGGATGGCACTATTCTCTAGGCAGGGGATCCTGAGTTTCACAAGAGTGAAGAAACTGAGTTGGTCACTTAGCATACATACTTCCATTGCTTTTTCTGGTTTTGCACTGATTATAGATATGATGTAACTAGCTGCTTGAAATTCTTGTTATGATGGACTAGGTAACCTGGAACTGTAAGGTAGATGAACCCTTTCTCCCTTACGTTGCTTTGGTCAGAATATTTTATCATAGCAACAAGAAAGAAAAATAAAATACCAGAGCAGAACTAAACTAACATCCTTATTTTAATGTAGTCATGTATTCAAAGACTTTGTCTTTAACTGCATAGTATTTTTAGGTACAGGGGTGGATTAAGACTTAGAAATTTAACATACAAATTGGTCTTTGATATGAACTGAGCATAGTTCATTCAGTTCAGGAGGATTACTTATGGCTATCAGCAGAGTATGCTGAGGGAAGGCACCTTACATCAGAAAGTGAAGGATGTTTTTTTTCCAAGAGTGCAGTTGTCACAGAACCCAATGATTCAAGAGGTAAAGTGCATATGGAAGTCATAGTAAAGGCTTCCTCAGGTATGAACAGGAGCTGAGAAGATTGAATAGGCAATGCAGACGAGAGCAGCTTGTGGGAATGTCACTGATCACAGAAGGACCATGAAGGAAGATTATCTCATTGAGGATATTGAAAGCCTGGTTTTGAATGTAGTGAAGATTAAGGGTTTTCTGGTAGATGGAAGATATTATCTCAGAGAAGAATATTAAGCACATAGGCCAAGGCTGTCAGCCAGATTTAAAGAGCTATGTAAGACATAGAAGATAAGATCACAGCCTCTGTTTATTTGGTTCTTTTTAGGTCTGTGGCCTTGGAATTCACTTTTATGTGTGAAGCCCTCTTGTTAAATAAGAAATTATTTTCTAAGACTTGTTTTATTTCTATTATGTGTGTATGAGAGAGAGGGGGGAGTGGGAGATGGAGGGAGGGAGGGAGGGACAGGGACAGGGAGAGGGAGTGTAAGGCACTTGGAGTCTGGAGGAGGGTATTGGGCTCCTTGGAACTAAATTACAGGTACGTATGCGTCTTCCCATATAACATGGGTGCTGGGAACGAAACTTATGTCCTTTGGAGGATTAGCAAGTGCCATTAACTTCTGAACAACCTCTCTAGACCAAAGAAATAATTATTAAAGCCCTTACTATCACTTTCTCATGATGTATAAACTCTTGTTTTCCAAGGAAGAAAGGTATCTAATCTCTCTACACACTGTCTATAGACTATATATGCTATAGCTATATATGCAAATAATGTCTCCACATTTTAGTATTCTGGAATCTTGTAGGAGACATTAAGTCCTTAGACAAGACATGTATTATTTAATAGTTCATGTCTAAGATAAATATATGGGAAAAAATTGAAAGCCTTACCAGGTCTTTGCTGGCATTAACACAATCTAAGTTTGTCTCCTGTCTTCAATGCCCCAAGGAAAGAAACAATGGTACATAATATCCACCTAGGAAGGAAATAATGAGCTACAAGCCAAAAACATATTCCACTATTTTCTCCATTGAACCCAGGAGTTTCAGGTATAAGAATAAGAATGAACCAGATTTAATTTTCCTCTGCACAAAAAATATACTCATAATATAAAGTAGACCCTACAAAACCACAGAATATGAAGATTAAAAAAAAAATACTAGCAAATCTCCTGCCATCATTATCTTTGTGAGGACTGTTATTTTTATCTTCCCTCTCTGAAAGGGGATTTATAAAATTTTACATAACCAAGTCCTTAACATATTTGGTATTGACAACCTAGTTTTATTATTTTTATTGTCATTATTGTCATGTATACCTTTTAATCACAAAATATTTATCTACCTCATTATTTTTAATAGCTGCATGGTACTCCTGTGTATGAATAAACCATCATATTTTACTCTCCCTTTGCTTTGAACAACCTTGAACTTATTTCCAATGTTTTTGCCATTGTAAGCGGGGGCTTAATGAATAGCCTGTGCATCACTATGCACTCTCCCTATTATTTTCTTTAGCTAAATCGGTAGAATCTGTAGACATTTCTTGAAACTGTGTCTGTGAATAAGACATAAACGTGGCCTAAAGTGTGCCAGCATCTTTTTGTATTTTAAAGCACTTTTGAGTAGAATATTTATAGCTGTTTATTTTAAGTGTTTTTCCATTTTATCTCCAATGACAGTACAGTTCAACCTTCAGACCTGCCAGGTGGTAGGGAAGGGAGCATCCATTGCTATTTGTATTTCCATGGTCAAGGTATCAGGGACATTTCTAAAGGGCACGAGTGATACATACTACTATGACAGCTTAGTGAAATGCAAGATGAAATGCAAAATCACCTGAGATAGGTGATTTGTTGTAGTTAAATTCAAATAGACAATATAAGCGATGCACTGGAGGGAGGAAAAGCTGGAGAGAGAGGAGATAAAATAATCGCAAGAGACTTGGTGATTAGGAGAAGAACAATTAAGGTACTTTGGCCAAGGGTCTACTCCTTTCCAGGAACATCCTTCTTGACATAAGCATCATCTAAGGATCCTTAGAGTTGCTACCACTCTGTTTTGAGAGGAAGTTCTCTTATCTTCAAATGTCACTTCCTCTTCCCTGTGCCCTGATCATCCATTTCTCTCATTACTCTTCCTAAAAGACATACCTGTATGACTAAGAAGTTTCTTTCCAGGTGCTCATCTTTCATTTGGCTTTGGAGGGTGTCCACCCAGGAGAGCCTTCCCTGCCTCCTTTCTTTTTGCATCCATTTTGCTTCTAACATTGTACCAATTTCATTGAATTTAAATGTTTCATTTTAATTGTCTGTTTCTCTCCATCCAAAGATGACATTCTTGGGTGTAAGTGACTGTGTCTGTCATATTCTTCCTCCTGTCATTAGGCTCTGCTCCAGTCTCGGAAAATTGTGGACATGGATGAACGTTTTTGAGGAGTGAATAATTCAAGCTGCAAACTGCAGCTGGTGGGAGACTTATGGGAATGAAGGTGGTGAGCTTGGGCTTATGTTGTGGAGAGTCTAGGCAATGACTGTTCCTTTGTGAAATATTTATCTATCTTAATTATATGTATGTGGGTAGGTAGACATGTGCACATGAGTACAGGCACCTACAGAGGCCAGCAGAGGACATCTGGTCTCCTAGAATTGTGAGCCACTCTACATAGGTTCTGGGAAACAAACACAGATCCTCTGCAGAAGCAATATATGTTCTTAACTGCTGATCCATCTCTCCAGCTCTTACTCAAATGAATGCTCTCAGATCATCTAGCTACAAACTCTTAGTAGAAATGTATCCACAAAGCTCCAGAAAAGAAAAGAACACTGGCCATTGTATCTCAAATCTTGAGCAAATAATGTAGTTGATAATCTTTCCTTGCCATATCTCTGGAGCCAAATATCATGGATACGCAGTTGCTGCAGACCACTGAGTTTGGGAGAAAGACGAGGAAATTAGAAATGAATGTGAAAAGAAAAATTCAAATTCCACATGATTTTGAACTGACATGATTAATTAGGAAGAATATCCTCCAAGTTGTTGTTGGAGAAAATATTCTTGAATGTAAAAATACTGGTATGAACTCTACCGGATGCCCCATGGGGAACAGCATTATTTAACTGCTTCTAACCTCATGTTTCCCATATGTCATGAGACACATATATTTAGTTAAAGTATACTTCTTATGGGTTGGATCTTAAAGCTCTCTGATGTGGCAGCAAATAAAGACCTAATCACTAGCCTGCAGTGACATCAGGCGATAATGGAACTTTTCATAGGTGGGATCAAATAAAAGCAAGTGAAGTCACTGGGGATTTGACATGGAGAGGCACACTTGGATCTATCTGCTTCCACTTTCTCTTTTTCCTTCTTTAGTCAAGAGGTAACCAGCCTCCTCTATCAAAGGTCTTCCACCAGAGTGTCCTGTGTTGTCACTAGCTCAAGATAGCAGGGGACAAAAACATGTGATACCACAAAACAAAATAAAATGATCTGCCAAGTATGGAGGGTCATGCCTGTAATCAAACACTGGAAAGAATATGCAGAAGGATAGCTATGAGTTGTCAAAGCTGTCCTGGGCTACATTGGAAATTCCAAGTCCAACGTAGCCTAGAGATTTATATCCTGTCTCTATAAATCTAAATCAATTAATTGATAATCCAATCAATCAAATATTTCGTTCTTTTATGCATATTTTATGCAGATACCACCCCACTGATGAAAAGCTAACACACATCCTACTTATATTGGCAGAAAAGTGAGGAGAAATTTTTCCTGAAGAATTGAGAAAAAATAAGTTTTGTGCTCCAGAATAGTATGTTTGGCATCAATTGCCGTGATGGCTCATAAGGATGCTATTGCTTTGTTTGCCCTAACTTTAGTTAAGATGCTTATTTAAAATAAGTAAACACAGCTCAGATTCATCAGCTAAGGCAAATGTATGGAGATAAAATATATAAGCCCAAGTTATCAATGATAAAATACATATTTATTATTATTTAGTAACATAAGACTCAAATGGATTGAGTAGAAGTGTTTAAAATGAATTATATTTTAAAATAATGTAGAAAACATTTCAGTTAGATATACTGTTTGTAAACAGCTACAAGATTACTGCTTATTTTAAGTGCTTCGAATGTTTCTCCCCAAAGAGAATAAATATTCCCAGTGTACTTCTACTTATCGTGCTAATTTGCTCATCTCTAAAATTCTATAAGTCAATGAATTTCAAATTGGCAGTATTTGAATTAATGTGATTTAGATCACAGATCAAAGACTTAGCATTTTAAATGAAAATACGTTTTCTATTGTGGCTCTGTCACAGAGCTCTCTGGAGTGTACGAAGCACATTTCAGGTGAATAAGCATCTCCAAGAATTGCCTGTTCCATTCATTTTTGAACTTCTTTTGAGAAAAAATTTCTGGTAGTATGAAGTTTTCATGTGTAAAGAGACCCCCAACAAAGACAGATTATTTTTATCACCTAAAATTGACCCAAAGATAGGATGCAGAAAAATTTTAAATGATCCTAATGGTGAAGACACCAAACACATAGAACCACATTGCAGTGACTGCATCTGAATCACATAGGCAAACTCCCATCCCTAGATTTGTTTAAATTACAGTTGTAGGGAGAGATGACTGAGTTGATGGGGAAAGAGTTCTTAGCACATGCCAGGTCAGTAATCATGAAGTATTCTTTATTATAAGACTGCTATACAATGAGAGATAATCAGATAGACAATTGAGCTTAAACCCCCCCTCTTTCTTTCTTTCTTTCTTTCTTTCTTTCTTTCTTTCTTTCTTTCTTTCTTTGTTTTTCAAGGAAGGGTTTCTTTGTGTTGCTTGGCTGTTTTGCACTCTCTTTGTTGACCAGGCTGGCCTGGAACTCAAAGAGATCCACCACCTCTGCCTCCCTGAGTGCTGGCATTACAGGTGTGCACCACCATTGCTTTTTAAAAAAGAATATTAAAGTGTGTGTGTGTGTGTGTGTGTGTGTGTGTGTGTGTGTGTGTGTGTGTGTGTGTGTGCGCGCGTGTGTGCTTTAAGCATTTCAGGAAGCATCTACGTGTTTGGTATTTATCATCATTTGACAAGGTAGCAAACAGAAGCAAGGGTAGAAGGAATTGGCTTTGGCTCACAGATTCTTGAGGGTCCGTTGATGGTAGTTGGTTCCATGTGCTTGAGACGTCATAGCAGCAGGAATGTGGGAGGCATTTCTCCAGTGGCAACAGATGCAGAATGAGGAGTGGACATGCTGGATTGGCTTTCAGCTGACTTGTTCCTTTTTCCATTTTTTGTTCCATCTTGCCTCCTACAGGTGGGTCCCCAACCTCAGTTACACCTCTCTGGAAATGTCCTCATAAGCAAACCCAAAGACAGGTCCCAGAAGTATCCTCAGAAGGCTAAAGCACAATCGAGTTAACAAATAAGATGGATCATTACTAGAGCTAACTTTAGCATTTTCTCTCAGTTGTTTGACATGGTACTATCCAACTTGTTTTGTGCATATCAAACAGTTTTTACTTTGAATTTTAAAAGATCCCATCTTAAAGATCCCAATCAGCAAACACTTTCTTACTTGATGGTTTGTCAACATTTTAAGTAAAAACATTTTGAAGAGTATGAAGATTCCAAGGCATCCGCTCACTACATACATCATCTAATTTTAACCTCCAATTAGCATTATATCTGCAGTGTGACACCGGGTAAATGAACAAGCACAAATTTTATGTTTGTGTGTGTGACTATAGAGCACATATTCTCCTCCAACTCTGGGTAAAGATCAAGCATAGTTGCAGCCAAAGAAAGTGGGTGTAGGGGTAAAAATTATTTTGGTGATATGAATCAGAGGCCACCATGAGCAGTTAAGTTCATTAAAAAAAAACCTCACTTGCTGATGTGACCACACAAGGATCTGCAGTGGAGAACTTTGACTCTGGAGGGGTCCAAACCTGGTTCAAGCTTCCTTTGCCACATTTTGGCTTTGTGGTCACACTCAAGCATAGGAGGCTCTGGTAATCACTATTTTCATGAGAATAGAAATATTTAGTCTGCAGGAGACTCATAAGTAATAAACCATTATAGTGGCAGTTCTTTAATTGTTGTTAACACTCACACATCCCATAACAATGCCTTGGACAGTGATCGATCACATGTGTGATAGATGTGTAAGCATGTAAGTAGGTATGAAAGCATGTGCACACAATGATGGAGTTGTCTAAAAACATGTTTCTAAGAAAGTGTTTCTATCACTGACACATGGCAACTCCTTTTGTCACAATAGTCCCCCCAAATATTTGCTTGAAATGTTTATAGAAAATAACAGCTAAGGGAGGAGTAAAAAGGCTAAGAGGTTAAGAGCATCTACTGGTTTTGTAGAGGACCTGAGTTAGATTTCAAGCACCCAGATCTGACAGTTCACAAACAGTTATAACTCCAGCTCCAGGGGATACCACGCCATCTTCTGGCCATGAGGGCCACCAGGCACACATGTGGTGGACAGGTATATATATCTGTGTATACAGGTAGACAAAATTTCTAAACCCATAAAATATAATCAAAGTAATAATAATAAATCTTGAATGGAATATAAATAAGAAATGGCCTCTGGACTCCTAGAGGCTCCAGCCTCCTGCTTCAGGACTAGCAGGCTAAGCAAGAGAGAAAAGTAGTAATAATTAATGCCTCTCTGGGGTTACCCTCTTTGCTCACTTCATATGTTAGCCAAATTTGAATTTGCAAATTGGTTGGCATTGGTAATTCCTAGTTTTGTTAGGACACTTGTCTGTCTGTCAGCTTTCCATTACTATAACATACACCACAGAAACTCAGCTTACACAGAGAAAAGGTTTATTTTGGTTCAAGGCTTTGAAAACTGTAACAGATAGTTTCTTATACTTGGCTCTTTTGGTTCTGTGGAGAGGTAGCTCATCATGGCTGCAGCACCACAAGAAAGGTAGCAAAACCTTTCCTTCATTGCTCTGAAGAAGAGGAAGGAGCAAAGTCCCATGGTGTCCCCTGAGGGCATGGTCCCTCAATTCTTAAAATTTCCACCACCTCTCAACAGGCCAAGGTACAGACATAAGCTTATATATGTTGAACCATGAGGGCCACACATACAATCAGAGCAATACATGCTGTATAATTTGTATGAAAAGTATAATGACCCAATGAAGTTTAGTGTCGTCACTACTTCTTATTCTGATGCAACAGAAGTCATGTTCCAACTATTTTTAGAAAAGATTTCTTTCAGTTATCAGGAACTTTTGGAGAACTCATAAGGAAATGAAGTAAATGTGGCCAGGAACAATTCCATCTTTTTTCTTCACATAGCCCATGGATTCTCATTTAATATCACTTTGAGGGCACTGCAGTTAATATTAATAAGAAGACCAATGACCCCTCTGCAGCCTCAGAGAAAGAAAAAGTCATCAGTCTTTTAATGCTCTTCTCAAGGCAGCCTGCCTTGAGTGCTTAGGACATCAGATTGTCAATGGATCTTGCCACCCTGTGGCGGAGTCTCTATCATCGTGGTATCTCTAATCATAACACAGTGAGAATCAGATATTTTACTCTAATGAGTGTCATCTTAAAGAGTGTGCTGTGATGAATATATGTAAATATCTCATGAATCCAAGCGTACTTTTAGCTCTGAACTCTGGCTTCCAGGAGCCAGCCCTAATTGAATAATAGAATACTCACAATGGAGTGCCCGTAAGGGAGCTGGAAGTGTCCTGGAAAGTCAATGCAAATGGGTCAGGATGCATCACCATCACTAGCATGGAATTTGAAGTAATTCTTCAGTTTCCTTGTGTCTTGCAAATACCAGCTGAAGATATTAGATTTCAAGGAAGACATGATATGATTTTAGATACTGACTGCTTTCTTTTAGGCAGAACTCCATTGATCTTCAATATAAAACACACCTCTTAGACCCTCATTGGGTGCTCCACGAATATCTGTTAACCACAAGGAAAATTCTGGAAGGTCACTAAGGGAATGGCTAGGACTTTGCTGAGCCCTTTTTTGGGGGTTGTATTGCAAGATTCCCCTCAGGCAGTGCCCTGGATTTCTATCTTTTAGCTCAGAGGAAAAACAGTCATGTCTCCTTTGTCCCCTAAGGCCAGACCTTCATCAAGTTCCATTTAAACTGCTGAAACACTGCCGTAGCTTGTTTCTCTTACCCTGCATATATGTGGCAGATGATTCTCCTTAACGTATTGCTTTGAGCATATTCCTTTCTTAAAGGATTCTGAATCACTCTTAGTAACCACTCACCTGGTCAGGTACTATGTAGCTCAAGATAGGATCAGAATAAAAAGTTACAGATAGAACGTTTGGTGACAGTGCTGTGATAAGAACTAACAAAGTCAAAACTTTCAGTATTAAACAGAGATATCTGCCTAAAAGTGCAATAACATACAGCAGGGCATTTGGCTTAAAGTCTGTAAGCAGTGTCTTTCGAAGGGCCTGATTTCCTCTAGTCACCTTCTCCTGTGAATGAGCATTGTCCCTATGGTCATATGGCTGGCACATCCTGAGCATATACTCATTCAAGAGACACAAAACGCTCTCTCATTCTAATGAAGGAATGGGAATGGGGGAGGGGGTGGAGTAGCCAGGAGAGAAAGGAGGGCAGGAAGGCAGGAATGAGGGAGGGTGGGCCTGGTGGCTTTTTAGAAGGAGAAAAAAGAATTATCTGACAAGAAATTAAATGCTACAACTTAAAGAGAAAATAATCTCTGCAGAGTACATATGTGATATCTTGGGAGACAAACACATGAAACAAGTAGAAATGGGCATGGAAGAGACCATAGTTCCATGGTGAGGGTCCAATCTCATGTTGGTGCATTCTAGAGTCATGTTGAAGATGATCTCAACCTGTCTGAGAGGGACTCTAGTTTAGGGGAATTGCAGCAGAAAGACCACAAATGGGCGGGACTGGGGTCCTGGACTGAATAAAAAGGAACTGAGCAGAAGCCTCCATCTATCCCTTTCTGGATGGAGACTGCAGTATGAACAGCTATCTCTAGCACCTGATGCCAGAACTTGGCCTCCATAATGAATTTGTACTCGAACTGTGAACCAAAGTAAACCTCTCTCTATTTAAATTGCTTCTTTTCAGGATTTAGATTACAGCAATGAGAAAACTGGCAGGTATGTGCAGTAACTTACTGATCACTCACTCTGTAATTCAAGAGAAACATTCTGATAAAAGGTTCAATGTGTGATCATGAGAGATAGCTCATTTGCTAACATGCTTGCCTTGTCCACATGTGGACCTGAGGTTGATCTACAAAAACCTATATACAAACTTGTATGTGATGGCTGTGGTGCACAGCTGTAACAAAGATGCTTAGAAGGCTGACACAGGAGAATTCCAGGACTTTACTAGACCTCCAGCATGTATGGGTCTGTAAGCTTCAGGCCAGTGGAAGAGCCATGTCACATATGGCGGGCACATAGCCTATCCTCTGACCACTCCATATATCCATCCAGATACACATGAAAGCCTGTGCACATGAAGAGAGTGAGTTAATGTGTAATATCTAGACACGTACCTTATTGGGAAAGTACTATGTTTCTAACAGTTCAGTTAATTCTTGCTATCTTTCTTCATTGAGGCAAATGCTTTCAGTGCCACATAGAAGTTTTAAGTAGGGAAAAACAGAGCCTAAATCTTTAGTTCATGTTCTGATGAGAACTAGTTCTTTTACAAGGAAGTTCCTGTGGCCCCATCTTTGGATGGAGTGTGATTTCATGTTTCTCACAGTTTATTGGACACCAAACACTGTGCTCCCCATATCCCACTTCCTACACATGTTGTGTGTATAATAAATCACATGCTAACAGTAGTTCTGGTAATTAGAGAGCAGATTGTGATTTTTCAAGTTCCCCTCCAGGTGAAAGTTGTCAGCTTTTCCATCCTCTCCCATGCAGAAGGCTCGTGCTGTCATAGCCTACATGAAGTGGACTGTGCAGGTTAGATCTGAAAGCATCCCGTATCCAGCTGACTATGTTTGAAGTATTGCCACTCTCCCATGGCAGGAGATGTTTTAAATCAGAGAAACAGAAAGCACCATGGAGGGAACACTCTTTTATTGTTTTATTTTTTTTTCCTGGAGGTTTGTATTCCTGGTGACATTGCTTGGAAGCCAATCTTTTCCCTCCAAAATTTGGACTTCCTGATAGTGAATGAACTGCTCTTTCCATTTTCAGAAAGTCAAGAGGGAATATAAGATGGGACTGTGGCATGAGATATATGTAGGATATATTTTTGCCATGATTATACAATAGGAAGAAGAGAGAAAGGAAAGGAAGGGTGGGAGGGGAGTGAGAGATCCAGAGAAAACTATCAGAGAGATCCATGGGAGGGAACAGATGTAAGAGATGCATGAAGACACATAGAGAAATGGATAGACGAGAGAGAAATATAAATGGGGTAAGTATCACCTTTAGCTTTAGCCTGGAGGCTGTCGACAATTACAAGATAAAAACAAAAGCATAATATCGTCGGATGCAAGTTAACAGTCTAAAGTGCATTTTAGTTAACCCAGAAGCAGAAAGACTCAAATGGTATATACTCACTTATATCTGCATACTAGCCCAAGGGGCATGTCCCACGAAAGCCTTCACTTACCAGGAAACTGGGACAGAGGGGAGGACATCCTATTGGGACTCTAGATGAGAGAACCATGTGAGAATAGCAATGTAGAAGGATCCAGTGGGTCCTAGAAACCTACAAGTAGAACATTATGATAGGCAGATTTGGGCCAAGGGGTCTCGCTCAAACTAAGGCACTAGGCGGTAAAATTTAAACCCCTACCCTGATCTAGCCCATGGACAGGACAGTCTCCACACTTGAGTGGAGAGAGGGATTTGACTTTCTCATGTACTCTGGTGCCTCACATTTGACTATGTCCCCTGGAGGGGGAGACCTAGTGGCACTCAGAGGAAGGACAGCAGGTCACTGAGAAGAGACTTGATACCCTATGAGCATATACAGAGGGAGGTAATCCCTCTGAGGAACAGTCATAGGGGAGGGGAATAAGGGAAAAATGGGAGGGAGGGGAGAATGGGAGGATACAAGGGATGGGATAACCATAGAGATGTAATAAGAATAAAATAATAAAAGTAAAAATAAAAATTAAAAAAAAAAGAAAATTTCAATTCCATCAGTAAATAAACATACTGCCTATGGTCTGAGAGCAATTTTTATGTGGTTAAATACTGGGGAAAGCAACCATGGCATGACACATAAAGTTCTATGAAATTCTAATTTCCATATGAACAATGACTTATTGATGCTTGGTTCCCTCACTCATGAATGTGTTATAGAAATCTGATTTTTCTTACTATAACCAAAGAGTGAGTAATCATGCCTACAAACTGCAGACTGGCTTCCTTCAACTTGTCTTTTCTAGACATTTCTTGGACAGTGGTTAGAGAAAATAGGAAATATTTGAAGGACCAATGGACAATGCAAATGATTGGAGTGCTGTATTATTTGTATTGCACTAAAATTACTCAGCCAATTGATGTTGGCTGAATGCTAATTTAAATAGCCCTGTCATGATAGACAGTGAGACTTCCTATTGGGACTCTAGATGAGAGAGGTAAGGAAGAATAGGGAAATAGAAGGATCCAGAAGATCCTAGCAACCTACAAGAAGACCATTAAGGCTGGCAGATCTGGACCCAGGTAGGTCAGTTTAAACTACTGTACCAACCAAGGACAATTCACACAGTAAACCGAGAACCGCTATCTAGATCTAGCCAATGGACAGCACATTCTCCACAATTGTGTGGAGAGCAGGGATGGACCTGGACATGAACTCTGGTGCCCCCTATGTGATCACTTCCCATTGGTGGGGAGACCTGGTGACACTCACAGAAAGAGTAAGCAGGCTACAAAGAAGAGGCTCGTTAGGCTGTGACCTTATAGTGGAGGGTGAGGTCCCTTCTGTCACATACCTAGGGGAGGGGAATAGGATGAAAGCGGGAGGGAGGGGGAACAGGAAGATACAAGTGAGGGGATAGCAATTGTGATGTCATCTGAATAAATTACTTATATAAAAATTTAAAAATGCCCCCATCATTTATGGTATTATTTACTACAGAAATGCAAGTCATTTAAGAGACTATGTCTGGGTCGAGGTGGATAAAGTTTTATTTAATCTTGAAAAACTCCCAGCTATCCAGGGCAGAGGATGAAATTCTTTTTTTTTTTAATTTTATTAATTTATTCTTGTTACATCTCAATGGTTATCCCATCCCTTGTATCCTCCCATTCTTCCCTCCCTCCCATTTTCCCCTTATTCCCCTTCCCTATGACTGTTCCTGAGAGGGATTACCTCCCCCTGTATATGCTCACAGGGTATCAAGTCTCTTCTCGGTGACCTGCTGTCCTTCCTCTGAGTGCCACCAGGTCTCCCCCTCCAGGGGACATGGTCAAATGTGAGGCACCAGAGTACGTGAGAAAGTCATATCCCACTCTCCACTCAAGTGTGCAGACTGTTCTGACCATTGGCTAGATCTGGGTAGGGGTTTAAAGTTTACCGCCTGTATTGTCCTTGGCTAGTGCCTTAGTTTGAGCGGGACCCCTTGGCCCAAATCTGCCTATCATAATGTTCTACTTGTAGGTTTCTAGGACCCACTGGATCCTTCTACTTTGCTGTTCTCCCATGCTCCTCTCATCTAGAGTCCCAATAGGATGTCCTCCCCTCTGTCCCAGTTTCCTGGTAAGGGAAGGCTTTCATGGGACATGCCCCTTGGGCTAGTATACAGATATAAGTGAGTATATACCATTTGAGTCTTCCTGCTTCTGGGTTAACTCACTCATTATGATCATCTCTAGCTCAATCCATTTATCCACAAATTTCGGGAATTCCTTGTTTTTAATAGCTGAGTAGTGCATTGCCTTCTGAGTTTTCATCTTCTTGGTGGAGAGTAGGACATAGATGCTCATCTTCCTTTCTACTCTACACTAGATGGATCTGGTTCTCTGAGACTTAGGGAATCCTTGATTCTCTGTGTCCTGGGTCTGGCTTGTGGAGGAGAGGACTTACCCTATGAAATTGGACATCTGAGGGGTGTGTGTGTATGTGTGCGTGCGTGCGTGCGTGCGTGCGTGCGTGCGTGCGTGCGTGCGTGCGTGCGTGTGTGTGTGTGTGTGTACATACAAGATGGTAAAGTATCAATTTTGGACAGATCCATGGCTCTTCATTTTGTGGTTGCTGTCCTGAATGCTCAGCAGGATTTTTGCTGCTAAAATGAACCCAGTTCCCCTTTGCATTTCTTTTTACTTTTCTATTTTGAGGGGAAAATATCTTACCAAATTGCCCAATTTGGCACCCAAGATCAGCTTCTCTTACCTCCGCATTGGTGGGGATTACAGGTCTCTGTTATCATGCCCGGGTGACTTTTGGATTTAAAGTGAGTCAATTTGAGCTTTCGGTACAGGAATATAATTTAAGTTTGAACAGCAGAGTCCCAGATTCCACATCTATTCAGATATGAATGTATGACAAACCAAAGAACTAATGTGCACTGGAGTGGTGCATTACTAATGTTTTTGTATAATGGTCTAGTAAAATTATAAAACTATTTTCACTCACAGTGAAGAAAAATACGCATGTCTTCTCTTGTTAAATATGTTTTGATTGATTTTTGTGGATTCAAGTTGCATACAATTGGAAATCCTCAGAGTAGGTACCAGTATAAGGTAAGGTTTTGTTTTGTTTTTTTTAGATTTTGATCTATCTTTACAGAATCATTTAATTTTAGTGCATGAACACATGTGAAACTGGCTTATTTTTGTCTCTCATTTCAAGGTCTTACAAAAGGCTTTCTAATTGGGTGATCTGGTAGCCTTAGAGTCTGTTTCTCCTTCCCTTATAGTAATTCATAGTGAACATACTTGTCATTACCCAGGCAGAGATGATCATGGCTGATTGATTATACCTGTTTCCATTTGATTCATAAAGTGCCCCACAGATATACAAATGCTCTTTTGGATAAAGACCCACCATTTACCATAGAGAGAAGGACTTACTTTAAGGCAGAGACTCACTGGTGCACTGCCCCTCCATATGCTAAAAGCTTTCCTCAGCAACTCTCCTGTCAGTTCTGCTTCGTGAACTCTGCCTCTTCCATAGTGTGCAGCAGAGGCCTCCCAAGTCATGACAATTGACCTTCTTGCATAGGGTTTGAGAAATGAGGATTATTGCTTTGACCCTGTTGGAAGCAGTGTCTGGACATGATAAAGAGTGACAGCAGATAGAACTCAGATGTGTCAAGGACTCCTCCGCAAAGCTAAGGATGCATTCCAAAATGCTCAGGAATGATATTAGTGTCGATAGGGCTCTCTTTGGAACGTAGGGATACAGACTTAATAACTTGATTTTTGTTACCTTAAACAAGATGCAAAGAAAATCGGTTCATTTGATATAGATGTTTACCTTTTAAGTTACCTTTAAGACTCATTAGCAGCCAATGTATTAGGGTTCTTATTATTAATAAATCATTTAAAACAGACCAGTTAAGTTAGTATAAGAGAAACAAAGTGACAATCATGCACAGGGAACACTTTGAGAAACGGCTGCAGTTTCACATTTTATTCCATTTCCTTGCCTTCCCATGTTAACCCTGTTTTATGAGAAGTCACATCCATGTAATTGCAAATGTGACTGGCTTGCATTTCTAAGTGGGTCCATGGGGTGTTTTCTACTTTTCTATGTCTTGAAAACTTAAACATAGCTGACAAGGTTATCATTTTATAGCTGTTGAAATGGTGCCATTCATCTGCTGTGATGTAATTTTACATAGTCAGTCCAAACCGTAGCTGTGCATAACAATTCCATTGATATTCTGTCAAATGTCACAAGCTTTCAAGTTCAGTACCTACACATTTATTGCATTGAAGCTAGAGATTACCTGAAAATCATCCTGTCAGGTGCTTCTCTCCATTAGATCAGACGAAGATATAGAGGTCATGAGAGGGGCCCCTGCTGGCTTCATGCATAGGGCAAAATGGTAAAAAGAGTTTGCTGAACACTGGAATAATGGTTTCTGAGTACTTATTTTGGTAGCTCAATGCCGAGCAGAATTCTGGTTTGACTCTCTCATAGGACAGGTTATGCAGCAAACAAAAGGAATGGACTGTCTGCAGTCTTCTCCCCAAACTGTGCTTAGCAATTGTAATTCACTGAGGCTTCTACCAGGCATCATTTAAGTATAAATATAAAACGAAAGGAATACAAGAGAAAGAGGAGGAGAGAGTGTTGTGTGTGTGTGAGTTCGGTTGGTTTGCTTTGTTTTGTTTTCTTAGCAATACATTATAGGGCTTAGAGTACAAACTTTGGTGTCAGATAGAATAGAATTTTTAATTCTGGCCGTACTGTTCTCTTGTCATACGAATTGAAGGAACAGTAAATGGCCCTTCCTGAGCTCTCGTGAAGGGAAATACTGAGGGGGGAATCGTCCCTGCGCACTTAACCATCCTCACAACAGTAACCCTGACACAGTCGTTATGAGAAGTGCAGGGTTGCCATCGTCACTCCTGTTTTGTGCAAACAGAAGGGGGAACATCAAGAGTTTCCTCCACTAACACGTTCTAAACCCAGGGTTACACACACACCTGTGAAGAACTCCATTGACTCGGGAGGCTTCCTACGTATAAGTTAAAACTGGCGATTCACAAGGAGCAAAATCTCTCCAAGCCTCCAGGAACTACAGTGCATTCTCATGGACAGTTTTCATGTCTGTTTTTTTTTTTTTTTTTTAAACTTAGTTTGTCTATTGAGGAGCCCTGTCTGTAGGGGGAAAAAAATCACTTTTCCACTACTGTCTTTAGGAAAGTTCTCAGCTGTTCCTATTTGACCTCAGCAAACTATGTATTAGGTAAAGGTGAAACCTGTTTTCTTACTTATTCTGATGACATCTCTACTTGTGTCTCTGTGAGTAAATTTTACTCTGATGCAGAGGCAAGAGTCACCACGAGCATAACAACATTTCTGCCTATCTACTGACTCTGGTTGTTTCTGCAGCCTTGAGTCTTTCAGGAAGGGCGGGCCCCATCCCAAAGCAGGCAGTGCCCACCAGCCATAGTTGGCCCCTAAAAGGATGCCTCTGCTGATCAGTGGTGCGGTCACTGATAGGAAAGGTAAAGACACTTTCTGTTCCACTCAGTGATCTCTTGTGTTCTCCAAAGATGGCACATACAGGATAAACTCCCCCATCAGCATTTTGATAGAAACCAAGTCTCTATGTGTAAGCATACAGTATAGGTCTTTGCTGTACTGATCAGCCATCAGAAGACCCACACAAGTAAATCTAATTCTCCTCAATACATCCAGACCAAACATTACACAAAAAGCACTGTTAATATTCATTCATTTTTCTCCAAGGTCATTAATCTAAGAAATAGATTTTCTAAGGTTAACACTTTAAGTTATCAAAGCCTTTTTATCTAGTAGTTTCCTTTTGCAAAAAAACCAAAACAAAACAAAATCATGAGTTTTTAAAATATATAGGAACATGTAAAGTCATGAGGTTTGCCCTGAGTATCATCAAACAAACAACAAACAAACAAAATACTCACATATAACCAGTCTCAGCAGGATTTAAATTAACGGCGATTAAAAGGTATAAAATAAGTTTTCAAAAGTGGAAAAAATTTATGCGAATGGAGAACAAACATGGATTTGCAGGAGGGAGCTGCATTTAGATTTCTGGGAAAGAATGTGGAGTCATAATAAGATGTCATATATTTTGTGGCATGGGCAGGTAAAGTATGTTTCACAGTTCCTGAAGGCAAGAAATCTCATATTAAGGTGAGGTGAAACCTGATTCCTCAGAGATCACTCTTTGTACACGGTAGTCTTCCTGTCTTCAGGTCCTTCCTGTGCATATGTGTACTGATCCTTTCTTCTGAGGCCCTCTTAACATCATCTTTCAGTTAATTCTTTGATGACTTCATGTGTAACTACAGTCCTAGTTCAAAGGAACAGGTAATTAGAAGCCCAGCAGATGTACATGTGGTGGTGGTGGTGGTGGTGGTGGTGTTCAGCCCATACCAGAAGCCATCAAAAATAACTCTGGCAGTGTTACCTAGAATTGATTTAAGAAGAACTGTACTAGAATTATAAAAAATGTAGCAACTTGCACTGCACTTAGGGAGGGTTTGGGGCTCAGGGAACTGATACAATGTAGATTCCCAGGCAGGCAATTAGGCAATTCATATCTAGGTTGGAGATTCATCTGTCATCAGAAAAACATATTATAGGATGGGGTTAGGGTTTCACAGTGAATGATGGAGGAAACTCTGGCTATGAGAAGTTCTCCATTTATTTATTTATTTAAAGCTCTAAAGATTTCCTCGAGAATGTTAAACTTCAAGTATCTTTGAGTTAAATCTACCTATTGTAGCCCATTGGAAATTAAAATTGAGACCACTTAAATATACTTATCTACCTATATGCAAAAATAATTTGCTATTATATGTTGCTATGAATGACAAAAAATAAGCCTAAAATAAACATTTATATTTTCTAAACCAAAAATTAAACTCTGGAAGACTGGCATTGTTTTGATGTTGCAATTCTCTTCCATACGCTCTCTTTTTATGAGATGGAATATCTGCTTCTGTGTCTAACCCATGGTAAAAAAAAAAAAAATGACATTTCTTGAGGCCTCTTGAAAGCCCCTCTGTAAATTCATCGAAGAATACATGTGAAAGGCTCGTGATGTCTTCATACCATTATGAAAATAGTTTTGGCTTCACAAGTGCCTGAAAAGCTATGCACACTTCATGAATCAGAGGATGGATCAGAATATATTCTTGTTAGGTGACTCATGTAAGAGACTATGTCCTAACAGAAATGTCTATGACCTTTTAAAGGATGTTATGCTTGCATTTACCACAGTACAGCAGAGGATTTGTGGCACGGGCCAGATTGTTGCTTTTGGATGTTTGTTCTGCACACATCAGTTTGTCTATGTTTTGGGCACATGGGTTTATCTTCCTGACATAGCTTCTAGTTTTTCCTTTTATTAAATATATATTGCATTCTCCAACAATATAATCTGAAGATAGTTTCCACTGCTTCTACTTCTTCCAGCCCCCCTTCTTCCACACCTCCACTCCCATCCAGATCCACTTCCTTTCTGTCTCTCATTAGAAAAAAAAAATTGGCTTCTAAGAGATAACAACAAAACACAGCACAATAAAATATAATGAGATAAAACAAAAACCATCATTTCAACATTGGACAAGTCAACAGAAAAGTAAAAGAGCCTCAAGTAAAGGCAAAAGAACCAGAGACCCACTCATTTACATATTCAGGAGTCCCAAAAAAGTACTAAATAGAAAGCTATCATATATATGCAGATGACCTGGTCCAGACCTGTGTAGGCCCGTGTTAGTGTCTTCTTCTTCTATTTTTTCCTTAAGCTTTCATTATCTGGTTTTTTGTTTGTTTGTTTGTTTGTTTGTTTGTTTCCTGTCCTACTCTTTGGCAGTTTAATACTTGTATTTAATAATTTTAGATCCTTGTCACGCTTCTTCATTACCAACTCTCTTTCCTTTCCTTTTGCCGCCCAGATGCTCTTATTCTCCGAGAACGTCCTGCCCTACTTTCATGTGCTTTTGCATGTGTGTGACCCACTGAGTGTAAATAGGGTTGCCTGTGTGAGCATGGGTGGGGGGTTGTTTATTGGAGCATAGGCAGCTTATCAGTGGCTACACGCCATTAACTGTCAGTAGTTCCTAGGGGAAGGGTGGAGACTTTGGGGCCCTCCTGGCTTCCAGGATGAAATGGTAGTAAGTCTATCTTGTGCTGTCTTGTGAAGGTAACCCCAGCTCCATTGAATTCATACCTGTCATGTCCTAAAGACACATTTCAGAGCAGTCTTCTCAAACTTCAGGCTCTTAGGTTATATTTGTCTTTTCTTCCACCATGTTCCCTGAGTTTTGTGAACTTGGGAGGAGGATGTGATACAGGTGTTTTGATTAGGGCCACCCAGCTTCAACCTCCTTTTTTTTCCATTTAGTCCATTTTTTCACTATTATTTTGGGAAGGAAGTCAGCATAATGATTACTACTAGGGCCACATGGTATCTTTTTATAGAGAGCCATTTGATAAATCTTTTAGGTTTTGCTGCCACTGTGCTCTCACTTATTAACTATGGTACAATCAGTCACATGTGCACAAATGGGTATGACTATGCTTCAATTAAACTTTACTTAAATAAACTGAAATTTAATATAATTTTCATGTGTTATACAGTGTTCTGCTCACTTAAAAACCTGAACATTGTTAACTCTAAATGGAACTAAATCAGACATGAGGCAGAGTAACTCTTGTCAATGTCTGATTCAGACCTTAGAGTTAGAGGTATGGCCTTTGAAGTCAGGAGAGGGCTCAGTAGACATGTGTAGGCAGAGCCTGGGTGCCTCTCTGGACTTCTCCGCAAAATAGAAACAGTAGTGAATACAAACATAGTTTTATGAAGGTGCCTGGGTTTAATATTCACAACCAATATGGTGGGTGACTTAGTGACCTCTTACTGGCTGAACTATGACAGGTTGCTAGTGCTTTTATTAACGAATGGGGCACTCAAAATTAATCTTACCATGAGCTTATTTTTTCATCTTCTACTGAGAAAAATTAAGCTAGCAAAGCATTTTTTTTCTCCATGGTTCTCATTTTCTTCATCGTTGATAGAAAGTTGGGGTGCTGGTGGGGGACAGGTCTACTAAAAATACTGAAGACTCTGAGCCTATAAATGCTAATTGGCTTGCTTGTGTCCTTATAGCCTCATCAAAAAATGAGAATGAAGCAAGATGACCATTCCCCTGAGAAGTATAGGAATTTAAAACTATACCCCAGAGGAACAAGGTTCAACACTTCAGGTCATTTTAATTAACCAAAACAAGAAGTCCCATGAGACCATGATGGATGATTGACTGCTCTTCCATTTTGAATTGCTTACTCATGCTGGTTGCAAATGTCCACTTTTCTCAATTAAATTTCATGTTTGAGTGAATGAAATATAACAGTTATTTTGTTTTATCCTGGCATTTCATTTATCACAAGTGCAAAGACAACCCTGGAATTAATAAGTTAAACATATAATATTGAAGCGCCAATTAGAAGACAGATCTGGTCAAGTTAATGTAATTAAATGAGAATGCACAGTCTGGGTAACCATGAGAAGCTTATGTGTCATGGTATCCATGCATCACTTCTTGATTTCATGTTAATGTTCCTTCAATTCTCCACTCACGATAAAATTGTGTTTTTATGCTCCTTAGAGATCTTGGCCAAAGCCATTTTTAGGGGGTTAGACAGTATTAGACAAAGTCCTTTAAATCTAATCATACTGTAGTAAACAACCTCGATGTGGACTGACCATATACAAAGATTTCTACTAGGCAATCGAGATATGATATCAAAAATAACAAGGATATCATATTCAATGAAGGGTGGTGAAAAGAAAATGGAAAATAAATGAGACAAAAATTATAGTGTAAATGACTAGGAGAAAATGGTTTAGGAACCACTTTAGATTATTTGGCTAGTGTGAATCACTCTGAGTAACCGACATTTGATCTTGCAGGATGTGCCAGTGCTGACCAGGTGAAGATAAGATTATGGGGGCGGTGAATACATTAGAACTGCACTTATTGTTAGTCCTGTATAGACACTGTCCACATAATGCTCGGAATCAACCTGTGAGGTACATCGTGCTAATCAGTTTACAAAGCAGACATTTGACACACCTAGGACTCCAGTCATTTACTGAACATGAGCACTTGTGGGCATCAGAACCAAAATTTGACACTGCAATTTGTGTTTAGAGAACTATATTGCTTCCTGAAAAGGAGCAGTCCACAGACTGGGTAGAGAATGCTGTCTGTTTTGAGGTCAGCCTTACATCCTCACAGTCAGCAGCTTCCATGAACTAGAAACCACTGAAGCAAATTCACAAAAAGGGAGCAGTGAGTTGATGCACTTTGTCCAGTATTTTTGCAAAAATGTTAAACATGCATTTGTGAACATATGATGGCCCAATATTATGAGTGAGCTTCATGGAAAAAAAGTAATTTGGCTAATAATTTCTAAATCAGTTTGATCATTTTCAATATAAACTTAGGGACCAGGGGGTTGTGAAATCATCTGTACTCCATTACTTTATTTTACCATGTAGTGCTTGCTTCCAAAAATACTTTATTTATTAGATAAAATGGTGTTCCTTTCTGCCTTTAGTTTATATCCTAGCTAATAAGCATAGAGTTTGTATCAACACAGAAACAAAAGAGGCCCCAAGGTTATATTTGCACAGGAGGTTTTATTTTATCACTACATCGTCAGAACAACTACAGGATACTGTTTTGACATGTCTTAAGTGTCATTTGGAGGAATATGGGAGCCACATAATTCTGTGACCATAGCACTGTGCCCAGTGGCTGTACAATGACCTAATAATGCCAACTACAGTAGAACCCAAGGAAGGAGAGAGCAACAAGTTTATTCAAATGACTGCTTATAAAACATATGTTAATGATAAAAACAGCACATTTTACTTTACAATTTACTTTCGAAAATGCTTATAAACCATCTATTAATTGTGGAAATTCTTACACTGAAAAGTGAATTGTGGGCTAAATACATAGGCTGACCTTTTATTTATCTGTCAAGAAGTTTTGTGTCTTCAAGTCAAATTGGCTTACTACATGATACCACATAATGGAGACAAATTTCTGTAATTTTTCCTATATCTCAGTATCTCAATATCTCACACACACACACATGTCATAAAAGACATAGAAATACCAGAAACATAGGACACTCTGTGTGGATAGTCACAAGTTTCAAAAATATTATGTAGTATGGTTTGTGAGAGATACATGAATAAATAATTATAATACAATAATAAAGATGATGGTGACATTAATGCTTCCAACATTTATAGTGTTTACACTGTATGCCCAGTGCCATGTGAAGCAATTTGTTTGTATGCTTACTAATCCTCAAAAGAGGTTTCAAGGTATTTCTTACTGTTAACGAAGGAGTAAAAGCTTGGAGAGTAGCTGGACCACAGAGCTAATAATTGGGAAATCAAGATTTAAACAAGTTGGTCAGACTCCAAAAACATGCTTGTTATATTTTGTGATATTTCCCTGAAAAAATCAGCAGGTTTTATTCAGGATGATGAGCTAAAAGTTTATAAGGTCAAGTCAGTTTGGGAACATTGGGTCAAGTTGAGTTAAACAAATTTATTAACTGAAAGGCTTTCCAAATCTTTGATATGCTAATATTGAAATTCATCTCCAAGGAAATAGCAGCATAAATTTTAACCATGTATATTTAATTATATGAAGAATTATAGAACCATCTCCATATATATGCATCTGTGGATGGACACACACACACACACACACACACACACACACACACACACACACGTGGGAAAATAAAAGAACATTTCTGAAAGGCCTGCTCCTGCCAATATATAATGCATTTTAAAGAGGGTGATTATATAAAACTGTTTGAGAGAGAAAGAATGAAAAGGACTTAATGTATTAAACACTTGAATGGCTCATGAGAAAATTCAAAACTTTAAATGGATAATGGGGAAAACAATATTAGGAAACTTAGAACTGTATTGTTTTATTTCTGATTTTGATTGTTTTAATTTCAGTATGAAAAAATGGCATAGTAAAATAAAGATAAATTACAGGAATAGAAAATTTTTCAAAAGGCATTGTAATACCAGAAGTCATGTATGAACTGGCCCTGTCATCTGAAATGGGAGTATACAGGCTAAGGAAGGGTTTCTCCTTTAGAATTCAGGAAGAAGAATTTTGTGCAAGCTGCTGAGGTCAGAACAAAATGGAGGAGAAAAATCAGCTCTTCCAATTAAAGAGTTGTCAGTGAACCTGGAGAGAGCAGGTTCCTTTGAGCAATGAGGGTTGGAACCCTATTAGATGGGGTTAAGGAAAGTGAAGGTAAGGATTGTAGAATATTCTTATTTTATTGGCAGAGAGCTGTGAAAGCAGTGGCACTGACAAGGGCAACTTCATTTAAGAAGGAAAATCTGAATAGATTTGAAGGTAGAAAGCAGGAACATGGTTAAGTGCTGAGGGTGAATTGAAGGATAATTAAGAACCAATATTCCAGAGAGATTTTAGGACTTTAAAATCAAAGACATTCACCAGTCTTCCTGGATTTGAGGCCAGTAGACTTCTACTGACATCAAAAGAAATGTGAGAAGAGAGGAGGGAATAAGTAAATTCTTAAAAATATGAAAGCAAATGCAAAAGACATAAAAATTTTTTTTCTTATGATTACCTTGACTCATCCCATGAAAGAGAGAAGAAAAAAATCCTTTCACTACAACTTTGTAGTTGACTAGACAATGACGCAAATAATTTAAACCTTTTATGCACTCACTATTTAGGTTAGAATTTAATTTACCCAAACTTTATAACATTGTTTTGTTTTGACCATTCATGTTTGCACATGCATTTTAAATTTCAGCTTGCAAGTTTTCATGTAGTTTGAAATAATGATACAAGTAAATCATGAGTGGGGTACAACTGAGACTGGGTACCCTATGACTGAAGTGTGTAAATATCCTCTGCGTTTACTTTTTCTGGGAATAATACAATGAACCAGTGCAAAAAGAAGAAACCAGGAAATGAGACTGAAAAGAGAAATGAAAATAATAGCAGTCAGTGGTAATAAGGAATATTCTTAAATAAATGATCAATAACTAATAAATAGGTAAAGATAAGGAGGTTGGCTCTAGACTGCAAAATATGTATGAAGAAATGGTGTAAATTTAGAAATGGAAGATAAAATAGTTTCAAGAAAATTTACATGGCACCTATAATTCCTGGACCACAGGTACTACTGTCCATGGTCCTGAGACCCGAGTGACCTTTCAAGAAAATTTATATTCTCAATATCCCTTGTGGATAATGTCTGTACTTGGGCTGCAAAGATGAAGAACATAATAGTATATAAAACAAAGACACCACATTGAAGGAATTAAAGAAGATTGAAAATGGACTAGTATTGGGATTCTACTTGGTGCTACAACAAAAGACCACATGGAAGCAGCAGGTTTTCCTACCACAGAACAGATTTAAAGGAATGCCCCATATTCTTGCAGGTTCTATGAGAAACCTCAAATAATACCACTGTGGCATATCTTCCTATATGAAGATATGTGCAAAGTGCTTAGCATAGTGTGTAAGACATGTGCAAAATGCTTAGCATAGTATGTGTGTGTGTGTGTGTGTGTGTGTGTGTATAGATGATTTTTAATATGACAAATCATGGTGTTCTTTTTATATTCTTTCTTATTCTAGAAAACAGTGACCCCAGGAAGAAAGAGTCTAGCCCAGGTCTAACATACCCAAAGGATGTGAATATACATAATTCGCTTCCACTAAAGCTAGACATTACTATCAGAAACAGACTGTTATGTGCTATTGCTTTAGATCTTGGCAAAAAGATGCTAGCACTTATGGAAGAGCCATGTAGGTTCAATTTCCACTAGATATTTATTGAACACCTTTACCATACCAGGCTTTATTGTAAAAAAAAAAAAATACTGAATGGGGCTGGCAAGTTTCAGACGTTTTTGGAACCTGTACTCTAACTGCTTTTTGTAGGTACATTTTTTTAAAGAGAAGTGAGAGAAATCTAGAAAATGAGATACATAGCCAAACAAGTCATGCAAATGATGATTTATGTTTAAGAGTCTGTATAGTATGTAGAAAAGCATCATTCAGTGTTCTTAACAGTGTTTCATCATAACCCCCAGAAACTGTAAATATGATGTATTTTTATAACAAAAAAATCTGCAAATGTCTTTTGGAGGAAGATATTATCCCAGGTTATCTGAGGGTATTCAATATAATTATGTGGTCCTTATAATATGGAAGAGAGGGGCAGAGGGGGAACTTAGAGTAAGTAGTATGAGAAAGTCCCGGCTGTCTTTGAAGGTAGAAGAAAACTACTCAGTCAAGGAATAAAGACAACTTCAAGGAGCTGGAGTCTCCAAAATAAAATGATGTCCTATTAATTCTGTGAAATTAAGACGTTAAGACCTGTTAGACTTTTGACCTTTTGACCCTCAAGCTAGAAGTACATATGCTGGTGTAAGCTACTAATTTTGATGTAATTTGTTATGTGAACAATAGACAATGATACAGGAAGTAAAAGGAAACACAGAGTGCATTCCTGATAACATCTTCCCTAAGACATAGAAAGCCTGACCTTCTTATCTTGAAACCATAGAAAATCATTCTGTGATAAAAAAAAGGAACTTGAGCTATATAGAACAGAAGAAATGGAGTTACTGATAAGAACATGGCATACCTTATGATTCCTAAGGAGAACAATGGAGCGCAATTCTTAAATAAGTCTGGATCCAATAGTAGGAACCACTGTGAATGTTGTATCTAGTGAGCATTTTCTTCTCTGCAGCTCTGTCTCCAGAATCGTTCTATTAGTGTCTTCAAGTCTTCAGTCTAGAGGGTTGGGTATAGTACTGACACAATTGCAAAGTACAACTACAAGACCAGGCACCAAAGTGTAGGAACTTCTCTTTTCTTGTGGAGACTCACCTCTCTCAGCTTCACTTGGAGAAATAAATCCTCACTGTTCCAGTATGGGCCAAGTCTTGGTTTGCACTTAGCATATTCAGCCAAAGACTCTGCTTTACATAAAATGTCTGCTCGAGAAAAGGAAGATTGTTATAAGCTGGTCATCAAGATAAAAATTGTTTATTTTGCTATCTTTGTATCACAACTAGCATGATAGGGTTAATCCCTTTCAGTTCCTGTGGTTTCGAATCTCTCTGAATAAAGAACCATGTGAGGCAATATGAATGGTATACAGACAAACATTCATTTAAAAATTAGCTTTTTTATGCCTAGAGTTCTTGTAAGTATTTGAGCCATAAAGACATTGTAATAAGGTTTATATGTATAAAACACCATGACTGTAAACAACTCAGGGAGGAAAGGGTTATATTAGTTTACAAGCCTAAACTTACATGCCATGCTCAAGAGATGTCAGGGCAGAACATTCTGCCGGGTGTGAACCTGAAGACAGGAACTGATGCAGAGCCCAAGGAACAGGACTGCATAGTGACCTGTTCCCCCTGGCGTGCTCATTCTTCTTTCTAATAGCACTCCAGGACCACCTGTCCAGGGATAGCAGCACCCAAACAGGGCTGGACCCTCCTACACCAATCAATAATTAAGAAAATAAATGATAAGCCTGAAGTAGTGGTGCATACCTGTAATCCTAGCACTCAGGGAGGCAGAGGCAGGCAGATCTGGCAAGTCTGTTATGCAAAGCAAGCCCAGGACAGCCAAGGCTACACCAAGCAACCCTGTCTCCAAAAACCAAAATCCCCTCTCCCCCCCCAAAAAAATAAAATAAAATAAAAAGAAAGGCATGTACTCTACAGTTGCCTATAGGTAAATCATATAGTGCCCCTCCACCCCCCAATTGAGAGTCCTTGCCAAAATAACTCTAGATTTTGTCAAATTGACATAATACTAGCCAGAACTGACATAGAAAGCAGTAGGCTTAAAGTATGGAAGAAAGAAGGTTTTAAAATATGGGATCTGAGATGAATAGAAGGGATGTGCACACAGACAAAGGGGCACAGAGTCCTGATTATTAGACTCGGGTTGGGTGGGACTAAAGAAAACTCCCAGAGGAGGCAATTAGAAATTCCAGGCAAACAAAAAAAGATGAAAGAAAACGTCTAAACACTTAGAGCCATGAAAATAATCAGCAAGGACAGGACCCAGCCTGCAGTTCATGTGACAGGGCTTGTAAGAAGAGAAAACCCCAGCTATTCAAAGCTCACATTCCAGCACTGAAGTGCTTTTGGGTAATAAATAATGATTATAAGGCTTGAACGCATCAGTAGTCACAAAACAGCATACTTTGAGAGTTTGGCTGGTAAGCTTGGGGATACAAGGTCAAGTTCAAATTGAATTTAGAAGACTAGAAATGTTCCTAGGATAAACCGGCTTTTAAACAGTTTCATAAATAGTCAAAGGTTGACAGGTATGACAAAACACAACCTGAAATTAATTACAATGCTCCTCGGTTTCAGAGCGCACAAACATTATGCAAGGAGCTACCTCCATGCACATCACCTAAGCCCGCGATCACGTGTTCCCCAAGGTGACATGGTTTCCATGAAACTGACTCTGTAATGATCTCTATCACCTTCCTTTGTTGTTCTTTCCTTCTTCTTTTTGGTTTTCATTTTTAAAGAATCGTCTGGATTCTGTAGTGAAGATATCTGAACTATGCGAGGCAAAATGTGGGAGACCATGTAGAATACCGAGTGGCAGTGGAAACCCTGGAGGAAAAGAATTTCCATCACAAAGTGTTCCCTTCTTGGCAGTCTTTGAAGTAGGCCACTGGCTTGCACATACCCGATTCCTTTTGCTTTCTTTCTTTCTTTCTTTCTTTCTTTCTTTCTTTCTTTCTTTCTTTTTTAAATTAATCATTTGAACATGATGGGGCTTCAAATGTTTACTGGGTGATTATAAACACCATGAGGGGCCAAAGAAAAGCTCCTGGGACACCATATTCATCCTCATCCTCTTTTTTAGATTTTGTTTTGATGCATCATCAATTGGAATTTTTAATTCCAACTACTCTCAAGTGTCACAGCAATTTTCCAAAGTATATTATCAAAGTTCTGCATGCTTTGATAAGGGTAATTAAACATGCCAAGTTTGTTTGTGAAGCTCTGAGTCCTCAGTCTTCCCTCCAGTAGCTCGGTTTACCCTATTTAGTTAACTGTTTTCTGCGTTTTAAATTTATGCCACTACAATAACTTACTCCTTTTCAGTTCCTTATAAATCTTGTACTAAAGGTAGAGAAAAGGAACCTGATCAGTGGTAGGCTACAGACATTCTTCTTTGTTTTATTTATTTTCCTCCTAAAGGGAAGCCTTCATCAACTAGAAATCAAATATTAATTGTATCAATCCTTTGACAAAATCCCATACTTCTTATGCAGACAAAAGCATCATTGATTTTTATAAACCAGTAGCAAGTTTGATTTTTTTTTTCTGACTCTGAAAGTTTTGTTTGGAAAAAGGAGAATGAAAGCCAGTTCAAAGTAATCTATCTTTCTACATAAGTATTTCTGTGGCACTTATCACAGCGGTACCTGGGCACTCAAAAGCACTATTAGACTAAAACACATACACCGGAGGGAAAGAAAAAAAAAAGCTAGGAGCTAAGAAAACAGAAAGTTTAAAACATCAACAGAAAAGGGAAAAATGTCCCTTGCTTAGGGACAAACAATAGAATTTTAAAGAAATCCTTGGGAGTAATAATACATACACACTCTTTCCCCTCATCTGTGTCTTTATTTCTAGGAAGGAGGAGGACCCTTCAGGGTCTTTGATTTCAGTACAAAATACTTCTGAGACTTGCTGTGGAAAACCAAGTATGGAATATGATTCTTACTGTGGGAATCTAGGTAGAACAACAGAAAAAGAAAACAAACACACATATACACACAAACACTGTACATATCCATATATCATATATATGGATATATATCCATTTTTGAACCATAAGATATATAGAATTCTCTAGTACAGCAGCCCCTTTTCAGGGAGAGAATATTTAAAAAATGATGAAGTTCAAATTGGATTCAGGTTGGCCAGCCTAATATCCAAATTATTGTATCAACAAGGAGAAACACATATGAAACAGACTGTTCGACTCTGGATATTCTAGAACTAAATGAAGAGGCTAAGTCATAAATCAGATTCTTAAGTGACTTTGTAAATTTGGTATCTTTTATCCCTCTTTATAAAATTAGGAAAACTATAATATTCAATCCCTGTGTTAATCAGAAGGGTAGAACATTTTGTAGTATCAAAGGCTATTTATTCTATTATCTTGTCATATGAGAGCAAAATTGCTCAATAATTGTGTGATTTTATATAAAATATAATCTGTTACAGAATTATTATATATGAAAATTCAAATGTGAAAATGAGCCAATTTCCCTTAGCACATGTAATTTACAGATTTATATTATAACACAGCTCAACATATTGAGAAAAGGCACATTAATGGGAAAGGAATAAATATCTAATTTACAGGGTAGTAACCGCCATAAAGTTTTATTTGTATGATGAAGTAATTTCTGTGTGAGAATAATTCCCACTTCATTTCATGGTGGGTAACCTACTGAATCTTCTGATTTCCCTCTTATTTTAACAAAAATGATTCAATTTTTATGTGACCTTGTTATATCATCAGAAACACTACTGATAGAAATTATATTTCAAAGAGTAAAGCCATCTTCACTCCAGATTTACGTACAAGTTGGCAAATTAAAAGTATTTTAATAAGGCCAGCAGTGATAGTTGAGGAATATGATTTAAACTGAGCTGCTGTGCCAATGAGTGCATTAACTTTATTCAAAAATAGTGTATGTAAAATGGCACACAACTGACATGAGCTGATTATGATAATGTCTCAGTGCAAATTTCTGAAAATCAGGTACTATAAAAATATACCATTAACTTTATGTTAATAAAATATTTTGCTTGATTCCTTTTAAATTATTCATTTGAAGTAGTCTAAAAATATAAAAGAACTCTTATTATCATTCAATTTACATGATTACTTTTAAGTTCACTTTTTTGGTTTAACATAAACAGAGTGTAAAATTCACATCAAGCTTTTGGTATTTAAAATGTGCAATTTTTATGCAAAAGTTGAATGCTGTGTTACATTTTTAAGGTTGTCATTAGTATAAATATAATTTTGACTTCTGATTTGAAACAATTTAACCCTTAGGAGAAATTACCATGTTTCCCAGGTTGACTCATCGTTGCTGCTCTTGATTATAGATGAATTCCTTTGTAAAAACACTTTTTAAGGAATCTAAGCACTGCCTTGCAGCCCCAGGGGTTCCCACAGACATAAGTGAAGGAATGATAAAAACTGCCAGGAAAAGAGACTCCTCCCTGGCCCTTCCTCAAGAGCTCAGCTTTGATGTTAATTATTAATCAACCACTGTGTGCCAAGGAATGCATGGGGCTCTTTATGGGTTTACCCAAAGGGCACAGCCCTGGCAGGTCTCTCTTTGCTAAATATCAAATCAAATCAGGCCATGAATTAACAACATTCTTTTACAGTATTGGACACAATGGAACCAAGAAAGTAGATCTACACAGTCCAAATAAAGAAGGATATTGACTGAAACTCATATATGTTAAGAGACCTGGATACAAAGAGGCTTGATTTGGGCAAAGGGCCTACTATTTAGATTTATTTTATTGTGCTTTCATAATTGTTTTTATTTTACATGTATGAGGGTTTGGGCTATACATATGTATATTCACCTCTCGTGTGCCTGGTGCTTAACGGAGTCCAGAAGAGGGCATCAGATCTCTTGAAACTTGAGCAACAGATGGCTATGAGCCACTCCTGTGGGTATTGGGAAAGGAGCTTGGGTCCTCTGTAAGACCAGCAAGTACATGATTATAAGTATAAGCCAACTTTTGCAACACACCACCCCCACTGTCCAAAAGAGAGGGGAATATACATATGTATAGCACAAACTTTCATATATAAACCATATAAACACTCATGTCCGAAAAATATATATATATATATATATATATATATATATATATATATATACATATATATATATATATATATATGACAGATAGACAGACAGACAGAGAGAATGGGAGGGAGGGAGGGAGGGAGAGAGAGCCAGTTCCATAAAGGATTCCTTCAGGCCACATATAATTCTAAAGATAGACAAGCACACAAAAATAATCTCCAAATGCCAGGCACACCACACTTATTTCAAAGGGTTTCTTTAGAACTATGCCTGTTAGAGGAGAAAAAGGCAGAAGGATGAAGCAGAAACTGGACCTGCTGTATTTATGTAATGGGCCTGATACCTTGGACCTTAATTGTCCAAGTCATGTTTGCTCTACCCTTGTGTGCTTAATACTAGGAGCATGTGTTGTATTTTACTATAGAGAAGCCAGTCTTCAGAAGTGACGTTCAGGTTTCTGTGTGTCTCTGACTTGTGCATGACTTGGTCAAACTTCATCTCACATGAGTAGTACTCCTTTAGCATGGCTGAAAGAAGACAGTAAATAAGGTTTCTAGGAATGTGCTATACACTGTGTTTTTCCTCTTCTATTGTAAAAGACACTGTCAAAACCCTAATGCAAACTGAAAGCTTGCCACTCTTTCTCGCACCCAGCTGAAACCCTCTAAGAGGCATCCGTAAGGGAGGATCATCTGAAGACAGGACGGCTATCTAAAGAAAAAGAAAGCCCCATTATATGAGCATTGTTCCTGCATGCACAGGCATTTGGGCACTTTAAAAATACATACTATAGAATTTCAATATATGGCTCCATATGGAGTATGTTAATTTCTTCATCTCTTTCTCTTAAGATATCTTGAGATTCCAATGTGCCTCATCGTACAATTTCTTGATGTTCAGATTACTTTCAAGTCTATTTAGTTTTCTTCCTATAAAACATACTTATTGATTCTACCCTGTAATAATCCAGTGCTGTGCCTTCTGTCATTTTCTCTCAAATAACACACACACACACACACACACACACACACACACACACACACATACCATTTTAATTTTAAATCTAGGCTCCACATATGAGAGAAAACATGTATTTTACTTTCTAAGTCTAGTATAATACTGCAGTTTTAAATCCTACAGCCCCAAATTTCCTTTAGCAGTAACTGTTGAGTTAATCTTGCACCTAACTGAAACTTCTAAATGTTTAATTTCTTCCAAAATCACCACTGTTCTGTCAAGTTTCCTTGATATTATATTTATATAACTGATGTTTGAGCAGTAATTCAAACCTTAAGTATGAAAAAAGTTGTATCATCTAAATGTCGATCAACTTATCTAATATGCAAAGGTCATGTTTGTGTCATTTTAAGGCTTTCAACATCAAATTAAAATCACTCAGGAATTAGGTACTCTCTTGTATCAACTGAAAATATCATAAATATCAACTCAATGAAATCAGTAAAGCACTAACCCAAAGGCTATATATCAAAGTATATATCAAAATGTTCTCCTAATTGACAAAATAAACCATGAACAAATCTTTTCCATGCTTAATCGTGTAGAGTAAACATCCCATTGATGCCTAACATCCATTTTGTCCTCTACCTGGCAATACATATTTCCATAAAGACAGTACATGTACTGCAATGCTTACATGGTATGATTTTGAACATACATTCTACATTGGTTTCAAATCATATAGCCAAATGTGGTCAGTGATACTATGGATTTTCGCTGGCTACATGATTGGACACATACTCTAAAATAGCTTATTGAGATTAAAGTCAAGACTTTGGTAGACTTGTTAGAAAGACTCCCTGGCTGAGACAAAAACTACTGTAAGAGAATGACAGGGAAAGGAGCTACCATGTGTAGAGGCCTGGATAAGATGCTAACACTAGAGGCAAGACTGAAGCCATGGCGTAAAGAAAAATTAAGTCTCCTGCGTGTTTTCAGTCTATTCTAGAGTCAGAGCCAGGCCTAGACTGTTACATGAGTCATAATAGCAGCTCTTGTGCCTTGGCCAGTTGGCAGCAGTCTTGTGTCCTTTGCCAAAAGGCACTGATGAGGCACCACAGTATTATCTAGTTCACATTTTCCCTTCAGTGACCAGAATATCATGGGTATCTTTGTCATCTGTTTTATTGAAATACGAATAAAACAGCTATGCAGTGCTCCACTGCTCAATCAGTCTAGTGGCTCTTTTTTTTTTTTTTTTTTTTTTTTTTTGTCAAAGGATATTATATTTATTTGTCATGATTTGTTTGTTGTATATTTATGGAGGCTAACAATAATTGTCTCTTTTCTAAAGCCATCTGAGTTAATAATCTACTGTTAGAACTAGTTTAGAAGATAATTCCAAAGCTTTTTGTGTCACCCTAAGATAATGTGTGCATGTTTTTTTTTATTCTGATCTTTTGTATCTTTTCAAATTTTTTTTATTATTGTGTGTGATTTGGACAATGTGTGATGGGGAGCATTCAAGTGCCGTGGTGCATATGTAGAGGCAGGCAGTATGCATATGGCGTTAGTTCCCTCCTTTCTCCTTGACTTGGGTTCTGAAGACTGAACTCATGTCAACAGGTTTGAGTGTCAGGTTGCTTCACCTGCTAAACTCTCTTTCTGGTCACCTCTGTCTTAATCACTTAGATTTAGATTTTGAATATTTCTTCTAAATATAAAAGTAAATCTCTTTGAGTTCTAATGTTGCCCTCTGAATTACTTTTTATTTTTTAAAATTTCACTTACACAAGGAATTTTTGAACCAACTATAATCTTTAAGTGAACTTCACTTATTAGCTACAGAATTTCTGTGCATTTGACAAATAGTCTTATTTATTTTGGAGAAATTATTTACTCAACTTATGTACCCCAATCTATCTGGGCTCAGGGAGAAATAGACCAGATGAAGATTCCTATGGCCAGAATTTGTTTGACCATGACTATCATTTTAATTCTGACCCCTTTCAAGTCAATGCAAGATTCCACTGTCCCTTTCTTTCCAAATCCCCTTTCCTTCTTCCCATCAACTGCTATGCTGGTTGCTCTTTTGACTCCACAAAATGGGAATCACAAAAAGAAAAGGCAACCCAATGTAGAAGAACATTTAGGTTCTTATGCCCTTAGAAGAGCCAGGGCATGAAATGGCATCAGAAACTCTTCACTTAGGACCAGAAAGTGAGGTTGAGCATGGGTCATACCCCTTAGCATTCCATAGCATGGAGAGAAAGGGAGACTGCCGTCCAAAACTCTCAGAGGATAATTACCTAACAGACTGACCCTGAAGACAAAGCAATGCACAGAAACTCCTTAAAAGCTTTTGATGTGTGTGGTTTTTTTTTTTCAGATAGTGGTCCTCAAATGTGGACAACTGATAATGCCCAAATTTTCTTTCTGTAAGCTTCTAGCACTTTATTTTCAAAATGAGGTTAAGTAAACTGCAGTTTATGGAGAAACACATTTATTTTTTACCTTAGTAAACTGATTGGCACTTTGACATGCCACCTTGATGGTTGACACAACCTTGACAATGTGACACATTAGCTCAAAGGATGGAAATAAAAAAGAGAGAAAAGACAAGGAAGGGAGGACAACTTTTCAGAATAAGATCTTTAAAACTTGGGAATCAGTACTTTTGTTTAAGCAGGACACTGTTAGAGTTGGCATGAGTTGAAGCATGCCATACCATATTATTAGCAAATTGGTAATTAGTAGATGGATAGGAAACCTTGTTGGTTGTGCCTGTGAAATAATGAGATGACTATATTGTCCACTTCCTGCCTTAATTTTTGTGACTCTGGAACAGAGTGGACCCAAACGTGGTCAATGTGTCCAATTGGCTTAACTTGTGGATTTAAACCTGATAGAAGTTGTCCCCAAACACCAAGGCATAAGCTGTTGGCACAATTTTCTTAACCAATATATTTTATTATGAACTTATTAACCCAGTGTACGGACCTAATAACCCAACTAACCAAAACAATAGGAAAAGAGAATTAAAGAATAGCCAAATCATAAGGATATCAGTTCTGAGGAATGATTCTCCTGGCGTAATCAGCTGAATTTCTTCTGCTGGAACCTGAAGTAAGCAGAACCCAGAACCTCAGCAGGAGTCCAGATCCCAAAAGCCTTCCCTCGAGCAGTTCTCTCTAGGAGCATCTCAATGTGGAGCGATGAACAGCCAAAACTATCCCACATCTCCAAAAGCCCCGCCTCCAGTTTTGAGCTTATTTATATATCTTCTCCCAGAGTCTGTTCACAGGATCTTTTCAGCTGGCAGCAATCAAGCTCCTGCATGAGGTAGTTTGTCTTCTAATGGATTAACCTCACCTGTTCTCAAAGACCGTTCCAATCCCATTCTTGGAATCATAACAAAAAACAGATTTATCTCTCCTTCAATAAGCCACTTGATAAAAGAGTTAGTTGAGTACAGTTTTGGTTTGAGTTTATTGTAAGAGGGACAGAAATGACAGTTAAAGGATGTTAGAGAGAGGATTTTTTGATTTCGCCATCAAGTGAGTTGCTGACAGCTGCCACCTGTCAGGTAGTACAGCCAGCTGCTTGACATCTGGACAGCCAAACATACAGTTCTTATTTTGTTTTTGTTCTTAAGTATCTTCCTAGAGAAATGGATTAGGGATGTTACAATATACGTACCAATGTCCCAATCCATTGTGCTCGTGACACTTTAACACCTGATTGTCCAAAAGTTCTTCTTGCTTCTGACCCACTTGGAAAATCCTTTTTTACAAAAATGCTCCTGAAATATTTGAAGAAGCACATTTTCCCCCTGTCATTCTGCATTTGCATTTCATGTCTATTGCCTAGGAGGAAATAAACAGCCTTCTATGTGCCATTGATTACAAATCTCAAAAGTGACGGAGAAATGTGCTTTCCTTTATGTGATGCTCTTGTCCTCTCGCTGACCTTCCTGCTTCACTCTATCCATTGTGTGTATTCAGTATAGCATAGTACAATGAGAGGCCACAGTGGCAGAATAGAAGCATCTCAATTTAGGACAGGATCAGAAATTTTATCTGCAAAAGCCAGGAGGCAAATATTTTAGGCTTTGTTCATGAGACAGTCCTTGAAGCAGCTATTCAGCTCTACTGGTGCCTGGTAGAAGCACCCGTAGGCAATATTTAAGCATGTAGGCATTACATTCCAATAAAGTGTTATTTATGGGCACAGTAGTTGGAAGTCCTTCAATGTTTATGAGTCTTGAATTATGATTTTTTCTTTCCATTTAAAATGATTATTTAAATAGATAAAAAAAAAAAAACTTCCTATCTCATGGGCAAGACTGAGACCAGCTGTAGTGAGCTTTGACTTCTATATGACAACTTACCAGAACGTGGTATAGAACACAGGTTGATATAGACAAGAATCCTGGATAATTTTCTGTATGCAATCTTAAATAGAGGCTTCCTAGGAACTTTCAATCTAATTTTAATCAAAGTTGTATATGTATTTGTGTATAGGGGAAGAGGGAGGAGGAGGAAGTAAAAGAGACAGAGATAGAGAGAGAGTGAGTTTGAGAATCTATTTACAAGGGCATATGACATTTGATGAGTTCTTATGAGAGGAGCTAGCATGGTGCCTTAATCTAAATTCATGACTGTTCTGGGAAATCCATTAACAAGTCTCTGCTATGTAACCTAAGATTACCATCAGCTAAGATTCACTCACTAATTACACTAACACGGAAGAGACTTGATTATATTTCTGAGAGTTAACTGAAGGTCTGGGGTCAGACAGTTCTTATTTACATTCTGCTTATGGACCTGAGGAACTGCTTAAACTTGTATCTTAAATTTTTAAAAAGTGTATATTTAACACACAAAGGTACTGTGAACGTCACACGGATTATTGTCTATAAAATGCATAGTGCCTACCCCTTCAGAATTTCTCTTTTAAAATGTTGGTAAGTAATAAGACTGATACTATCACATGGCTTCAGAAACCCTACTGGACTCAACAATGAGATCAACTAGCCTGTCCAGATTGTTTAAAGGCTCACCTCTGCCTGTGATGTGCTTCTCTTTGTCTGCTTACCTCATCCTCTTCACACCTTACTCATTTCTACTTAAATGTCTTTGCTCATGAGCTTCTTCTTATCCACAGATCTTTGTACTTGCTTTCCTTCACTGACTGGCTGTCAGAACTTCCACTTAGCATCATGAGGCTTTTCCCCATGTACATATCTCCTTCATTTTCAACATAAATGACACTTGTATGATATCTGGTATAATTTTGCACCTAGCTCTCTCTCTCTCTCTCTCTCCCTCTCTCTCTCTGTCTCTCTCTCTCTCTCTTTCTGTGTGTGTGTGTGTGTCTGTGTGTGTGTGTGTGTGTGTGTGTGATCTGATTTCATTTTTCTAATTGTTTTATATTTTAAACTCTGTGGTCACCTGTAAAGGAATAAATTGCTCTATCCACTGGTGTGTCCTGCTTGTCTACAAAGTACACTCCATTATTTGAGACACATAGTTTCATAGACAGTTACTGGACCACACTTGGTCTACCTTCATCCCAGTCTATACTGATCCAAAACCTAAAGACCATCATATAATAAAATATTCTCTTTCCAGTGTGTTATACTGTTATTTTCTATCATCTCTTCTCTTCTATCATTGTTCCAACTCCTACTCTGTCAAGTACCATGGATTATATCCTTAACAGCAGTTTATTTTGGAGGATTTTTAAAGTATATCTTTGATGTTATCCCTAAGTAAACTGTTTTCTTTCATATTGAATCCCTGGATTTCCTTTTGTGTATTTTGTGTGATTCAAAATTTCTCACTACGCAATGTGTGCATTGTTCACTGGAGTGTGCTAGGATCTCAGGTAATTGTGATTCATTGCGTAGTGTATGGCAAGGCTGGTTGTAGTCATTCAGACACGTTTCAGACTTCTACATAGACTATTTTCTATAGCATTAGTATTAAGGTAGAAATGTACTCTCCTCATCTCACCTGATTCCTTTTGTCAAATATTGCATCATGGATGTGGATATGGTCTTCCTCCCTAGTCATAGGAGAGGCAAAAGTTAGAGCGTTAGATATGGAGGAAAGAGAACAATATGATGACATTGTTAATTGCAACCAGAGAGAAATCTTTTTTTTCCTTATGACTCTAGCCATGGAGGTTCCAATTAAATGATCATCCATGCTTGTGAGTTTCCCAGCCCCATCAGCTGGAGGTTACACAGCAGGAAGACACATGATGGCACTCTGCCTTGAAGACTACATCTTCTGGTCTTACAATTCTATACCCAGGCTAGGCAGAGAAGAAAGACTGGTTTAATGTTAAGGTATAGAGGAGAGAAAATGGGAATATAATATGGTGAGAAATAAATGATTTGCCAACTCCTCTGCTGGCCTTCTCCTTTCAGCTTCATAAGAGACAATGCTAGCCTACTGAAATTTCCCATATACAAAACTCAAAACCTGCATCATTCTGAATATATTCATTTTCTTCTGAACATAGAAATAAATGGCATTAGAGTCCAATGACAGTCAGAAGGATGGAGCATTTTTCTCAAACGTCTGAATCTACAAAATGAGTGAATTTAAAAAAATCAGTTCTTTCTTCTATCTGCAGCAAGGAGGGAAGAAACCTGTCAGTGAGACCCGGATCCTACCTTGATCCATCCATTTGTTTGGATAGCATTCGCAACTCCATATGCTAGTGGTCAAAGATAGTTTTCAAGAAGATTTATCATCTTGGGAAGCTTCTGGGCTTGTTTTATTGGCAATGATGAAATCACCACTGGTTCTTCTGCAGATGGTGTGAGGAGGGGTTGTTTATAAAGTAAGAATTATCCCTTTGGACTCCAGTCTGGATTTACAAAATTCATGTACTGGTTGTCTGAACACACACACACACACACACACACACACACACACACACACACACACACAC
>OU015755.1:69287159-69300243 GCA_907169655.1 Acomys percivali | reverse complement strand
CACACACACACACACACACACACACACACACACACACACACACACACGAAACTTTTATTCTCCTCTTTCAATTGTTGTCTCAGAGGGCTAGTCCTGGAAGCTTCAAACCTCTGTACAACCTAACCTAGGCTCAGAATATTTTCAGCCTCTGAGAGTTACTGCTTAATAAGCTCACCCTTACTTGTTCTTTCTGAACTCTGGACTGGCTGATTCAACTCAGCTGTTCTGGCTCAACCTCTTCTCCCAGCTGACTTACTTAATGTGGCTTCTCTCTTGGGCTAGAAATGCTCTGCTTGGCCTCAAACTAACTCAGCAATATGCTCTAATCTTCTGGTTCTTCTCATTTTCTGGCTTGTTCTGTCTTCACCTGATTTCTCCCTGCAACCAATCTCTCTATTACTGTCCTGGTAAAACTGCTCCTCTCTCTGAAAAACTGCCTCTTAGGTAGCGTACCTTTCCACGTTCTTCTTGTGAGAGTTAGGTATGTCCTATATTGTCAACACTCTTATTTGTCACCTTTTCTGCTACTCAATTAGACATCACTTTCAAACATGGGTGCTTCCTTCTACAAACTAGCTTTACATTTGTTTGGAATTAAAGATATGTACCACCATGCCTGTATTCTTTACCTGATACTTACTCTATACCACACTGACCTTGAACTCAGATCTGTTTGTCTCTGTCTCCTTAATTAAAGGCATGTTTGTATTCCAACCAGATCACACAGACGTAGAATGTCTTTGAATGTGATCTCTTGACAGAATAGCCATGCTCTGAACTAACATTCTTACACACACACACACACACACACACACACACACACACACACACACTCTTTCATACTTCTCACCTTGAGACATGTAATTTGGAGCATTTGAGGGGAAAGAGTAGAGCACAAACAGAGGTATTGGCTAGTATGTGAGGTGAAAAGGAAGTGTCCTTCAATCTCCCGCAGCCACTCTGACCAGTTCTAGGATGGCTGTGTGACAGGGTGCCACCATTTCTACAGTGCTGCAGAACTAGCATCCAATGGAAGCTCAAAATAACTTAGGGAGTTTCACTTACAGATAGATGGCAGCAGTTATATTACACTAGCAAGCTTTCCTTTTACTTCTTTTCTTCCCCAAACCACTACAATTGCACATACAATAATTCATGCCAGGGACATTTCTATGTGCCCAAGAAAGTGCAGTCCTTTTAGAAACTCTTATTTCAGCATTATCACTTAAAAAATAAGATGCAAACATCTAAAATAAATCATCCTAGCTTACAAGGGAGGAAAGTTACAGTCTAACTTTTAAAAGACTTTGATTCTTTTCACTTCTTCAATGGCCCAAGTGATTCAAAACCCTTTGACAGGTCAAGGAAATGACTGATTGTTATGTCATAGAATTGGCTTTTGTAGCAATACAGAAAAGAATTTGAGTGTCTGCACCATTGCTCTCTGGTGCTGAAACTATGGTGGGTTATTTTATGTTCCTGAATATATTTGTCCATTTGTAAAATGGGGATAATAGGTACTTACAAACTGTTCTTACTTAGAAAAGCACTGGCTTCTCACTCGAGGCCACATGGTAGCTAGAAGCAGGATAAAAGCCTAGCCTCTCTGAATTCATTTCCTATCATCTTCTTTACTTTGGATCAGTCACCTGCTTAACTCTGCACATAGGTATGTTAATCACTCAAGAAGTGTAGGACTGAAAATCTGGGCTACACAGCCTATTTTATCTCTTTTATACGTGGAGGGCACAAGGATAGAAGTAACTGAGGTTTCTTAATTTCAACTTTTATAATGTTCTGTTCCAGATTCCACAAAATAGGCTTGCAGCACTATCTTAAGCCTTCTGGTACCTGAAATTCCAGGGCCAACTAAAGGCCACAGAACAAACCATCCTCAAACAAGAAAAGTGACTTAGGATGGTGAGACTGTGTACCTTTAAAGGGGAGTAATCACCTTATGGAAACCAGAGTCTTTTTGTTGTTATTTGTTTGTTTGTTTGTTTTTAGGTAATAGAGACTTCTTTAGACCATCTTGTAGAATCAGAAGCAAGAGAGTGATCAATTAGACCACACTGTAAATATAATGCACGTCCCTTGGAAGTCCTATGTCCTTTTATCAATCCCCACTCCCAATGGTCCACTGTAGTAGAATTTTTGATCCCTTTAAAAGCTGTTATGTTATGTAAGCATGTTCTTGGTTTAATACCAGGTTTGAGATATGGGGCTGATTCAGACTGTCCACAGCAATAAACTCTTTGCCTTGTGCGGGCTCTGAGAGGGGCTCTTTACCAGCTACAGATAGTTTAATTCTGAGGACTCTGGGCAGGGAATAAATACCAGAGCCCAGAGAAAGAGGCCCCACCCCTGAGAAAGAAGAATGCTGGTGCTCCCCCTCCTGTTCCTGCTTGCTACTGATGCGGTTTGATGAGAAGAAGTTGGAGATATGCTGAAACAAAAAATTGGAATTGCCCCAAGGAACCTGACAACCCTAAGCAGCAGAAGTAGTGAAGGAAAGTTAATCAAGCCCCCTCTCCCCGCTAACCTTCTTTCTCTCTTACCTGGTGTTGGGATGTTGGAGAGGACTGAGATAGGGAAGGGAGAAAAAGAAATAAGAAATCAAGTAAAATAGATAGATTTTTGTAAAAAGTATGCCAGCAGGCAAGTTTGGGAAATCTCTACATAATCAGTTGGCCTTTTGGCTTGGGACCTGTGGCAGGGAAGAATATCATAACAGGCAGGATGTAGTGCTCAACACTGTTTACCTCTTGAAAGATGGTAAATGAGAGAGGAAGAAACTGGGGTTACAATGTCTGTTTTAAAGAGATGTTGCTTTACTTTTTCCCAATTAAGTCCTACCTCTGAAAGATTCTACCACTTCCATAGTGCTACAGGCTAGGGACCAAACCTTCAACACAGAAGTGTTTGAAAGAGATTATATATCATAGTCACAGCAAAAATCCTAGCCAAGGTATTATCTAACACTTGCAATGAGGTTGACAATGTATCACTGTACATCACCTGTTACCTCAAAGTTTGCCCCCCTCCTGAGGCAGAAGGCAGCATCTGTCTGTGAACTATGTCAGAATCTCCTCTCAGAGTGTCAAAAATGGCAAGACGAAGTGATTGTTGGTGTCTTCAATGTTTTACCATGCAGATTGCCTTTGTAAGTGACTTTGGGGACTAAAAGATACCCACATAGTGGTGGCTTGCCTTCTGTAGTTTAAACAGTTCTCATTTCACCAATATGCTTAGCAGCAGCCTCCCCCTAGGATGGCAGGAGTACAATAAAGGCTTTTAAGCCACTCTTAGCAGAATCACGCCTGTACTGCTTTCTTTCTTGATATGTCTTTAACTTCACTGTAAGCCATTATAAAAGACTATATGTTGTTATTAGCCTTCTTCTTAACTGAACCTAAGTTGTTATCAAATGTCTCTATTCAAAAATGGGATATGATTTTTACAATAGTGGAAGGAAAAATATAAAGTCAAGTTCACTGCATCCAAATGCCCCTCCAAAACTTTCTTCCTTTTGTGTCAACGAGTTAATGTGTCTCTTTGCACTGCATCACCATCTTTAATTTTGGGAAGCTAAGTAGTGTCTGAAGACCTAGGAGAAGCAACAGACAACATGTGTGTGTGAACACTGTTGCTATGAAAAAAAGTCACTGAGAAGCCGACAAGACACACTATATTAATGTCTAATAAAAAGTATTATTAGAAAATGAAAACCTGCAAGTAATGGATTTTCAAAATTATTTCTTGTACAGAGGGAATAAAATAGAGTTTTGAGTAACATACAATAATAAAAGTTTTAAGTATTTAAGATAGAGATAATGCACACTATGGTACAAACGCTATCCCAAATGCATCCCTGAGTGATGTTTAACTGTCATATGAGGCCAGTAGAACAGGTATTTCCATCATTTCTATGTATTGGGTGATGGCAAATTTTTCAAAGGTACTGAGAAGCTTGTATTAGGTTGTGCTGCTGAAGTGGTGAATTGAATACTGAATACTGAGCTTTCTATACCTGTGTGTCCAGCCTCCCAACTGGGAAAGCCTGTGGTTCTAATCCAGACAGACAATGGATAGGAGTAGAGCACAGATGCTGATCTGACTCAGAAAGCTTTGGGGCAAGTGGCTGCTGCTGCTAATGGTGGTGGTCATAGTGGTGGTCGTGGTGATGGTGGTGGTGGTGGACGTGCTGCTGCTGCTGCTGTTGCTGCTGTTGCTGCTGCTGCTGCTGCTGCTGCTGCTGCAGAATTCAAGTTACCCAGTCAAAAGTCTGAGAATCCTTGGAGAAGAAGTGAAAGGGCTTAGAAGAGAGACTGAAAAGCAATAAAGAGCAGGGGCTATACATTGTAGAAGCAACTATGAAGAGATGAGGGAGCTTGCCATGTAGACATGTAGGCAGTAATTCTAGCCTGAAGGACAGGGCAGAGAGGACAGCTCTTTAACAAGCCACCTAAATCTCCATAGCCTCAAGGGTTCTTGGATGCCATATTAAAAGCACATCCATCACCAGACAGATCTGCCATAGGAACAGGTGCTAGGGCATTAATGAAAGGGCTGGCCAGAATCTGATTTCTGCCTTAGCCTCTGAGCACATGAATCATCATTTTCACCTAATCCCACTTTGTGCTAATCAGGACCGATGATGGGAGGGCCTAATTGGGAATGACATGAAGTCATTCATCCTACTACAATGGGAATCAAAGCTGTGCTAGTATAGAATACACAAGTTATCACTCAAATGCATCAAAAAAGCATACCTTAATATGAATCCCCGTGTGTATAGTTCAAATATAAAGAGAGATATTAAAATCTACATCTAAGAATATCAATTCCTATTTTACTTTTTAACAACTTGGACAAGATGTGTCTATATCTATATCTATATCTATATCTATATCTATATCTATATCTATATCTATATCTATATATCAAAATGGGAGGACATGAAGAGTAACAAAAAACAGAAAGAGCAGTGAGGGAGGAAAAGGAAATGGAATGCCACTGTAAATAACAGTAATTAGGTGGACATAATATTCCAGTTAACAGAAAGCTTTCAAATGAGATGGAATAGGAAACTAAACCCAGCTAGGAGAAATCAATCAATAAGGCATACATCTACAAAACTATTTTATGGTTAGTTTAAAGCAAAGACTTCTAAATGTAGCTGACAGTTGGACAGTTTTAAATGACTGATTAAATGCTTATGTTTTATTTTAAACTAGTCAAATCGAACCTCTGTTAGTCTTCCATTCATTTTAGATTTCCATAAATGATAACTAATAGGGCACTATCATTATTCCTCAGCTTTATAATATACCAAGTACTTAACCGAGTGGGATAAAATATGCTTTTTTGAGGAATTCATAGATAGAGCATCCTTTGGAGATGGCAGAATCAACTGAGCATGGTGAGGTGAATCCTCTGTGTGGGCCAAAAAGATTTTTACCAGGAAGGGCCAGAGATGGTGTGAGGAAATGGTTTTGCATTTTTATATTTAATTTTGTCAATAATTGTTAATCTCACATTATTTTGCAGCTTTACAGCTGCACCAGAATTTAATATGGAGGTATTCTGTCAAAAGAATTTTTTGTTCACATAGTTTCAAAAGACAGTGGTTTGGAACAAAGTCTGGGCTGATTGGTTAACGTGGTAGACTGCTGAAAGACAAAGGTTCATGTTTCATATTCCTAATCTGTCTTGAATACCTCAGAATCTTCTGTGCAGTTTGAAACTGTGTATCCCAGCTGTGTTACCAATGTCTGGTCATGAGCACCTGTGGGATTTGAAGTGTCTTTTCTTTAAAATCATCTAGAAACATGTATTCTGTCCCCACCAGTGGGGCAGAGAGGCTAAATGCACCAGGTAGGTCATAGCTTTCTCATCATATTCCTGTATTACTGGGAGAGTAATATTACATAGTACCTAGGACCGTTGATAAGTCAGAGGAGAGAAAAAGTACCCCCAAATAAGGTCATTTTCTAGAGGAAGAATAAATTGCTTGGAAAATTGCTATTTTGATTTGTTAATATATTTTAGAGAACACTTCCTAAGCTTTCTGAAAGTCTGATAAGCAAACATCCTTTAAAGTATTAGAGAAAAAATGACATTTTAAATGACATCAGTTAATACTAAAGGTTTTTTCAAGGAAATACATTCTTGCTGCAGGGATGTTATTCATTTATCCTCCAGCCTACTGTGCCTCACATCTGTGAAATGGTACAATGACTTACGAATAGAACAAAGGCCTTATGCTATCAAGGACATGCAAAGGAATAGCTAGTGTGTGCACTAAATAAAGAGGGGAGGACTATCATGAATTCAGGAAGAGTTATGGTCCCCAACAATTACCAATTTTAAGATTAGGTTACCTGGGGTGTTATATTAATTACTTTTAATGCCTAGTAAGCTAATATGTTGTTGGCAAAGTAAATAATTTGCTCCAATATGTGTGGAGTAAATTCTGAAGAAATTTACTTTTGGGGTACTGCAGATAGTATGAACAGACAGCATGGAGATCACCTCACTCCATACCCTTGATGAGAGGTATGGTACATTTTTCTCTTTGTGTGTCAAATTTACTCAAACACAATACATGAGTTTAGAAACATTAACTAATTGCAATGTATTTTTCAGAAACTTTAAAGTCATGCCCTCCACGTATAATTAGCACAAATCTTTCAGCACAAGGGTGTAAGTTCATCAGTGGTCATTATTCCTGCTGTGTCCCCTCATGATCTCCAGCACTCCTGCCTTCCAAAGGACCAACTGCTAGAAGATTATATTCATAGTCAAGTGTCAGGGTCACCTTATTGTCCTCTGCCTAGGCCATATCAGTGCATAAACAGCTTCAGTCAAGATGATTCCAGGCAAGATGGATCTATCAGTTTAAAATCAGCAAGTAAACAATAGAAAAAAAATCATTTTTTTTGAACACACACAAGGACTCAGGAATGATTCTGAGTGTTACTTATGCATTATTTTATTTATTGTCATATTTGTAAAACCAGGTCTTAAATAAGATAGCTCTAGGTTGAAGTCTTTACTATGGCTGGCAGCTGGATGACCTTGATACACTTTCTTTTCCACAGTTTAAAAATGTTGGTGACAGTAGTTGCTATTTAGGGGTCTGTTGTGGGGGTGGCCAGTGGATCAGTGCAAAAGGTCTATGGTAGAGTGTACACTTATTGAATCACTTCCATCTATGGGCCCCTATGAGATCTCTAGGCTTCCTTGAGATCTCATGTACTGAACCTGCTCAGTCCCATGGGAGTCCTCAGCTGTTTCACTGGAAAGAAAAAAACTGAAAATTCTAATCTTAGCCTGTTCTTGACTGCCTCCCCAATGGCTGAAGTTGGCTCCCTATCATCCTATGCCTTACCACATTACCTGGCTTCCAGGGAAAGCTCCTAGTTACATCTCATTACTCTGACTTCAGTAGTGAAGAAAGCAGAGGAAGTCAGCTCAGTGGTGCAGAGAGTTGTCAAGACAGCATGAACTCAACCTCTTTCTGACCTGGTTGGCCAAGCGACTGCAAATGGATTGGGAGGACTAGAGCAGTTTATATAACCCAAGTACCCCTAGCGTCATCTCAGTGTTTATTTAGGTTGTGACATCTTAAGAAATCACGCCGATTCTCCATGTGATAATACAGTTTTCTGCTTAATTAAAATGTTAAAAACAGTTTTTGAAGGTGAAGGGTTCCATCTAAAACTTCAAATCAGTTTTAAGGAAAATTAATGAAAATTATTAATTGTTATAGCTCACTTATAAGAAGCTAGATGAGAACATTAAGAAAAATTAGTGAAATTATTATCAGATGGAATAATTAAAGATCAATTGTGAAATAATCACATAATTCTAGCTATACGCTATATTGCTCTTCATTAATCAAAGATAATCTGGAATTGCAATACTTAATTAAATGCAAGAAAGTGTTTGTGTGTTCTGGCTCTGAAAGGGGATAATTGGAGAGCGCCAAAGCTGTACAGTTGTCAGCTTGTGCTGATTTTTGAGAGCCTAGAGCTGGAGAGTGTACAGTGTGGGGGCGGGTCACCTCAGATCTGCTGAAATCTGTTCTAAAATAGATGCCAATGCTTCGCAGGGGGTTCTAATAATTTTCTCTTTAAAGATATGTTTTTCTCCCAAATCTGAAACACGGGGTTATTAATTATTCGGTCAGAAGATAGTTACACATGTAATTCAGACATTTGCATCTGATCTCAAAGCCCCATCAACAAATTTTACCTGGCTTTACTTCACCACTTCAGAACAACCTTACTACTGATTGATGCCCACCATGATCCCGCAAAAGGAGAGTTACTCTTCTCTCTTCCCCATTCTCAAAGTTAGCACATATCTAAAATTCACTAGGAAGCTACATGTCGATTTTAAATAGAGTATTTTTAAAGATTAATTTATTTGTTTCTTATGATTTTAACTGAAATACATCAATTTCCCCTCTCCCTTTTCTCACTAGGGTCCCTCCTAGCTATGCTCTCTCAAACCTTTCCTATAAACCTCCTCTCGCAAGTGGATAGCCTCTTTTTCTTCCATTATATTTGTAAAATGTGACATATGTACATATATACACATATGTATATATGTGTGTGATATAATAGATGTGTGTATGTATGTGTGTATATATGTATATATACACACACACAATCTACTGAGTTCATTTTTGTCAAATGTGGGTTTATGGTTTCAAAGCTGGCCACTCTGCACTGGACAACCAATAAAGGATCTCATCTGTAGGAGAGCTTAATTCTTCTCCCAGCAGCCATTTAGCTGCCTACAGTTCTTTGTCTGGGAGAGCCTGTACAATTTTCCTCCTTCCACATTAACATCTCCCCGGATATTACTATTGTTCCAATCTGATTTATTCAGTCAGTTCTAGGTAATACTGTTTGGAGTTAGACTGTTTGGAATTATAGCTCATTCAGTAGTTTGTCCTACTCTTCCACAATGCTCCCTGAGACGTCTATGCAGGACCTGTGATGTGGGTGTGTCCATTGGCTCTGGCCTCCCCATGATCCATTGATCTCTGCATTGTGTTCAGTTGTGGTTTTATGTAATGATTCCTATTTTCAGTAAAAAGAATCTTCTTTGATGAGGGGTGGTGGCTACACTTACCTGTGGGTATAAGATAAGATTTAGAATCTCGTAAGAGTTGTGCTGTTCTAGCAAAATGGTAGTAGTAGTAGTTTCTTTTCTAAGGTCCATGACCTCACTAACTCTGGGAAGCTGGCCATAATTCCAGTACCAGGCGTGATTTCCCTCATGGTCAATAGACCTTACGGTCCAGTTAGACAGCTTTTGGTTGCCACAAACATCTGAGTGCTACTGTTTACACCTTTATGAACATTTTGCCACCCTGGTAATTGTTGTGGTTCATAGGTATTGGTTTTCCATAAGATTTTCTGGAACTGTGAAAGGCAGATCACATTAGAGAAATTTTTAAGTCAGATCTAGCTCAAATCATCCAAGTCACGTTTCTTAAGTATGTGGTCTCTTCAGCAACAGATCCACTCTCAACCCCCAGAGGGAAGCTAAACTGACCAATCTTTGAAAAAGAGATTTCTCAAGTCTGGTACTGGAAATTTTGGTAGTATTTGGTTTTTGTGGGGAGCATTTTCAAACCAAGTGATTTAGTACCCTTTATCTTAAGTGTATGTGTAAATATATATATTCTTTAATACACATATATATGTGTTATATATAAATTATATAATATTGATGTGTATCTAATATATATTATCATATATACATTATATATAAATATATATATATATATATATATAATACTTCAGTTGTTATAGTGATCACATGTTCCTCAGTTCTAAGTATACAATGTGGAGTAACCATGGAAACCCATAGGTGGCTTTGGAGGGTAATAGCAGAATACAGGCGATGTTAATTGAGAAGCAGAACAACAGGAATGGTGACCCACTTGGAGAGGAGGAAAAGACGCCAGTACATAAGGAACAAATAACTTCCAAGTTGTTTGATAAATTATCAAAGAACCATAGTATTTTATATTTAACTAAAATTATACACAATATATTTGTATGTGTATGTGTATAGTATATATAAAGACTTATTTTTACTTCGCAAATTATGTGTACGTGTGTATCTGCCTGTGAGTGCATTACCCAAAGAGTCAGGAAGAAGGTGTCTGCTTCCCTTGAGCCTGAGTTACAGGTGATATGTAAGTTGCCTGATATGAGGGATGGGAACTAAACTTAGGTTTTCTGGAAGAGCAGGAAGCACTCACTTTTAACCGCTGAACATCTCTTCATCTCTGCAATGGTTTTTAATTTAGCACTTTAAAGTAAAATAAAAATGGCACACAATAAAATGTACCGTGAAATAAATATTACCTATAATGTGTGAGTTGTGAAAGATGCATACTTCCATCTGATCAGCATAACAACTGATGCACTGGACATTTATGTCATTCCAGAGTGGTCCTCTCACCCGTCACTCCAGTCCATCTTCATGTGCACTGGCTTCTTATACTCACTGTCATACTTTTGCCATTCACTCTTCTAAGCTGATTTCCTTTATCTTACTTTTAAAATTTTTATAAAATCCTAAGCCATATCACACTGGATGAATATAGCACAATTATGCTTATTGATTAGCCTGCTTGTAGATAGTTTATTTCCAGTTTTAGATATTATAAATACAATAACTATGGGTCATTGTGAATAAGCCTTCTTGTTCATATTGTAATTTCCTTTTAATAATTGTTTTAAGTCATTTTCTTCACTCTTCTTCAGTTCTTAGAAAGGCGAGGAAGCTCTGTTCTCTTGCTCTGCACAAAAAAGCAGATGGATAGAATGCTATCATATTTCAAAAAGGAAATATTTTTTATTAATTTATACTTGTTACATCTCAATGGTTATCCCATCCCTTGTATCCTCCCATTCTTCCCTCCCTCCCATTTTCCCCTTATTCCCCTCCCCTATGACTGTCCCTGAGGGGGATTACCTCCCCCTGTATATGCTCATAGGGTATCAAGTCTCTTCTCAGTAACCTGCTGTCCTTCCTCTGAGTGCTACCAGGTCTCCCCCTCCAGGGGAAATGGTCAAATGTGAGGCAACAGAGTACGTGTGAAAGTCATACCCCACTCTCCACTCAAGTGTGGAGACTGTCCTGTCCATTGGCTAGATCTGGGCAGGGGTTTAAAGTTTTCTGCCTGTATTGTCCTTGGCTGGTGCCTTACTTTGAGCGGGACCCCTTGGCCCAAATCTGCCTATCATAATGTTCTACTTGTAGGTTTCTAGGACCCACTGGATCCTTCTACTTTGCTATTCTCCCATGCTCCTCTCATCTAGAGTCCCAATAGGATGTCCTCCCCTCTGTCCCAGTTTCCTGGTAAGTGAAGGCTTTCATGGGACATGCCCCTTGGGCTAGTATGCAGATATAAGTGAGTATATACCATTTGAGTCTTTCTGCTTCTGGGTTAACTCACTCATTATGATCATTTCTAGCTCAATCCATTTATCCACAAATTTCGGGAATTCCTTGTTTTTAATAGCTGAGTAGTATTCCATAGTGTATAATAGCCAGATCATGGAAACAGCCTAAGTGTCCCTCAGTAGAAGAATGGGTAAAGAAACTGTGGTACATATACAAAAGGAAATATTTTATAGAAGTTGTTACCATCCCTTCTTCATAGGATGCCTCCATAAGGAATAGGAAAAGTACTATTATTACTCCCATTTCCAAACTTGCCATCCAGGAAGTCAGAGGCAGTAGCACATGCCTGTAAACCTAGTCAGAGAGACAGAGGCAGGAGGATTGCTGTCTACAAAGCGAGTCCAGAACAGCCAAGGCTACAGAAGGAAACCCTGTCTGGGAAGAAAATGCCATCTGTGTCTCAGATATATTGAATGATTTGGCTAAGACCATTTAGCTAGTAAGAGCAAAGGTCAACACCATACTCAGCGATACACACATATCTGATTCAGGACTCTTTATTCTATTCTGAAGAGTCTTTATTTCCTTCAGTGTGCATTTATTATTAAACATTTACTGTTTAACTGATGCTGTGTTGAGATGTCCATATTCGTGTGAGATTTCATATTCTCATGTTCCCTTAAGAACTTGTGATTACTGAATGTTAATGTATTTACATGGGAAAAATGAGCACAATTATAAGGCAATAAAATAAGGAAGTTAGATGCTTGTGTTCTGTAATATGCTGGATGTGGGTGTTGGGATAATAGATATTTAATTGTAATAAAGTGAGTTATTTGGCAAATGTTCGGTAAAGAAGTGTCCGTTGTAGCAGACATTAAGAAAAATACCTATAAATTATAGATAGAGAAGGATTTTTAATGATGCTTTGGTAACGGTATTTCTAGGTGACCAGGGGGGCATCCGGAATCAGCAGCAGCAGGAGGGACTTATGAGCGTAGGACCCATTGACTGTTATGTTGAATGCTGTGGCATTGACTTATTGGATAGTACAGAGACAATGTAGACTCTTAAGAGTGACTGATATGGTACAAGTAATGCTTTATAAAGAATTCATTGGTCTTGCGGAATTCAGTAGGCAATGGAAAAGCCATGCCAACCTACTGCGGCCTAGGTAGAAAGTGAAGGAAAAGGAAAAGACAAATCCAACTGCTTTTACAAAAATAAAGCACGTTGTTTCAGCCCTTCACTGACTGGCACTGTAATTGAGAGGCATTCAGACAGAATTCCACCAGAAACTAAATATCCTTGTGCAAACAGAAACAGGCTTCACAGCCACAGAAATGGTTATAAAGCTGGGATACTTTATAAGCCTTAATTTTGGCCTGGAGCTTAATTCCCATTTTGCAGCGATTCACTGCCTGTCATACCAAAGGATGCACTGACTTGCTTATTTCAGCTTCTCTTTGGAGTATAGTTTAAAATAGCACCCATCAGTCTTAATCTCCACTATTTTCCAAAATGTTTCCCAAATTAATAAGTGCAGGATAGGAGGCAGTGACCCTGGAGGAGAATATGACAAAAATAGCTCACCCATAATTAGAAATGAAATCTCCTTTCATTGAGCAATAGGAAACTGGCAAAA
>OU015755.1:69257758-69287149 GCA_907169655.1 Acomys percivali | reverse complement strand
GTGTGTGTGTGTGTGTGTGTGTGTGTGTGTGTGTGTGTGTATGAGAGAGGGGGGGGTATTACCTGAAGCAACATTGAGGATGCATGTATAGGTATGAGCACCACTTGTTGACAAAGCAAAAGAAAGAATAATTCTGCAGAGGCAAGCAAAAAGAATCGGATGTTCTCCATGTATTTAAGCATATTAGCTGAGCTTTGAAACATAGGTAGAAATTCTCATCTGGTCCTCAGTGGAGGAATGTTGTGAAAAATTTTTTGAGGAAAAAAAAAATCTAAGCTTTGTTTTAGGAAGTATACCCTAGTAGCAGACTGAACTGAGAGAAAAGGTATGGGCACAAAGAGAATAACAAACTGGAAGTTTATATGTTTTATTATTTTAGTATGCAAGATATTGTAAGGCAAAAGGAAGAGGAAGGAGGTAGAGAAGGAGGAAAGAGGCTAGAACAGCAAAAAGGAGCTTGGCAGCTGTGAGCACGCCTCAACCAGTCTATTAATAAGTAGTACTGATTACCCTTCAGATCCCAAACTTATGTTTTCTCAATCTTAACTCTATTGGTTTCTGCCCAGTATTCTCACTACAGACCTCTACCAGATCCTTACCGTCCCCCTTTTCCCTTGACATGTACAATAACCACTCTTGTCCCCTACTCCCATGGCTTCCCTGACACTCCTCTCTGTAAAAGAAAAGAAAAAATATTTATTCTTATTTTATGTGTATGAGTGTTTACCTGGTTATTGTTGCATAACATGCACACCTAGTTCCCACAGAATTCAGAAGGCGCTTCTGATCTTACATAACTGGGGTTCCAGGTTGTTCTGAGCTGCCATGTGGATAGTGGAGCGGAACCCACATCCTCTGTAAGAGCACAACTCTTTTAATGGCTGAGTGATCCTTCTCTTACATTCCTCCTGGAGACTTTCAAATCCCTCCTGAGAACATGCCCAGTGACTGCCATGGCTCTATCTCCTTTGTTTATTTCCAACTTAATACAACTGCAAGAATATTGTGAAAACAGCATTTTCCTAGTAAAATGAATATTTACAGAGTTTCTCCAGCACATAAATTATTCCATATCCATCTAGGTACTGGACCAAACTTCAACATTTTCAACTGAGATAAAACATGTCTAGCTTCTAATGAGGTCTGAATTCTTTCAGCACCAAGGATGAACATAGATATTTTTTAAAAAGTAGTTTAATCAAGATGGTTTTTGTTATTGCATCTCTTTCCTGCAACCTCCATAGTGGACTTACCATTGTAAACAGCACCTTTGTGGTACCCTAGATCTTAAACTCCCTTCCCATCTTTCTGTATCACTCTGCCTTTGTGCCATATGAAAAAGTAGAGCTACAAACTGCTCTACATGTGTCTGTTTTAAACTCTACTTTCCAGCAAGCCCATACAAGTGATCTGTTGAAAACATGATTGCAGTCATACCTTTCCCTTTCACTTTCATGTAGCATGCAAACTCTTCCTCAACTTGAATAGTCATACTGTTCACACTTTATCAACATTTGTTCTTCCTTCCCCTATCTGTTCCAATCACATTTGTGTCTCTTTTCTTAGGCATATCAAACTCATGACAATTGTTTAGCTAAATCAACATGGAAAGCAAGGATGTAAGTTAATAAAATTGGAGATGAAAAGGGAGACATTACAACAGATGTTGAGGAAACTCAGAGACTCGTGAACACATTTTAAAAACCTATGTTCTACTGAACTAGAAAACTTATAGAAAATGGGTGGATTTCTTGATATATACAACCTAACAAAATCAAGTTGAAATAAACAATTTAAAAAGACACATAACTGCTAGTGAAATAAATCAATAGTTAACAATTCTCCAATAAAAGACCCAAGAGCTACATCATTGTATCACAGGATTCTACCAGGCCATCAGAGAATGTATGCCAATACTGCTGAACTCATTTTACAAAATAGGAATTTAACAAAAATTTCAAAATCATTTTATCATGTCACAATTATCCTGATACTAAAACCAAACAAATCCTCAACACAATGAAAGTTATAGGGAATATCTTTTATGAACATAAGTGCAAAAGTTCTCACTAACATACTTGCTAATCAAATTTAAGAGCATATCAAAAAGGTTGTCTACTAAGATCAAGTTGGCTTTATCCCAGATATGTATGGATTGCTCAATATAGGCAAATTAATAAACATGATCTTCACCATAAACAGACCAAAAGACAAATGCTACATGATAATCTCATTACATGCAGAAAGTGCCTTTTACAAAATTCAGTATCACTTCATGGAAAGTGTGCAGGAGAGACTACGTGGACAAGGGACATGATTCAATATAATGAAGGCAATTTATAGCCATCCCACAGGCATCGTCATTCTACAGGGAGAGGAACTCAAAGCATTTGCACCAAAACCATTAACAACTGATAGATCTACTTCCTCCAAACATAGTCAATATTGCACTTGAAGTCTCAGCTACAAAGATACAACTCAAGGATATCAAGAAGATACAAATAGGAAAGGAAAAAGTCAAAGCATCTATATTTTTAGACATGAAAGAACTCCAGGAATTTACCAAGAAGTTTCTAAAGCTAATAAACACTTTCCTGAAAGCATCACGGTGCAAAATTAACATGCAAAACTCAACAACCCTCTTATTTCCCGATGACAAACAGATTTAGAAAGAAATCGGGGGAAAAGGCCTTTCATGGTAGCCTCAAAAATCTTGGAATAACTCAGGTCGAGCAGGTGAAAGATGTATATAATAAAACGTTCAAGACATTGACTTAGCCTGGATTGTGATTGCTTCACTCGGGACTTCTGAACCACGTTTGGTACCCTCTCCATACATCCCTTCTTTGATGATGTACCAGTCTGAAGCCATCTTCAGCTCTCTGTGAATCTTCTCATCCCCAAATTAGTTGGCTGGTTTTACTATTTAATTGCTCTTCCCATCAACTCCACCAAATTATCAAATATGCCTTTTCAGAACAGCACAATTTATTTCCATTACTATTGTTATTTTTTGTCTGTGTTGAACTGTACGTGGAATGCATGTGTGCCAAAGTATACATGTGGAAATCAGAGGATAATGTTGTGTAGTTGGTTCTCTTTGGATGAAACGTACGTCAATAAAGCATGCCTAGTAAACATCTTTACTCACTGAGCCATGGAACTGTTTTTGTCACCATTGCTCTGAACCATCCTTTGAGATCAGGTATTGTGCTACTTCCAACGTTGTTCTTTTTTATTGGGGATTAGTTTGCCTATTCGGAATCATTATAATTACTAATGAATTTTGTGATTTTTTTTTCTCATTGTATGTGGAATGCTGTTGGGATGTAAATGGAAATTACTTCGTATTTGTAGCTTGGTTTTGGTAGTGCACAAATCCTTTTCCCTCATATAAAAAAATCTTTTCTTACTGTGAATATTAAGCCTTAGTATATTGTAACTGCTCAAATAAAATGGTATTTAAGTGAATGATCCTCATATACCATGATTCTAAACCCCAGTTGCCATCCATTCCTACTTAGAACATAACAGGAAACTTTACTTAATGATCTGCACATCTTTAATAGTTAGCCTCTCTCACTCATTCTATGCCTGATGTTCTGCATCTTTTGAAACTGTGGTTTGACTGTGGCATCCTCTTTCCCTTATTGATAAGAACAGTATAAAATGTAGCCATATCTGCCTCTCTATTTCTTCCACTCTCATTTTGCCTACAGCTCCTTGTGCTATTATTTCTTTTTTTCTATGATAAACCTACAAAGACTAGAGGGTAGTTGGCTATGTTTCCTCCTTCTTTTTAGTCATCAATATTCAAGGTGGCGATAGTTTTCCCACTCTTACAACCTTACTGTATTGCCTGTGCACCTTGCACTGGGATGTTTTTGCAGACTTCTTTTTAATTTGTGAGGAGAAGGAACAGGGGGCCCAAAGGTGATTACAAGTCAGAGCAGTTCATCATTAGAAAGGTCTGAGACTTGTGGCAAGTTGATGACTGTCAGATACAGGTCAAATGGATTTTGCACCATTCAGGCTCAGGGTGAATTACAAAAATTAAATAGCACTCTAATTAACCAGAGTAGTTAGCACATAATTCAGATCTCTGGAGCTCCAGCTGGTTGAGGAATTTTTTAAAATATGTTGTATAATGTAAAAGTAACACACAAAAAAAGTAAAAGACTTTTCTTGTTGGTCTTCTGCCCACAGTTTCAAGGGTAAGAAAACATTGCAGATTTTTGCAGAAAACAGAAATTTACTTGCAACTCTTGAAAGGATAAGAAGGTGAGTTGTTTTTCAAAGAGAATAAAGGATTAACCTACAGGAAGATGAAAGAAATCTTGCATTTGGTTAAGTACTCCACGTAGCTTGACTCTTAGAACTATACAACATGAATAAAAAGGGTAGAGGGAAGGTGAAAACAGCATCTTATGCAGGGTTATTAGAAAACATGGCTTGCCAATCACTTTATAAAAGTACAGAGAAGCATTTTCTACTATATATCAGTTAACACACTAGACTACAACAGAGACAAACGCAAAGAGTGCTATAAAAAGAAAATGCTGGGCTGGGGATATGGCTCCAGAAGAGAAAGTTAATCTGAATGTGCAGATCCTTTAGATCATTAAAAAATAATGACCCCCAACAAAAATGATCTACATATCTGAACAATGAAGTAATTTTGTTAGTAAAGTTCTGAAAATGGCGAGATATGATAAGGCAGCATGCAAATATTAGAATTCCTTACAAGTAAATGGGATTGCAAACCTCTGAACAGAAAAATAAAATGGAATATCTAATTTTACTATTGTACAAAAGAAAAACTACGAAAAGTCAGCTTGAAATGTTAGCAAACTCAAAGATGAGATGGAATCTGGGTGAGGTGCCTCAAACTTCTAATCTTAGCACTTAGGAGTGGACATGGCAGGATCAGGAGTTCAAAGTCAGCCTTGGCTACATAACAAGTTGAGTAGTCTGGGTGATATAAGATCTTTTCTCAACAAACAACAATAATTAACGTTTTGAGACATATATTATTGGATTACTTAGAACCCCCCCCCAAAATAACCCAGTACAGTAGACATAAGCCAACTTTTCTGCTTTCAGATATCTAATATTTAAAGTCCAACTAACATATTTCATTCTAAATCCAAATCTGTACACTTTCCAAGGTCACTTCTGTTTTTAGTTTTCACATAAAATTAGCCTGGCTAATATTACCAGCTAATGTGTTCTGACCTTCCACAGCCTCGGGCACTATGCTAGCTGAGTACACTGTCCTATTTATTGCCACATCTTCACAGAATTAAGAAACGTTCTCTGTGCTTCATAGATGAGGAAACTGTGATGTTCATATTCAACACAAATTGCAACGAGAACTCAGATAGAGAGAAGGAAGGGGAGCCATGAGGAGGCTCACTGAACCGGATATCCCTGCCTTGAGCACTCTCCTTGTCACTGTAAATGAAGAGCTGATAACTGTGCACTTTGCTTCAATGTATCTTACTTCTAAGGGTCTGTTCTGACCTCTAATGGAACCCCTTCCTTCTGAGAAGTAGACTTTGTGTAGGTGTCTCAAGTGTCATTCTATTGGATCCTCATCAAAATAATATTTTTCCACATAAGCTCTGTTCTAAGATCGACAAAATATCATCATTTCATCCTCTTTTATATAAAGGTTGTAACACAACAATATTGTCACTGTGCAATCTAATGAAGCAGAATGGCAGCCTTCATGTTGTAATCTTCTTCATGGTCAGTATAGATGAATATATTTAATGTCCAGTTAAAAAACTGTCTGAGGCTTCAAATATTAAGGAAAATGGTTGTGCAAGACTAACAATTCAAAGCCTTGTATTCATTGTCTTCTTGACCAGGCAAAACACACATTTTTATAAATCCTTCTTAAAAGTAAGCATTTTGTTTGAGAGCAGGAAAATAAGGAGTCTATGCATTATTTCATGTCTTTCAAGAAAAATTATATGCAGCTGAAGGCTTATTATTAGTGTTTATACCACCAAAAATCAGATACATTGTAAGCTTATGACTGTTTAAAGTTTTCTGCTGCAATAACCATGTGTATAGCATCTACTAATTTAAATGAAAGACTACTACTACCATAGTGATTGGTTCTTTCTGCTTCAGATCTGAGGATATAAGGCCCCCAGTTTTTGTGGCTTTGTTTTTGTTTGACTTGGTTTGGCTTATTGTACTTACTTGGCTCATATTTCTTTGAGTTTTCAGGGACCTTGATACTTTTAGCAGATGTTTGATATATATATATATATATATATATATATATATATAGAGAGAGAGAGAGAGAGAGAGAGAGAGAGAGGGTTTCTCTGTGTAATAGCATAATAGCCCTAGCTGTCCTGGAACTCTCTTTGTAGACCAGGCTGGCCTCAAACTCACAGAGATCCGCCTGCCTTTGCCTCTGGAGTACTGGGACTAAAGGTGTAGTAAAATATTTTAAAGAATTGTTTTTATATATGTAAATCATATTAGGTGGTAGAGATGGATATTTTAACTATTTCAAATGATTCTTATTCATGAACACAATACACTTTTTCATTTAGTGTGGGTTCTTTAATTTCTCCCACCAATATTTTATTCTTCCTGATGTGTTCATCTTTAACCTTTTTACTGTAATATATTAGTAAATTTTTCTCTTGTTTTTTCTCTTCTTTCTTTTCTTTGTTTATATAAATACATTAAACATAAGCATATATGAATATATGTGTATATACTTTATATATGTGTGTATGTGTGTATGTATCTCTATATATCATTGCTATAGAAACAATGACTAAAAATATGACTGATTTGTGTTCTATAACTGCTTAGATTTGTTCATAATGTTCATTTTTGATGAAGTTTAGAGGTATTTCTCTTCAGATGATCATGTCAGGGCTGGAGAGATGTTTCAGTAGTTAAGAGTGCTGGTTCTTTACCCTCATGGCTGGTCATAACAGCCTGACTATAACTCCAGGTGCAGGGTGTCCAATGACCTTTTCTAGCCTCTATGAGCACTGAAGACATGTGATGCACAGACATCTATGCAGGCAAAACACACGTACACTCTTAAAATAACGTTGAAGTATATAATAGTTTTTAAAGACCGTGTCAAGCACGTTTGACATATTACTGTCATTAACAAAAGAAATGAGAGAGAGCAATGAAAGAGAATACATATGACAAAAAGTAAATCCACACACTCAATTGGTCTTCATTAAACATTCCAACAATATACTGTGGGGCAGGAATACTCTAATACACTTTCTTCAACAACTTTGATGCCTACAGGCAGAAGAATGGGTCAGAGTGAATTTTATACGATAGGTGAGAATAATTCCATAATACATTTAAAAACTTAAAAGACCTGAAGCTTTAATGCTCATATAAGTAATCATAAGAAAATGTCTTTATTTTTTTGTAGTGTGTTTGTTGGTTTGTCTATCTGTTTAGTGTATTCATGTATTTGTGTCTATGCAAATGTTTAGGCCTTATGATATGGGCAGGGTTGTCAGAGAAGAACATGAAGGAACTGGTTCTCTTTTTCCTCTGTTGAGTCCTAGGGATCTCTTTATACACTGATCCATCTAACTGTCTCAGGAGAAATGTATTGATACTGGTCTGGGCAAGGTATTTTTGATATAACACAAAAAGTAAAGAAAACAGAAGCAAAAAACTGACAGATCTAAGCATCTGCTCAAGCATCAAGCTCAAAATCTCTAACACATAAACAACAATGCAGCTAGAACACTTGTGAAAATGTAGAAAGAAATGTAAACCCTGTGTGTTTTAAGTGGCTGATATCCAAAATAAATAATTTTCTCAAATAAGTAGCAAGGAAGTAAGTAGCCTAGTAAGCATGTGAGAGAAGACTAATAAGATGTTTTGTTGTTTTCAAACAGACACGTGGAATAGGTAAAAGTTAAATGTCCCTTAGATATCAGGGAAATGTAAATATGCAGCACAATGAGACACATCTGGGAAGCTGAGATGATCCAAGTTTCCCCTTCTAAAATGAGGATGAGTAGTTCTGCGCTGTAAAGTGCTTAGCATAGTGTCTGTATGTGATTCTAATAAGCATTGACAGGAACATGCATGGTGCAACTTTGGATAATAGATTATTAATGGATATATAATACTATATTCACGAGTTACAAGATTTTTTCCTGGTCTTAAGTGTCTTCTGGTTTTGTTTCTCATCTGTTTTCTTACATCTGAAATGCTCCAGGGAAAATGTTCTAAATCTATTAAAGATGCACAAGTGCATGGAGGAACATGGGTTCTGTACCTGCCTTCAGTCTAGCTGCTGTGCTGCAGTATGTAGAACACTGCTGTAGTGATGAGCAATGGACTTGTATTTATCTTATGAAGCTAACACTCGTGTTGAGTTTATTAAAGAAAAGATAGAAGCAGGAGGACATTTTCAAATAATCACATTTTTCGTAGGAAACAAATAATATGTAGACAAATAGATAGAAAATAGGTAGATAAATCATAGATTGAAATATACATGATAAAGATATTTTAAATAAGATGGGCTAAGAAACCCTCATAAAAAACTATGACACCATTCAGTCTCACAGTTTACAATAAGAAGAAAGAGCCATTTAAAAACTCTAACATGAGAGAATTCTGATACAGACAGCAAGAGACAAAGTACTGAAATGAAAAACAACCTTGGTGCATTTGAACTGCAGCATGTCAGACAATGCAGTTAGTGCATGGACACTATAAGATGAATGTTGAGATGAAATCAAAATTAAGGGTACAGCAGATCTGGGTAAGAATTTGAGAATTAATTGCAATCTCCAGAACTGTGGGCATTCCCTCAGCTATGCACAGTGCTCATTAAACAGAACCAGAATACCTTTCGTCTCTTCTTATTTCACTCTTGTAGGTAATTTGGACGATAGCTGAGCTACCTCCAATGACCTTCAGTTGACCACCTGTATCTGGCTCTTTGCCTGTGTTTTTCTTTATTAACTACTGCAGGAATGTGCCATAGTAAATCCTATGTGGCATGTTTTAAAACTAGACCTTGTAGTCCTGAATGGCTAAAACTAGATCTTTATTTCAGTTGTAATTCCCCTACTACACCTTATAATTACTCAACCGTGGCCCTTAAAAGAAGTCTGTAATCTGTTGAGTGAGTGAATAAATAAGTAATTGGTGGCTATTGTTTAAGGCATGTAGTAACTAATTTGTTTTTATTTTCTGGCATATTACACGTGTGTTATGGGCTACTTTTATATTTTAGGATTTTTCCAGTCTCTTTATTTCTATTTCTATGAATTTTGTTTTGTTTTGTATCTGTGATGCTTTGTTACTTTAAAACAGTGTAGCCTTGCAGTCTGTTGTAGAAAAGAAAAAGAACTCAGAGTAGCATCAGTTTGAATCTACCGAAGGGCCCCCTTCTCAGGAAAAGAGGGTTTGACAGTATACAGTGTCATCTTGAAAGCCAAGGACAGGGCATTTTCACATCCACTTTAATTTTGCCGATTATGTAGCTCCAAAAAACTTCTGTGTGGATTGACAGAAAACATGGGATGACTGTGTTCTCTGTCCTTACTTAGGAAATCTTGGTGGCTGTGTGAGAAGTGGGGGGGAGGGGTGGTGCTTTTGTCTTCTGAATAAAACCTGTGTATCCCGATTCTACTGACTTGCAGTTCAAGTTGCTAAGCCAATAGATGGAGTCACAGTGAACCAAAGGTGAGCAGGACAGATTGCCCCTCCTTTTTCTTTTCTCCCCTATCACTTCTCCAGAGTTCAGTTCAAACCTAAGGAACCAGGAACTGAAGAGGAAGGAAGTAATTGACATTCAAAGCCTCTATTTTTAGACACCTTTACACTTTCCTTTGCTTCTAACTAGCAAGGATTTTTTTTTTCCAAACAAGCTTTTAATTAGCAGGTGAGTTTAATTGATATGTGGTTTCTCATAAGGGGAAAGGACCTCAGTGTGGAGAAGGAGGGGGAGGAACTCCATCATTCTCCCTCACAATGGAAGACCATTAATTCATTTGCACCTGGGTGTTTTAAAGGATCAATTTACTGTAGCAAAGAAAGAAAGCAGAGAATCAAAAGGTTGGAATCTGTCAGAGAAGAAAGAGAGGCACTATAATTTAACATGCTATGTGGATAATTTAAAAACTTGGAAAAATATTGCTGCTGACGTCCAAATAGAGAAACGAACCTATTTGCATATAGTCAGGTTCTGTCCAGCAGCTAAAAAAAATTAATGTTTCAAAATCCATAAAGTTAATCTTTAAAAAGATTTTGTTTTGTAAAAAAGAATGAAATAAAACACAAATTAATATAACTTTCCATTTCTGTTAAAGGAGTAGTTTTTTTATTTTTTATGTATTTTAAAAAATATTTTATTAATTTATTCATATTACATCCCATCCCTTGTATCCTCCCATTCCTCCCTCCATCCCGCTTTCCTCTTATTCCCCTTCTCTATGGCTGTGACTGAGGGGGACCTTCTCCCCCTGTATATGCTCACAGGGTATCAAGTCTCTTCTTGGTAGCCTGCTATCCTTCCTCTGAGTGCCATTAGGCCTCCCCTTCTAGGGGCCTTGGTCAAATATGTGGCACCAGAGTTCATGTGAAAGTCAGTCCCCATTCTCCACTCAATAGTACCTATCTACAAATCCAGCTTTACAGAAGTTACTATAAGGAAAACTCCACCCCAAAAGGTCAAATTACAATAAAAACTACATAGGAAATAGATAACTACACCATCACAAAATCACAACCTCACAAACTCTCTCCTGTAAAAAAAACAGAAAAAAATGAAGGGACTTAACAGTCACTGGTCATTAATCTCTCTTAACATCAACGGTCTCAGTTCTCCAATAAAGACACAGACCAACTGAGTGGATGCATAAACATGACCCAACATTCTTCTGCATTCAAGAAACACATCTCACCCACAAGGACAGCCATTACCTCAGAGTAAAAGGTTGGGGAAAATATTCTAAGCAAATGGTCACAAGAAGCAAGCTGGTGTGGCCATTCTAATATCTAATAAAATAGACTTTCAACCAAAATTAATCAAAAGGGACAAGGAAAGACACTTTGTACTCATCTAAGATAAAGTCAACCAAGAGGACATCACAATTTTGAACATCTATGCTCCCAATACAAGGGCACCCACATTTGTGAAAGAATGATTAATGAATTTTAAACCACTCATTAATCCTCACACATTAATAGTGGGAGTCTTCAACACCCCACTTTCACTGAAGGATAGATCTTTGAAACAGAAACTAAGCCGGGAAATAACTTCATTAACCAAAGTCATGAATCAAATGAATCTAACATATATTTACAGACCTTTTCACCCAAATGCAAAGGATTATACCTTCACCCCATGGAACTTTCTCTAAAATTGATCACATAGTTGGTCACAAAGCAAGCCTCAACAGATACAAGAAGATTGAAATAATACCTTGTATCCTATCAGATCACCATGGTGTAGGCTGGACTTCAACAACAACAGAAATAACAAAAAGCCTACACACACATGGAAACTAAAGGACTATCTTATTAGTTCCAATGAGTGATGATGCTTAACATGTCTCTAAAACTTAAAAGTATCTGTCTTTGTTTCTGATAGGAATAGGAAGGCACATATTGATGTCTATATTTTTGTAAAATAGAAAATTTTTGGAAGCAAGCACATCTATATGCCAAAAGAATCAGAACATACTGGTGTATGCAATAGACATACTGAGTAATGTAAGGAGGAAAACAGGAATAAACGGAGTCTGTAAGGATGGTCTTACAAGAACAAATGAAAAACTGAATGACTAATCCTCTCCACTGGACCAGAAGTAGAAAAGCTCTGACATAAAGGTAGCAGAAAGTAGCAGAGGTCTTTATAGAATCTGCTGCCCCATTGACTCAAATCTTAGCTGCTCCCTTCCCCCCTTCTTTCCCTTTTTTTTCTTCTCTTCCTCTTCTTTTGCATTTCATGCTTGAGTATAATGCAGTTTTGTAACATCTACTATTTCCTAGCCACCTCCAGCTCTTCCCATGTTCCCTCAATATCTCCTTTCAAAGTTACATCTTCTACTACATGTAATTTTCTATAAAAAGTATATTATATTGGGTCCAATTAGTGTTGTCAAATGCACATGGAATTATGAGTAACAACTAGGGCATGGCCCTCATCCCTGAAGTAAACTTATTCTCTGACCTTTAGCAACTATTTACTGCCAGTATCTCTTCAGCCATGAGTGGGTCTCTTGAGCTCTCCGACATCTATGATGGAAGATGACTGCTGCAGTTTCGTGAAGATCTTGTGCAGACAGCTGTAGCTGTAGGCTATTCATAATGCAACATCCTGCCATGTCCAAAAGATGCTGTTTTGCAGCATTTATTCTAGTCCTTTGGCTCTTCATGGTCTTCCCTGAGCCTCGACTGCAGAAGATGTAATGGAGATGACCCATATGCACTCCTTAGTTTATTATTCTCTGAAATCTGACTGCTTATTCTTCTCTGGAAGATTATCTGCCCCACTGTCAAAAGAAGCTTCCTTGACATTGAATGAGTTCCTGGGACATGACCAGTTAGAATTATACTTACACTGCCATTCTCTGTCTACTGTGCTTAGATCAAAGTTGCAGGCTTTGATCAGCACAGCTCATTTTGTATGTTTACCCAACAGCCAAGGAGGTGAGCCGTTTCAATTCTATCAGTTTTGTCTACAGTAGGGGAAAATTCATAATGAAAAATGTTTGAGCTGTTGGCTCAACTTTGCTTTATTCTACAAATTCATGGGGCACACACTTGTAGTTTATAACCTATCCATACATATGGATGTACATATTGGTGCAACATTACAGCTATCCAATTATCTTCCAATACTCTTTTCCATGAGTTAGTATGTTGGATGGCATGAGGGTTGGGTGGCATATTGAAACTCCACACCACAGCAGACCCTTGCTGTGGGACATATTCTCCATTAGGAAGATGAGAAGCCTGCAGTCCCAAGAAAGAAGGTCTCCATTGATTCCCCTCAACTAGTACCCATAAAAAATGGTTACACTTTCACCCTTTGAGATGCTGTTTCAGATTTTTTGATATTTATTCTTTTAAAAGCCTTAAATAATAACCTGTATCCTGCTGAGTTCACCATGGAACTGTCAGAGCCTTGTATTTATTAGACAAATGGTAGTTACATAGAACACAGAGTCCTGGAAGAAGAACAAGCAACACAAACATCCCTCCTTCTACATTTTTGCTTTATTGATGGGCCCAAACTGAGACTCTTGGTTAACATTATAATATAATAACACGGGACCTTTTATTGCTTAAAAGTAAACTGTGCTATTGGGTTTAAATTTTACAGGTTTCTAATACTTTTTCCCCCGAAGTCTGCATTTCATTTTTATTAAGAAACAGAATAACTAAGGATGTTTTGAAAAAGAAACTCTTACCTGTCCGCATGGTTTGTCCTGACATATTCTGGTGGGAATGCATTGGGGTCATGGGCATAATATTTCTTTCAGTAACTTAGAGTTTGCATGTTGTGACTTTGGAAATAGATAAGAGAAATTGGAAGAGAATGTTGCGTCTGATTACAGTTCTGCCTTGTATGATCTGTGGTCCTTTCTTTATGTGCCTCTGTAAAATGTTAGCAATGCAAACTTTCATTAGAAGCAGCTAACTCAGTCTAGTGTACATCAGCACTAGGTAATGAAAATAAGAACCCTTAAATACTCTAATTGGTGATCCAGCCTCCTAGACTACTAAAAATTAATTGGCCAGATGTTTCCTACCCAACCGTAATAGAGGAAAATGTAGAAGCCTGAGTTTTCAACCTTCCCCAGGTGTGCACATTTGAGCAGAGGAAAGTGATCATGACTGACGTGATGACAGGTGCAGTGGCCATGTTCCACAGTGCCCTTGTGTGTCTGTTATATATTTAGGTCCTTCCCCCTGAGGCATTTCAGAGATATGAAAATAGACAAGGAACAAAACGGGAAGACCTTTAAAATAGAAAAAAATTCTTGGAAGTTGTGACTATTATATTAAGCATATATTGATTGTATTATCATTTTGGGCTGCACCTGTGCCTGTAATTGTTAGTTCCTGTTATAATTATGTGCCCAGGTCTGTACTAGAAGCACTTTGACCTTCCCAATTTTAGCAGTGGACACTTATATCATCTCTACTTTTGAGATTTGTCACCTGACCTTCAGAGACATAGTTGATCTCTTACATTTACATGGAAAGCAGAAGAGATCTTGAGATTCTAATATTAAAGTACACAGACTTATCACCTAAGCTACAGGGGCCCCCAGAAAGCAGGCTTGCTAACCTCTCACACCACAGTCAGTGTGATACATTAACTTATTTCATCCTGAATGAAAGAAGTACAAATTAATATTTTCATTTTCCAGAGAGATGGATGCTATAAGACTTTAGTGAATCTGCCCAAGGTTGCATGCTTCATGGGAACAGAGATAGTATGCAAATTCAGATTTCTGTGACTCTGAGGATGAGGTCTTAGCCAAATAAAATAGTACTACAGAAACTTCTGGAAGAGGAAATGTAGCCTCGTTGCTTTTAGTCTAATTATCTTCCTTGTCAGTATTCACATGCTTATTTTGCCATAAGTAGAGATTCAGATATAGACATTCTGAGATCTGTGTAGCGTTTCGCTGGGCTTCAATTTTGAATAGAACCTAACATGTCCCCAATTCTCCTCTGTGATACCCTGAAGGACTATTTAGGAAGAAAATGTTGTTCTTCTGATGAAACAGCACAGCTGTCTCAAAGAGGTTTTAATCCATCTTTTTAAAAGATGTGGACTTTCTAAAATAATGTCGCCCCCATTTGTCTTCCATGAAAGAAGATATTTCAAAACTAAGAACACCTATCATAATAAACCATTAAGAAGAGTCTAGCATTTCAGTATATTTTTAGAATTTCATATTTCACCAAATGCTGCTATATATATTTCATGGTAGTAGGATATTATGGGATATGACAGTTATCTCATTTGTGAAGAAGGACCAAATAACTCATTGTCCCACAGCCACAAGTAAATTAGTGTTTTTCCTAGAGTGCAAGTTCTGTTGTTATTTTCCTCACCTTAATGGGTTTTTTCCTCATAATACTTTTTGCAGAAGACAATAACCCTTAATATCAATTTAGCTATAGTGAAGAAAGAGATTTTACTAAAAATTAGGCTCATTGATCTGAACATGTAGCATTAGCAAAGCAGTACCAGCTTCTAGGAGTAAAAGGAGGCATCAAGAGTTTATTGCTTGGCAGAATATTATTATTATTAAACTTAATTGTGCTACCATGCAATTAGAAAGAAGAGAGGACAACTTATTAGTGTCAGTTCTCTTTTTCTACCATGTGAGTTCCATGATCAATCTTAGGTCTTCAAGCTTGGTGGCAACCACCTTTACCATCTAAGCCATCTCACTACCTTATAGAATATTCTTCAGTGCTTCTGTCACCTGTCAAATGTGTGAGGAGATAGCATAAGATTTTCTGGACTTTCAGGGGTCTCGTTTTGGCCAGGACCCTGCTTTTCTAACTTCCATCAGTTTCTAAGGGTCTTACATTTGAGTATATCATTAGTGATCTATGCTTGAATCTATGACTTCCATATAATGATATAGTTCATAGGATATTTAAAAATGTAATGATGAAAAAAACCTCCCCTAATTACAATGCATCAATATGTTGAACATATGTTCAGTAAAGTTTGACTCTATTTTCATCTTTTATCCTTCATAATCATGCATATTCCTTATGGTTTTTAAACTTACCTGGTATGAATTATACTCTGTGATGCACTAGTTGATCAACTTCCTGGAGGACAGATGTTTTCTTTTCTCAATTTATTGCACCTTCACAAAAACACTCCATATCTCATTTGAAATTTGATATAAAATTAATGTAACCATATTTAGGAAACATAACCAGTCTGTGATGTATTCTTAAGGGTAAAGGTTAACTCTAGAAGAAGGTTAGTAAAGAAGAATTTGAGGGGAGCAGTAATTTATGTCTGTTATATTTTTTTCCTCAAACGTTTCCATGGGAACTCATGGCATGGTGCATTTTTAAGCTTCTTATCATGAATGATTTCAAGCACATGGTCATAGACTTGGGAAAGTTTTGAATTTATGTTTTTTTAAAATAAATAAGCAATATATAATAAGCAATGACTAGAGTGTGCCTGCCCTTATTATATGAATACACACATATCAAATAAGTTTGGTGAAGATATTATCATATATTTTCAACTTTGTGATTACATTTATTAATCTATTGATAATAGAGATATTTAGCTTATGTGTTTCTTCTTATTACCAAATGTCCTAGTTAGCATTAATTGTCAACTCTGCAAAATGCAAAGCCATCTGAGAGCAAAGCCTCAATTACAGAATTGTCTATAACATATTGACATTGTGAGCCTATCAATAAAGCAAAGTCTTCATAGTTAACTGTGAGTAGCTCCTTTCTCTGAGGAGGATATACAAGACATGTCTGCAGAGTACACATGAGTTATTTTGTATGCACTGAATGCTCATTTCACCAGCCTTCAAAGATAGCTTAGCTCTACTCTTTTATGATGATGTATGTATGGTAAATGAAAACAAAACAAAACAAATTAACAAACAATACAAAACCAAAACTGTGACTAGATCTTGTATCTGCAGTCACCACACCTAAGCCAGAGTACCTGTATTTGCACACAAGTGCAAAGCTCATACAGTTTCTGCATATTAGCTCCTTACTGGCCTTCACTAAGAGTCTCTGGGAGAACCTTTACAAAGAAAACGTTAATGGGTATCCTAAAGAGGCCAGGAGATTCTAGCAAGGTCCTTTTACTCATGTCCTTGAAGATTGTCACATTGGAAACTACTTGACCATTGTATGTTAATTTGGGTTGCTTTTCACTAATCAGATAATTAGATAGACTGCATTAGTAGAAGTTCTTCGAAGGGTTCCTTAACAACCCATTGCTTACTTAGACATGTAGCAGATAATAGGACTCTTGTTCAGTCTTCCCCTCTCCACAATGAAAAGTGGAAAACTACAGAGGTAAGATGAGGCAATGACGTCAGAACAAGCATCAAACATTCTAGTGAACAAAGGAAGTGAACAAGTGAACGTACTATTGTGTGTGTGTTCTGTATGCCAGTTCTCCTGCCCATTGTGTTCTGATCTTCATCACACTGAATCTTGATAGCCATATTTCAGAAGGATTAATTAGCTTGTTTCCAGATGAGGAAACTGACATTCAGGAGGTTGCTGTGACTTGCCAACTCACTTCATGTCAGGTAGCCTTCTTTTCTCATCAGAGTTGAAGACCGTTATCTCTGCAACATAATACTTGTTTAATGCTTTCTTCTCCACTGAATATAAGCTCTACGAGGATGAGAAACTTGTTTATCATATTCAATATAATCTCCCCAGTGCCCAATATATTCATAAGATGTATTCAACAAATATTTATCCATAGCCAAACATATGCCAAATGCTAATAAAATAGTTAACAAATATAAACAACTCTTTTGTCTTTGGAGAGCTGACATTCTAGTGGACAGAGGCAAAAGGAAAAGTATAAAGATGATGCCAAAACCTACAGAATGTTAGATGGGAAGGGCATTTTAGAAAATGAGAGAGCAGGGAAGGGTTGGGGAGATGTTGACCTTTGGGCATAAACCTCAAATCATCCTGGTAGAATTAATGAGATTTATTAAAGGAATGCATATTGTCGGCAGAACAAATGAGTTTATAGGTAGGAGGAGAAAATGAACCTGGCATGTTGTGAATAGTAAGGTTCCTAGTAAAACTGAAGAGAGCATGCATGACCCAGCGAGATGTTGTCCACTTTGCTTTCTTGTGCTGAGCTACAACATTTGTTAAAGCCTATCTGGTGAGGTAAGGGTTCAGCATACATGTCCCATTCCATCATGGAGGAGAGCCAGGTCAGAAGCACAAGAAGGACCCTAGAGGCAGGAACTGAAACAGAGACCAGGAAGGGATTCTGTTTACTGCCTTGTTTCTCATGGTTGCTCCATTTGCTTTCTTGTAAAACCCATCATCACCACCCCATGGGTATTGCTATCCCCAATAACCTGACCATCCCCAATTTATTATTAATCAAAAAAATGCTCTGCAGAGATACCCACATTGTGGTGGCAGTTCCTCTGCACCCTCCTAGTAAGTGGTTGTGGTTTGTGTTAGGTTGACAAAGTAAGCATCAAAGGTGAGATATCAGACCAGAAAAGAAGTGAGAAAAAGAAGAAAACAACTCTAGACTCCTGTAGGCTAACCTATGGCCATGACTCTTTCAGTTAGAAGGTTGAGAAATGAGTGATTTTGAATAGGAAAAAAATATGACTTTATTTAAATCTTCCTAGATGTTCACATGGCTGAATGAGTAGAGAGACACAAAGAGACCAAGAATGGAAACCAGATAATGTTTAGAAAGCACTATAATTCTGGAAAACATACAGTTTAGCAATCCATGAGAAGCAAGCCAGTAAGAGGAGAAGCTGAGGGGTTTAGACTAAGCAGTTAAGGAGAATGAAACTTTTGTTACCTGGTCACTGAAAGAGACCTGGTATATTTGGGGCATAAAGTCTAAAGTTAAGTTTTGAGTGTGTTAATTTTACGATCTCTGCTCTTGCTTACTTAGATTAGCAGTTTCGTGTTGTAGTTACCTGCAGCTTGGGGTACAGTTTGAAGCCTGGCAGGTACATAGAGTATCTATCATTAAGGTGAAAGCTGTGTTGGAAGATATTGAACTGAACATGATCTCTGTGAGAACAGGTGAGTGGCAACATCACCAGAACATATAGCAGTTATCAGAGTGAATGAATGCTCACAAGGATAAGATTGGAAGTGTAGTTTCAATGATAACAGAAACATTGTGCTCCTTATTTTTTGTCTAAATAATGGTTTTCTTACCATCAATAGAATCTTTCTCTGACTGTTTTAGCAACACCTGTTAAACAGAAAATATAACAAAAAAGGGGAATTTATACAAAGCTATCTAGGAAGAACTGAAATATTTATTGAAAGTCATGAAACTGGCCTTAAGTCTTACACAAATATGGCCTACTCCAACATAGTCAGCTGCCATACAGCTATAGCCGTGAAAGGATCATAGTGTTAGAAATTGATATAAAGAGAATCATCTTTAATGAAGGTCTACTGTGTGACAGATAATGACTTTGAATCATGATGAAGAATTCATATTAATGAATGCCTAGATTGTTATATTTCAAACTTTACACCACATCTATAAGACATATATTATTCTTCTTAGATAAAGAAACATGTGTTCCAAAGGTATTGGGCATTTCCTCTAGGTTACATAGATGTTACATACTAGAGCCCCTACACAGATGTTACATACTGGAGCCCCTATCCCAATACAGATTAGTCCCATTCTGAACACGTGGTTTTCCCCACCTGCTAGTGGTTTTCCCAAAGCAGCAGCAAGGCTCCACCACTGTGAGAAAATTGTGCATAAAACTGTGACATCAGCAACCCAATGGCTACTTATGTCGAAAAATAGGAAAGGTAAAGGTGAATGTCCTCAGGCAGCCTCAGCAGTACCTAGAAGCAGGTGAGCCTGAGTTTTGAGCTGAGTTTTGCAAAACAGTGATGTGTTAATAATAGTACCTCTGCCATGTTGTTTTGCAAGGGGACATTTACTGACTATTGATGACCTTCAGTCGGCAAGTAAGTGACAGTTCTAAACACCTGTATTTGCTGGTTACACAGTTGACTTTCTTAAGAGACAATGCGTCTCTTCATGTATTTCCAGCCAACTCAGATCCTAATTGTGACAGCGTTTTCCCCTAGTCACACATAAGGACTCTAGAGGCTAATAATGCTCATTTTCCCATTGATTTTCATTTGATTATTTTCCTTAATTGCTTTTGCCCTGCCCCCAAGCCGCTGTTGTTTGGAAACAAAAACCCTACTCCCACCCGCAACATTCACCATCACTCCTCACTCTGACTCGTGTTCTGAAGTGGAGAATCAATCTTTCTTGTCAATACGATATTTCTCTGGCTGTTTTGTCATTTATTTTTGTATTGGATTGTCTTCTACTTTATTTCTCTGGTCCTTTCTCTTTTGAATCTTTAAAAAATTTATTTCTCCCAACTGAATCATTTCAGTTCTATGGAATGAGATTTCAGTTGCTTTTTCTCCATACTTGTTATGTTTATCAGGAGATTAACATCTTCCTTTTGGGGCTATGGAGTCCCTTGAACATCTTCTCTGTCACTTATTTTCCTTCATATTACGTAGGCCTTATATTGTGATACTCCTCAGGAGCCTGTCTTTTACCTTTCTTTAATCCCACTTGGCTTGCAACATTAGTTTCTTAGGACATTTTACATGACACTATTAGATATCTTTGCTAACAAGCTAGAGAGGTTTCTCAGTGCTTTTTTAAAAGTTCTTTTCTTGTAAGCAGGAGGACGTGAGTTCAAGTCCTCAGAACTGATATAAAAGTCAGACACTGTGATACCTGGATTTATAATACCAGCATTTTTACAGGAAGAGGGGAGGCTGGGCCAGGAATATCCTAGGCTAGTATAAGTTCTGCCGAGGAAAAACAATGAGACCCTGTCTCAAACAAAGACTTACACTCAAGAAGAGACTTGATATCCTATGAGCATATACAGGGGGAGGAAATCCCCCCCAGGAACAATCATAGGGGAGGGGAATAAGAGGTAAATGGGAGAGAGGGAAGAATGGGAGGATACAATGGATGGGATAACCATTGAGATGTAACAAGAATAAATTAATAAAAAATTTTAAAAAATTTTCCTCTGACTTCTATGTGCACAGTATGGCATGCATACACACACATATATACAAACAAAGCCTCACATGGATGCAGTGCACACACACACACACACACACACACACACACACACCACTGAGAATAATTTTAAAAAACATTTCTAGCTTCTTTAATGTGTTTTAGTGTTTTGCCAGTATGTATATATATGCACAGTATGCATGCACGGTGCCTGAAGATGTCAGAAGAGAGCAAAAGATCCCATGAGTCTGGAGTAATGGACATTTGTGAGGTATGTGGGTGCTAGGAACTGAACCTAGCACCTTTTCAAGAGCAATAAGTACTCTTATTCACTGAACCATTTTTCTAGCCCTCCAAAAATAATTTAAAAAAAATAGAAATCTTTGAAACCAGTATAAATGCCCTGTTCTATTTCCTTCCTTGCATATATTCACTAGCTAGTGGATGGAGTCAGAAGCCATCTTTCTATTGGGCTTTTCCAAAGTTGTATGTCTAAAATCTAAAAGAAAGCCTACTTCTGAACAAGACAATGTTCACTGACTGATATCCATGTGGCCTTGGGAACTCGTAACAAATCCTGCTCACTATGGTTGCATCACTTTGAGTTGTTCTAACTTGAATTAATGTTTTTAAATGAAAAGTTTAATTAGTAGAGAGAACAGGTACTTTCTCATTTTATATTTTATTTATTGGCCAAGATACAGCCGGAGTCTGGTTGCAAATAGTGGGTATAGTTAAGTAGAGATAAGTTTAAATTGTGTGCATTTACACAATTCCAACATGTGACCCTGAAATCAACTGATTATATTTAGCCTCAAGTTTCTCTTTCTAATATTGACCAAGGAGCTGCTTTGTATCTGTTTTATCCTAACTTTAAAGAATTTATGGTAATCTGTCTTCATCTCTTATAGCTGCCCAACAAAGCTCCATATATTGAATGGCTGACAGAATTAATTAGTTCACTTCATGCAGCCTAAAGAACAAGGTCAGATGTCAAGGCTGATTTCCCCAATGGCCCCTTTTCTTGGTTTACAGTAGTCAGCTTCGGGATCAAGGTTTCCACACCCTCAGCCTTCTGAGATCAGCCAGATGTATGGAAGTTAGGTCCATTCGTACAAGCAAATCTTAAGTATACGCATAACGCTTCTTTTTACCAAAACAGTATGTTCTGACATTAAGACTTGAATACACAAACTTGAGTGAGAAAGAACATTTATTGAGGAAAGAAACATTCTTTCTCTAATACTACTCATTTGTGGCTTCTGGTTTATATTAATTTAAATTTTTTAAAATTTAGTTTATAGGTGTTTAGTATGCATATACACGTACAATATGTACACCTTGTACCTGTGGAGTCCAAAAGAGGGCTTGGTGCTAGAGTTACAAATAGTTGTAAAGTGTCATGTAGATGCCTAGATTTGAACCCTGGTGCTGTGGAAGAGCATTTTAGTGCTCTTAAACACTGAGCCATCTTTGCAGCTCTTGGCTTTATTTTTGTAAATGAAATGTCAACATGCTCAATTTTTTTCTTTTAAATTTTGAATTATTTCTAGAATTAGCCATGTTCTTCCTTAGATCTTCACTTTCAGAACATTTTTGTTTTTTACTGTATTATAATTCAATGGATATCCATTCTTCAACTGAGGGACAATTAAGCTGTTTCCAGGTTCTGACTATTATGAATAAGGCTGCTAAGAACATGATAGAGCATATGTCCTTGTTGTGTGGTGGAGCATTTTCTGGGTATATTTCAAGGAGTGGTGGAATAGCTGGGTCTTAAGGAAGCCTTATTCCCAGTTTTCTGAGAAAGTGCCAGATAGATTTCCAAAGTAGTTGTACTAGTTTGCATTCCCACTAGCAATGAAGGGGTGTTCCTCTTTCTCCACATCCTCACCAGCATGTTGTGTGACTTGAATTTTTGATCTTAGCCATTCTGATGGAAATAAGATGGAATCTTAGAGTCATTTTGATTTGCATTTCTTTGATGACTAAAGACATTGAGCATTTCTTTAAGTGTTTCTCAGGAAATCCCAAAATTTGTGAACAAACGGATGGAATTAGAAATAATCATACTGAGTGAGTTAACCCAGAAACAGAAAGACTCACATGGTATATACTCACTTATAATTGGGCACTAGGCCCAAAAGACATGTCTCATTAAACTCTTTACCTCCCAGGAGACTGGAATAGATGTAAGGACATCCTACTGGGACTCTAGGTAAGAGAAATATAGGAGATGGGGAAATAGAAGGATCCAGAGGGTCCTAGAAACCTACAAAAAGAACATTGTGATGGGTGGATCGAGGCCCAGGGGGGCCTATTCAAACTTTTGTACTAACCAAGGACAATATAAGGAGTAAACATGGAACCCCTACTCTGATCTAGCCAATGGCAGGACATTCTCCACAGTAATGTGGAGAGCAGGGACTGACTCTGACATGAACTCTCGTGCCCCATATTTGACAACCTACCCTTGGTGAGGAGGCCTGGTGGCACTCAAAGAAAGAATAAGCAGGCTACAAAGATGAGACTTGATCGCCTATGACCATATAGTTGGGGAGGAGGGCCCCCTCGGTCATAGACCTAGGGGAGGGGAATAGGGTGAAAGCGGGAGGGAGGGAGGAGGGGGAGGATACAAGTGATGGGATAACAATTAAGTTGTAATCTGAATAAATTAATTAAATATAAAAAATTCAATGTGTATCTTTACTAATATGAAAGATACACAAGAAGTTATAGAATAAATATGATAGATATGTCAGGAAGATTCGGCAGAACAAAACTTTACTAAATGCTAAATATTTATGAATTATATCTTCTTGATGTTAGAGAAATCATAATTGAGATTCTGACTAATCCTTTTCATTATAGTTGTCATGAACACCTTAGTGGTTTCAATAAAAAAAATACCTAGTTTTAAGTATGGCACAAGGGACCATGCTCATATGTGAAGGCTTTGTGAGATGAGAATTCCATTCTAACTTGGAGAATGTCTACTTCCAATTACATGTCAATGTTTTTCCTCTGGCCTGTTCTTAATATGAAGAGCTGTGGTTCTTGTAGCTGACTGCTACCTGACGCATATGCCATTACCTCAATGTATAGAAGTCAGTACATCTCCAGTCCTTTCTGGCTGTTTATCAGCCAAAGCAAGCTTTGACTAAATTATATGATATGTGTGTCATTGGTTCCATTTTTCTCTCAAATCCCTGAGACCTACTCTATTCCATCTGTCAATCACATATTAGATGCTGAACTATATCAGTGAATCTCTGATATTACATTGGCATCTCTCAATTCTCTTTTAGACCTGCAACTGGAAACGTGCCATAGCCATCCTATGATTTCACCTCTTTAATATCAATAAGCTTCTGATAATTATTTAAGCTAATGTTGATGATCAGAATTGTAAATATATCTAATAACATGGATAAAAATTTGAAAGGCTTAATATTAGCATCCTTTGCTACAAAGCCAGGAAATATACAGTAGCTATCTGCACCTCTAACTCCCATTCCATGCTTTGGCTCATTAGAGACTCCTTGAAGATGAAGTGTGATAGAAACTTTTGAACATCACTATATAGCCTTTCAGTTATTCCTTCTTTAGTCAGTTCAGTTGTTTTAAAAATTAATTCATTTAAATAATCAATTATTCAAGATTTTGTCTACAATATCTCATAAGATACAACTCCCCTGTGCAGGAGGTTACATGATATTTAAATATTTTTTCCTGGCTAATTTTGTCCTGGATTGGGGACTTGCATGTTACTTTACAATACTGTTTAATTTGGGTCTCCCCAGTCCCATTTCTCACCCACGTAGGTGGCCCTTTACTCACTATAGAATACAGTACTTTCATCTCTTACCCAATCCTTCAACCTCAGCTTTTATCCCACCACAGACCTCCAAGTGTAGCACATCAGGCCTGCTCATTTTCTCCCTGTCACAGACAGTGTTCTGCCTTAGAAATGTTGCCCTTTTCCTCTTCATCTGCAATAATCTCCCCCAATTTCCACCCAGAGAAATCCCACCTGTCTAGTAACGTTCAGTTAATCACCCACAGCTGGAAAGGGGCTTCTCTTCCTCTGAACTGGAGCACTTGGTTTCCGACGTGCTTTCATCACATATCCCACCATGTTCACTGCAGAAAAAATGAGCAATGCAGAGACTCCGATCGAGGAGGAAGAAGGAATAAAAGACTCATTATTTCACCCCATTTCACCATTAATATTCAATTATATTCCTTTCTGGATACATTTCTGCTTTTATTGGCATCACCACACCTCCTCATAATTAGAGGAAGAAAAATAGAAAAGGCTAGCATTATTATACTGTGTGGTTGATATTATTTGAGGGTTTTTACAACTATTGATTAGTTTGATAGGCAAAGCTTCCATATGCTTTTCTTATTTTTAATGGATTTAGTGGGGAAGAAATTCAAATCTTGAACATTTTAGGCCAGTTTCGTAGGCCACAAAATTATAGAGATGGGAATTAGATGGGTATAGGCATAGAGAGAATTCTGAATGTCAATAAAATACTGCCTAATTATATGGGTATATTCAGATATAAATAACAATAGTATCATTTGTAATTTTTTACATAAATATAAACAATAAACACTCTAGGAATACAATGGAAAAACAGGTGCTGAGAACGATGTATATTCTTTTGTGTTTGGGTGAAAAGTTATGTGAGGACTATTTGATTCATGACATCTGGTAGTGTTATTATCTCTTTGCTTAGTTTCTGTCTCGATGATCTATCCTTTGGTGAGAGTGGGGTGGTTAAGTCTCCCACTATTAATGTGTGGGTATCAATGTGTGATTTAATATTTAGTAATGTTTCTTTTACAAATGTGGGTGCCTTTGTATTTGAGGCATAGATGTTCAGAATTGAGACATTATCTTGGCTGATTTTTCCTTTGGTGAGTATGAAGGGTCCTTCCTCATCTCTTTTAATTAATTTTGGTTGAAAGTCTGTTTTATTAGATAGTAGAATGACTACTCCAGCTGGATTCTTGGGCCGATTTGCTTGGAAATCCTTTTTCCAATATTTTATTCTGAGGTAATGTCTAGCTTTGCTGCTAAAGTATGTTTTTTTTTTTTAATGCAGCAAAGTTATGGGTCCTGTGGATGTATCCATTCTGTTAGCCTGTGTCTTTTTATTTGGAAATTAAGTCCTTGATGTTGATATATATTAATGTCCAATGGTGGCTAATTCCTGTTACTTTGATGTTAGTGATTGTAGTGTGTTTGTGTGTTTCTCTTCTTTTGGAGTTACTTATTTTCTGTGTTTTTCTAGGAGTTGTTAGCCTCCTTGGATTGGAGTTTTCCTTGTAGCATCTTCTGTAGGGATGGCTTTGTGCATAGATACTGGTCAAATTTGCTTTTGTTATAGAATATCTTGTTTTCTCCATCTATGGTAATTGAATGTTTGGCTGGATATAGTAGTCTGGACTAACATCTGTGATCTCTTAAGGTCTGAAAAATGTTTGTCCAGGTCTTTCTGGACTTCAAAGTCTTTGTTGAGAAGTCAGATGTGATTCTGATAGGCTTGCCTTTATATATTACTTGGCCTTTTTTCTTTGCAGCTTTTAATATTTTTTCTTTGCTCTGTACATTTACTGTTTTGCTTATTATATGATGAGAGGATTTTCTTTTCTGGTCTAATCTATTTGGTATTCTGTAAGCCTCTTTTGTTTTTAAGTATCTATTTCATTAGATTGTATAAATTTTCTTCTATGATTTTCGGAAAACATTTACTGAGCCTTGGAGCTGGGAATCTTTGCTTTCTTCTGTTCCTATTATTTTTAGGTTTTTGCCTTTTCATGGTGTCCTTTATTTCTTGGATGTTTTGTGTTAGGAATTCCCTAGATTTAACATTTTCTTTGACAGATGTAAGGATTTCTTCAATTGTAAATTCTACATTGGAGGTTCTTTCCTCTATCTCTTGCATTCTGTTGATTATAATTAACTCTGTAGTTCCTGTTTTCTTCCCCAAAATTTCCCTCTAGTATTTCTTCAGTTTGTTCTCTTTTTTTGTTTCTACTTCCAATTTCAGGTCTTGAACCATTTTATTTATATCCTTCACATGTTTGTTTGTATTTTCCTGTATTTCTTTAAGTCATTTCCTCATTTCCTCTTTAAGGGGCTCTATCTGTTTGATTGTACTTTTCCATATTTCTTTAAGGTATCTAGTCTCTATCATATTCATAAGCATAGATTTAAGGTTATTTTCTTGTGTTTCAGTTGTGTTAGGGTATTCAGGGCTGATTGCAGTGGGATAACTGGGTTCTGGAAGTGCCAAATGCAACTAGCTTTTGTTGTGTTCTTTGGCTGGCCTATAGCCATTTGGTTGTCTCTGGCACTGGCTGGTTGTTCTTGGCGCCCATGTGATTTCTCGATGGTGTGGGAAGAGTACTGGGCAGGGGGGCTGGATGTTTCTGGAGGAGCATGGGAGTGGGCAGGCTGCTATATCTCAGGGAATATCCTGATGTTCTCAGGTGGGTGTCCCAGGTAGACACACAGGCAGGAGATTGGATTGAGATGGTCTAGCTTGTGTGATCCTGAGGAATGGCAGATCTCCTCAGGAATCCAGGTGCTCTCCTCTCATCTGAGGCACTCCTGGTGTCAGCAGTCCTGCCACTCACTTGCTAGCTCTGCAGTCTCTCCTGAATGCTGCTATCTTGGAACAAGATCCTGTATGATTCTAATGTCTGGCAGATCTCCTCCAGGAGATAAGTATAACTGTGGGCTAGAATTTGGGACCCCCTGGATCCTAGGAGTTGGGTGGCAAGAGGCAGAAGCTGCCTGTCCCTGGAACCTGGGAGCTTTCCTCAGGATGATGGGAATAACCAAGTGGCCAGAGGCTGGAACTGAGCAACTAGAACCAATTGCTCCCAGATCCAGGGAGCTTTCCCCTGGACAATAAGAATAGCTGGATGGCCAGAGACAAGAACCTCTTCTTCCAGGCACCCACGGCCTCTCCTCTCACCTAGGAAACATAGAATCTGGTGTTTTAGAGTCTGCAGCACAACCTCTTGCTTTTTCTGTAGTCACTGCAGTTCTTCTACCCAGACACTGTGGGCACTAGGCCCTGCCAACAATGGAAAAACAGATTATATTAAAAACTGATCCTATATTATACAAGATAGTCATATGACAATCCACAGCCCTAAAGAAGCTAAGTAACGAGGTGAACCCTAGAAAGGATGCTTAATTCTTATTCAGAAGGGCAAACAGAATAAATACTAGAAGCAGTTGAAGAGAGGGAACAAGATGGGAACCTACCAGAGTTGTGCTCTGAAAGACTCTACCCAGTAAGAGATCAAGGAAGAAACTGAGTCTCACAGCCACACTTTGGGTAGAGTGCAGGGAGTCCTATGGATGAATGGGGTGATAGAAGGCCCCAGAAGGGATAGGAGCCCATAAATCTCGGTTATTTATTTATTTGGCTCATGGTTTCTGAGGGTCCAGTCCATAGTCATTTTGTTCCTTCATAGACTGGTGAATAGGAACACCGCTGTGCAGGAGAATGTGGGGAAACAGTTTCTTTCCCTCATGGTAGAGTGGAAAGAATGGGAACAGGAAGAGACCAGGGGCAACGTCCCTTCCCAGGACAAACCTTATGATCTACTTCCTCCAGCTCTGAGTCACCTCCTAAAGCATCTGTAAACTCTCCCAAATGGTATCATTAGCTTGGGACATACACCTCTATCTATGAGCCTCTGGGAACAAGTTTTTTTTTTCAGAAGGTATTGTAACTGTAGTTCATGTCTATAGAAAGCTTTCGCTAAGCAAGGCAGGCTTCATGTGTTACATTTACCAACTCACCTTCCCAATAACTTCATATAAGAAGGATGTTTGCTATTGTTGAACATACAGGCAAACTGTATGGAGACAGTGTGCGTGATGTATCCAAAAATTACAGTCCGCTTTGGGTTCCTTGGCTTTGTAGGGGATCGCCATGATACCCAAGACTCTCCAGGGTGTCTTTAATTTCACCTCTTACCTTCTGTTTTGGTACCCTTTCTTAACGTACCCTCAGTGTACTTACCTTGCTGAGAATGAGCCATTTAATTGTAATCAGCAGCTCAGAACTGGAGGTGGATTCTTGAGCCAGTTGTCCTCGCAGAAAAAGGACACTAACTTTAATTAACTTTAACTAGGACTGTTGTAGCTGCGTGTGAGAAAAGACACAAAAAGGCCCATTAACTCTGCACATCATTGCCGTGTGCTTTGCTCTGCATGCCCTCCAGATAGTACTTTCCCCCTGCTGTTCTTTGAATTTTTTGCCTTTTTTCCCCCCAATTTTAAAATGTATTAAGAAAGGGTGTTACTCTAAAATTAGTCATGTATCCACTGTAGCCTCTTAGTTCATCTAAACACATTATTTCTGGGGAAACTAGAGAACCAGAGGATCATTATATTTTGATGGCTGAAAACTCTTGTGTTTAAGAACCTCTTCATCCAATTCAAGAACAAATTATTTGGTCTTGAGTTTTCTCAGAGAGAGAGAGAGAGAGAGAGAGAGAGAGAGAGAGAGAGAGAG